>NW_026846588.1:117035048-117106687 GCF_025583915.1 Anolis sagrei ordinatus | reverse complement strand
ACAAGCCCTATGAGGAGCGGCTTAAGGAGCTGGGCATGTTTAGCCTGAAGAAGAGAAGGCTGAGAAGAGATAGGATAGCCATGTGTAAATATGTGAGAGGAAGCCATAGGGAGGAGGGAGACTAGGACGCGGAAGGGATATGTACAAACCTGAGCAAGGATTACTGCTTGTTTGTTTTTTATTAAAGGATCACTGCTTGTTGATGGTCAGAAAATGGAAAAAGAAAACCTTTTGTTTTACCTCTATTCCTCTAGCAGAAAAAACAAAATGTTGTCAGCTGCATTGTACCAAACTCTTCTCAAAGAGTCAGCAAAAGAGGTCAGTTTAAATGTTGGTATATTTAGTGGTCACAGTTACCATCAAGATTATGACTTCAACCTGCTCTTGAGTCAACACTTGTCCTCTATTTAATTTGTCTGCATTTGGTAAAAGAGAATCTCACATTAGGATGTTCAGGATTAAATATGGGACCACTTCCTCCACTGCATTTCTCTTTCAAGAATAACATAATTTTAGAGCACAGATACATGAATAGGGCATACTTTCCTGGAAGTAAAATCAAAGAAACATGACAACACAATACTGACTCATTACAGACAATTTGAATGATAAAAGCATGTGTTGTTCATTCGTCCAGTCCACGCCAGAGCTCCCTGTTGGCCGTCACCATCCCCACCTCCTTCAAGGTCAATCCAATCACTTCAAGGATACCATCCATCCATCTTGCATGTAGCTTTGTTGAAATGTCACGTATGTTTGCATATGTTTGCATTTAAAATATGTCTAACCTGTGGAAACCGACGCCAGTGAAAATTTGATAAAAGAGACCTGAATTCTGTGCATTAAACCCATGTTCAATAATTTTATAGAGTATATACTATAATCCCTCATTTCAGAGATTCGGACCTCCCCCTGGGGGGGGAGAGGGTGTTTCGTAAAGATTCGGAGGGGTCCCATTTTCATTCTCCAAAGCTTCGTAATTGTTTCATTAAGATTTGTTCCATTAGCAGCAATAGGGAAAATTTAGAGATCTATTTCTCTGTCATTTTATGGATATCAGGATGAAACTTGGTACACTTGGAGGCAACATTTACGACTTTAAGCCTGCCAAGTTTCAGAATGTTTTGTTCACCGATTTTAAGGAAATTTTAAAGTGTATACAAATAATTTTTAATTAAAAAATGTACAAGAGGTATCCCCTTCAATTCCTGCACAATGAGACAACATATAAGCAGGAAATCAATTCTGCAAAGTTTCAGAAAGATTTGTCTCCTGATTTTTAGGGTTTTTTTCTCTCCAAACTCTACAAAGAAACCAGGCACTATAGTTATCTGATGCAGTACATAGCCATGAAAGTGTCTTCATTTTGCATAGATTTTGGAGCAATAAGTATATATGAACACTTGCAAACTTTTCATTCATTCTTCTAAAACAAAATATCCCATAATCACATTCTTTTCATTTCTATTCTACTTCTGTTTTGATTTGTTTGTCTGTCTTCCCCCAGGTGTTCATATCTCTAGTTCCAGCACATAATGGAGTCCCTTTATGCTATAAAGAGACTCCAGAGCACAGCTGTAGTTCCTTCTTAGTTGTGTTGTAGATGTATTGCCTTTAAATTACTTGGCACATCCTTTTGGCTTCCAGATCTTCACTTCTCTTCATTACCACTAATCGGGATGTCCCTGCCCTGCTGGCAATCAGCACAACTATTCAAACAAGCAATGTAGTCAGGCTGGGAGTCAAGTACAGGGTGAGGCAGCATAACTTCCTTTTATGAATCAGATTTTTTTATATAATGTAGGCACATACCTAAAGTTTTGTTTTATGTAGTTTTGAAGATCAAATTAGGTAGGTGACATCCTCCATACCCTGAGTAAACCGATTTCTCGTTTGTTATGACTCTTGCCAGCATAGCAGGCATTATGTTGGCAATTTCTTCCTGGATGTTGGTCTTCAAATCTTGTAGGGTCCTTGGATGGTTCACATAAACACGGGATTTCAAAAAACCCCATAGAAAAAAATCACAAGGGGCCAAATCTGGAGAGCGGGCCGGCCACTCCAAATCCACTCGAAAAGTAGGCCTCAACGGCAAAAGCACGCTCCTCACTGTTCCAACGCATGATGGCGACTGAACTGTGTCAGGACAAAACTTTATACTCCCGCCCCTTGAACGAGACCACTCCACTCCGCTACGTCTTCAACCGACTGAATGGCGCGCATTTTAAAAAAGGAAGTTATGCTGCCTCACCCTGTACCTTCTGTTTTTCTGAATTACTGTGTTGCAAATACCCCAGTGGCAAATGTACAAGTGGTAGATAAATCTGTTTAATAAAAGAAAGGCATTGCTACTACAGGTTATTTCAGAACTTTCCAAACATTTCACATTGGTGATACTTTTTTTAGACATGCATCATTTTGCAACACAGTAATTCATTTTTACTAGCAAACAGGAAATTAAACCAACTTTCAAGAGATACGAACATACACTAATAACGAAATGTATGGGGACACAACATCTCATGAAAATGTTTCATTTATATATTTAAAGCTCTTTGATTAATAAGAAAATAACATACATTGTCAAGATTTTTGTCATTTCTCTTTCTGTTCACACAGCACACTGCTACTGACACAGTAACGTGTCACAATACACAGTTTGGAAAGCTCTGGGCTACTAGTTGGGTGCTGATCAGCTGCACTTCTGCTACAATACAAACTAGTACAGTAACTTGCAGAAGTTCCCTAGCCTGATAATGTGAAGGTTTTAAAAAAAGAAAGGAAGAATAGTTCCTGTGCCATAATTGCAATCATATATTCAGTACCTAACATGTTTGGGAAGATCATCTCTGCTTTTTCTAGAGTCTGATAGTGCAATTTAGTAATATTTATTTATCGTGTCATCAGCAACCATACCATTATATTACATTTCTAACAGAACAAAACAAACTAACATAAAAAAAACACAGATTTTGCAAACTTGGTAGTTGATTAAATGTCCTTTGACCAGTATCTGGCCACTTGGAGTGCCTCTGGTGTTGCCGCAAGAAGGTCCTCCATTGTGCATGTGGCAGGGCTCAGGTTGCATTGCAGCAGGTGGTCAGTGGTTTGCTCTTCTCCACACTCGCATGTCGTGGATTCAACTTTGTAGCCCCATTTCTTAAGATTGGCTCTGCATCTCGTGGTGCCAGAGCGCAGTCTGTTCAGCGCCTTCCAAGTCGCCCAGTCTTCTGTGTGCCCAGGGGGGAGTCTCTCATCTGGTATCACCCACGGATTGAGGTGCTGGGTTTGAGCCTGCCACTTTTGGACTCTCGCTTGCTGAGGTGTTCCAGCGAGTGTCTCTGTAGATCTAAAAACTATTTCTTGATTTAAGTCGTTGACATGCTGGCTGATACCCAAACAAGGGATGAGTTGGAGATGCCTCTGCCTTGGTCCTTTCACTATTGGCTGCTACTTCCCGGCGGATGTCAGGTGGTGCAATACCGGCTAAGCAGTGTAATTTCTCCAGTGGTGTAGGGCACAGACACCCCGTGATAATGCGGCATGTCTCATTAAGAGCCACATCCACTGTTTTAGTGTGGTGAGCTGTGTTCCACACTGGGCATGCATACTCAGCAGCAGAGTAGCATAGCGCAAGGGCAGATGTCTTCACTGTGTCTGGTTGTGATCCCCAGGTTGTGCCAGTCAGCTTTCGTATGATATTGTTTCTAGCACCTTGATGTTCAGGCAGTGCTTCTTGTAGGTAAGAGCACAGTCCAGAGTGACTCCCAGGTATTTGGGTGTGCTGCAATGCTCCAGTGGGATTCCTTCCCAGGTAATCCTCAGAGCTCGGGATGCTTGTCTGTTCTTAAGGTGAAAGGCACATGTCTGTGTTTTAGATGGATTAGGGATCAGTTGGTTTTCCCTGTAATAGGCAGTAAGAGCATCTAGATAGTTACAACAATGCTGTCAGGTGTAGGCCTGGGTGTTCAGAACCACTTGGTAAGTTAAGCAAAGACAAAATCTACACATTGATTTTCCAGGCTCATATCTCATACCCCATATTGGGGTTAAATATATGGAAAAAAATTCCTTGAGCAATGAAAGTTTTGGCTCTGAACTATATTTTCAACTCCCCTTCGAGGAGTTCCACTTGGGCACTGAGGAGTTTTCACAGGCTCTGTTCCTTCCTCTCTGATCCACAAAATGATTATTTCTGAAAAATATGCTGACATCTGTGCAATGGTGGAAAGGCAAGTTATAAGTGCGTCCAACAAATCCACTTAACTGGAACATTGCTGAGAAGTGCCACCTTCAGCAGTTATGAGGGACCTTTTATTATTTCAATAGGAGAACAAAAGCAAATAGCTCCAATAATTCAACTCTGATTTACTTACAGAATGCACATGCTGGCTATCCCAAATTTCTAGAAGGCTAAAGCTCAATGTTGTAACGGCCTAACATTTGGACAATGTCTCTCTAATGTAGTAAATCATTCAGGGATAATCAAAAAGAGTTCAGAGATGATTCGGATAAAATGGGAAGAGCAATTTTGTACTCTTAGAGAGAAAAATGCAGACGTCTTTCTGCCAGCCTTGTAATGTCCCGGCTTTAATGTACAAAGTATTCTTCCAAGCAGACATACATTCATGTGCTCATGTCTCCACTTAAGTGAGGGAGGCATAGTTCATAGGCAGAGCCAATGGTTTGCATTCATCATTGTTTAGGACTAGAGTCCAACACTGGCGTTCCAATTGTTTGACGAGTGTGCAACTAACCTAGCCATCATAACCAGCAGATAGTGATGCTTGAGGTTGTGATCTGACAATATCAATACAGCACGTTGCTGTAGCATCTCCAAAGAAAAACAGGGTTAGTATCATGCAGAGATATTGCCATCTGCTCTAACTAGCAGTTTCAATAACCATAGGGCAGTGGTTCTCAACCTGTAGCTAGCAAAATTACAACAAGGGAGTTGCAGTCCAATAAACAACTAGATATGATACATTGCCCATTCCTGTTTTAGAGCAGTACATCTACGGGAAGGCTTTCTGAAGAGTCAATCCGGATAATAGGATACAGTCGCTGTGTTTAGACCACAATTCTCATAATACTTCTTTGTTGGGTGTGCTGGTTAGGGCTGATGGGAGCTGTGGATGGGGGCCATATGGGCCAACTAGTCCAGCCCCTTGTCATGCAGGAAAAGCAAAATCAAAGCACCCCAAACTGGCAAAATTGCTTAGATGAGTATTCCTTGTCTAAGAAAACAGGAAATTCATGAGGTTGCCATAACTTAACAGAAGACTCAACTATCTGCTCTATGCTTGCCTACCTTTTCCAGCAGACATGCTCTGGTCAATCAAGGTTCAAACTACAAGAAAGGAGATTCCATCTGAACATGAGGAAGAACTTCCTGACTGTGAGAGCCGTTCAGCAGTGGAACTCTGCCCCGGAATGTAGTGGAGGCTCCTTCTTTGGAAGCTTTTAAACAGAGGCTGGATGGCCATCTGTCAGGGGTGCTTTGAATGCAATTTTCCTGCTTCTTGGCAGGGGGTTGGACTGGATGGCCCACGAGGTCTCTTCCAACTCTACGATTTGACAGTTTGTGGTCCCACAACTGAACGTACCTTCATAATCCCACTTCCCACACTTTTGTTGCCCCACAATTATTTTATTTTAGAACAAGTTTGCAATCTTAGTGTTGGAAAGCAAAAAAAAGTAACTAGAACTACAAAATATAAAATACATTAAAAATATAAATAGTGAGGGGGAGAGGGGGAGTGGAGAATCCCCATCCCTGATATCACTTTACTGCCAGCATGCACAGTAGTGGAAGAGACTCTTAATACCAAGGTAGGTGATGGGAACATTGCATGACTGTGAACTATTGATGGTTCCTCCCATCAATACTGAGGTAAGAGGTAGACCATGGGGAGGAAGCATACCAGCAACAGGATGTGCATGGTATATACGATAGGGACAGCCACTCAAAGTGATCGCCCAAATGCAATGTCGGTTGTCCTGTCTAAAGTGATAATGTTTCTAGTCTGGACTAAAGTGTATCCCAGAAAGGGGACAAAAATTGGGGACATGAGAGCAATGGATCGGCATTGTTAGAGGCAACCATTACACTGGGAATCTGACCACGGCTCGTTGCATTCCCAGAGCTGCTTAGCTTACAATGGGAGGCATCAGATTTGTTCTACCTCCCTTTCGCCCTCTGTGTAGCCCTTTAAATGTGATGCTTCTTCAACCGTCTTTCCACATTTTTATTTTTAACACAACTTGTTGATGTTTGTCCGATTTGTCCCAGCAACAGCAGAGAAACATAAAAGAGCAGCGCAAAGGGAAAACCTTGTGTGGGGAAGTGTTCTTTCCCCTGTGGTTTGTTAAGAAGACTATCATGACACAGAAATCAGGCATCTCTGCAGGAAGCCAGCATTAATGAAAGGTCATCCCAGGATCTGATTCCATATTAGCCACTTTGAAAGGCTTTTGCACTTTTTTGGATCGCTTTCAAATGTCTATTAAAAATTAAGAGCTCAGCAGGATAAAGTGTCAGCCTCTCCAAAAGCTTCCATTAGGAAAAGACTGATGGTAGAAAATGGTAGGTCCTAGGCGGTGGTGTGTGACACTATCTAGTGCTCACACAAGTTACTCTGTTGGACTACGACGACCAGAATTTAACACCTGGGGGATGTTCTGGAAGTTGTCCCAAAAAAGGAACTTGTTGCAATCCAGAGCAGGGAACGAGGCCCTAAAATAACTATTCACCACACTTGACTGTGAAAAACAATCCTTTTTTATTGAAGAAAAATGGTTACAAAATAAAGGAAAAATGCAAGTCAAAAGCCACAGCAAAATCAGCAAACATGAATTTAAATGAACAAAACAAAACCCAAAGCCACACTGTAAAATACTGGAACCTGTTAGCAATCCACTAACCGTGCTTGATATCCTAGAAATCTTTCAAGACCATGGCCAGGGAAACCGGGAGAACTGCCAAGGTCTTCATCAATCTGAAACGATGCCTGAACTGAGAAAGTCAGCCCGGTGGAAGGCACTTAAAGCCGAAGAATTGGTTCCGTGAACTGCCCCTCTGCTTTGAAGCCATTGTTTGTATTTCTTTTAATTGGGAAGACCTACGCAAGCTGAGTGATTTACTTCTGTCTTGCCAAATCTGGCTCCTTCTGTTCTCATTAAAGTTACCAGGTGCAGAAGGGAGTGAAAGGTCATGGCTTCCCTCTGAAACATTCTCATGAACACTGGTACTTTCATTTTCCAAATCTACAGAAGTTCCTTCCTCACTAATTTCAGGAACATTGGCATTTTCCAAACCTACAGAAGTTTCTTCCTCACTAATTTCAGGAGCATTGGCATCAAGAGGTACATTTTCATTAGCATCAGTAAATATATTTTCATTAGCATCAGGAGGAACAAACAGAGAATCAGGTTCAAGTTCAAACTCAGGCTGAACCCCAACAGAACTTCTCTGAGCTCTAGAGACTCCTTTTGATCATTGGATTACCCATGGGACCAGAGGATGGATGGTGTGATGAATTTTCTGTATCTTATAACACAATAAGGCTGAGTGAAGGCTGAGCGAAGGAAGATAGATGCTTTTGAACTGTGGTGCTGGAGGAAAGTTCTGAGCCTTGGACTGCGAGAAGATCCAACCAGATCCATGAAATAAAGCCTGACTGCTCATTGGAGGGAAGAGTAGTAGAGACCAAGATGAAATACTTTGGCCACATCATGAGAAGAAAGGAAAGCTTAGAGAAGACAATTATGCTGGGGAAATGGGAGGAAAAAGGAAGAGGGGCCGACCAAGGGCAAGATGGATGGATGGGATCCTTGAAGTGACTGGGTTGACCTTGAAGGAGCTGGGGGTGGTGACGACCGACAGGGAGCTCTGGCGTGGGCTGTTCCGTGAAGTCATAAAGAGTCGGAAATGACTGGACGAATGAACAACAATAACAACATAACGCAATAATACCTTTGCTGCGTTACATTCATGCTTATTTTGTTCAATGCCCCCAACAATGGTCAATATCAGCATGCCATGCTCCTTCCTTTTGCTTGACTCCAGCACCTGGTGATTCAAGTGTATAGTATATATATATATATATATATATATATATATATATATATATACACACACACATACACACACACACACACACACACACACACACACATACTGGCCATCCCCTGCCATGCGTTGCTATGGCCCATTCTGTGTATATGTGTTTTGTGTGTATATACATTTGTGTATATGTGTGTTTGCGTATATATATGTGGTTTTGTAAATGCGTTGTAATGTATTTTTTGTTTTATGGCTTTTTAAGTCTCTTCTGTTGTGCTTTTCAATTTTTTTTATGAGTGATGGTCACTTGTTGGTCTGATAGTAGGGCTGGGCGGTTTCGTTCGTTAATTTCGTAATTCGTTATTGATTCGTATTTAAATTAGCTTACGATCCGATATTGAGCCATACAGGAGCAACTAAAAATTGAAACGAATTTTTCAATTTATTTCGTAATTGGTTCGAAATCGTTTCGAAATCATTTCGAAATCGTTTCGAAATTGTTTCGTTATTATTTCCGTATGTCTGGTGCAAGTTTTATAGTTGTTTGTTTTATTAGTGATAAAAAAATAAATTATCACACCAACAGTCAACAACAGAGGGAGAGGGAAGCTTCAGAAGTTCCCCCTGTCCCATTTGGAGGTTTTTTTAGCGTATTGCTCAATTGCGTCTGCCATTAACGAATCAATTCAAAATTTACGAAATTTCGTAAATAACGAATTTTTTTAAAAGAAAAATTCGGAATTCTTTTAAAAAACGAAACGCAATGGACCCCCTAAAAACGAAACGAGTTTAGAAACAAATTTTTCCGTTGTTACCCAGGCCTATCTGATATGTGTATTGTGTCCAAATTTGGTGTCAATTCGTACAGTGGTTTTTGAGTTATGTTAATCCCACAAATGAACATTACATTTTTATTTATATAGATATGCACACACACACTCATACACACACACACCTTTTAGGGGTCGTGGGGGCGCAGCAGGTTAAACGGCTGAGCTGAGAAACTTGCTGTCTGAAAGACCAATGGCTCGAATCCACAAAGTGGCATGAGCTCCCATCTCACCCTGCTCTTCTCACCCCTGCAGGGGGACTCAGAGCGGCTCACAATGGCAGCGATTCGATGCCGCAATACTTACAATTATAAAAGCAGAATAAAATTGTATCAATACAACACATTAAAACAACATATCAATCATAAAAAAACATTTCCAACCTAGCAGTTCAAAAACATGCAAATGTGAGTAGATCAATAGGTCTAGCCAGGCGCTCCTGGTTGGCTTCTCCTCCTCTTCCCACAGGGCTGCAGGGAGTCAGGAGCTGCTCTCCCCTCGCCCCCGCTGAGCTTGGAAGGAGCGAGGGCTGAGCACAAGGCTCCCTGCATAGCCTGGCTCTCACCACACAAGTTTGATCCAGGTCCATCATTGATTGAGATTGGTTTCTCTAGTTGTGAATGAACTACAACTCCCAGAAACAAAGGGCAGGTTCACCCCTCCCAATACCTCCAGTAATCAAATATCAGTATATCAGGTATGTATGCCAAGTTTCATCCACTTTAATTGTTTAAGTTCAAAATGTTCTTATTTGGCAGGGGAGCTATATACCCCAGCAACTCCCAAATGCCTAGGTCTATTTTCCTCAAACCTCTCCAGTATTTTCTGTTTGTCATGGGAGTTCTGTATGTCAAGTTTGATTCCATTCCATTCTTGTTGGAGTTCATAATGCTCTTGGTTGGCAGGGGAACTATACATCCCAGCAACTCCCAAATATCAAGATCTATTTCCCCCAAACTCCGCCAGTCTTCAAATTTGAGCATATTGAGTATTTGTGCCAAGTTCTGTCCACATCAATAGTCGTTAGAGTGCACAGTGCTCTCCAGATGTAGGTGAACTACGTCTCCCGTAAATCACTGTCAATTCTTCCCAATCCCCTTCAGTATTCTCTATTCGTCATTGGGGTTCTGTGTGCCAAGTTTGGTCCAGGTCTGTAATTCGTGGGGGTCTCAGTGGTCTGTGGAATTCAGAGCTGCATCAGTTGAAGGTACTGCAGATCCCATCATCCATTGTCCATACTCCCCTGAATGTATTGTTTTTGTGATTAATCACTATGCTTTAATTATGTTCAATTTGTAACAATGAAAATACATCCTGCATATCAAGATATTTACATTACAATTCCTAACGGTAGCAAAATTACTGTAATGAAGTAGCAACGAAAATATGGTTGGGGGTCACCACAACATGAGGAATTTAATTTAGGGGTCACAGCATTAGAAAGGTTGAGAACCACTGGTTTAGACTGACATGTAGGCAGAGCAAACATGAATAACCATTTTATAGTCAAGAGTTGTAATCCATTGGGGATGCTTGGGAACAAGGATAGTGTCACACATTTAGGCTTCATTTCAGTAGAGGAGATAGAATAAGGGGCTCCTTCAAAAGCTTCATGAATAAGGTGAGTTTGGGGAAGGGATCAGAGGTGCAACAATTGTGTGACTCAAAATGCAGAGATCTGTGGGATATGCTCGGAAAAAATCAATGGTTATATTGTAATATTCATCTTCCCTCAGTCTTCTTCTGCTCTTGTCTGACACAGCGTGTGGCACGAGGCAGTCTCTCAAAGATGAATGTGCCATCGATGTTATGACAGGTGTCAAAGGCCAGACATTTTGAAGTTCTTGTAAGTGGTAGAAAGTATCTCCTCAACGAAAACTTTGCCACTTCTTTTGCAGCACCGTGAGCATTACAGAGGGGACCCAGACACTTTTGAATGAGAACCACAAAGTCTAAAGAACAGCAGGTAGAAGAAGAATTCAGCAAGACATTGGAACAGTATTAATATCCATGGAAAAGCTCAAAACATCTCCCACTATACACACACTTTCACTTCACGACTGAACTGTTGTGATGTTGAGCAGATTTTCAATTTATCTTGGATGTTCATTGGTGTTCCTTGCGGGCACCATATTGCTTTTGTGCTGGTACAGCTGTACCAGAAGCTCCCACTTTATTTGCCTTGTATTAAGTGTTTGCTTGCAGCCCAAGGCTTGGGATTCTGCAGAAGGGTGGCTTCCTGTTAAAGTTTGCAGTTATATGGCAGGCCCCCTGTCCATCATCATTAAGTTTGGTTCCTCCCCCTGTTCAGGACAATTGAGAAGGGAAGGGAGCCATTTTCAGTCAGTCTCAGCAAGGGAAGTCAATGTACAGGATGTGTACAGACTTTCTCCTGTACAAAGGCTTTAACCCTTAAGACTTCCCGGGGGAGAACAGTCTTAAGAGCATCTAAAGATTCCCAAAGGTTCCAGGGAAACAGCCCTGAGGATTTTCAGAGGGAATAACAGCTTTAAACATCAAGAACTCCAGCTAAGTGACTACAGGCCTACTGGTAGGTCCACTCGGTTTTGAGATGCAGTTCAGCCCGGTAGTGGATCCACATCAGTTAGGTTTAGGTTCACAGTTAGCCTGGGAGAAGTTTGGAAAGGGATTTTCCTTTAAAGTAAAGCAAAGATACAGTTAGAAGCCACAAGTTGCTTGAAGCCTGGAAGCATTTGTTTAACCTTTGAAGACAAAAGAAGTTCCTGTTTGATTGTTCATCAATAAAGACTTTGTTGTATTTAAGCTCAAGACTGTTTATGGGGGGGAAAATCTCTAAAAGCTTCTCTTCGGGCCCCCTGGCTTTCCGTTGGGCTCAAGTTGCATGTCCTGTTTTAACATCAATTTATTTTAAGCCCAGCGGCGACAGAACAGTTTTAAATAGCATTTTGTCCTTTGTAATTGCATTTTACTCTTTTAACTTGAGGTTTGAATTGTTTTACAATGTGATTAGTTTGAGTCTATTTCTATGTTCACTTTCTGTATATTTCTAACTGTACTGTTCTTTTAAACTGTAAACCATTTAGAGAAATGCAGGATACTACTACTCTTCCTACTATGCCAGAACCAGAAAGCATCAAATTGGGTGACAAGCTAAGGGGCAGTCTATGAACCAAGTTGATGGGCTATCCAGTACAGATTTTAAGAAGATTTTTTTTGTTGGTAAAATATTTTTTAAAGCTGTTTTTTGCAAGGTGTAATTGCTGGAGATGAATGACGCAGAACTAGCTGCTTCAGGCCAAAGATAAGATAGTAAGGCATCAAATTAATCTTACTAGGCACCCTGCAAGACATGAGCCAGAAGCAGCCAGTGACCCTTTTGATTGATATATTTTTATTTCGTATCAAAAGCATTGCAGAAATTAGTATAAAACCGATAAAAATAGAAGGAGTGAAGGTGGCTAAATATATTTTGACCAAAAACGGGCAACAGCAATGGCATTGTCTGTAGCCTCCAACAATTCTTCCTCTGCATGAGGCAGGGCATAGTGGACATGCATACAGATGCGGAGTTGTCTGTTCTGCTCCACAGTCACATAAGGTGTGGGATTCTTTTAGGTAGTGCCATTTTGCCAGGTTGTCTTTTGATCTGCCCACTCCACTTCTGAGTCTGTTCAGGGACTTCCAAGTTGCCCATTTGTTGAGATTAACTTCACAATTCAGCAGCAGATCAGTTGCACAACTTCAGTGCTTTCCAGTAGCTTCTTCCTGCACAATATTTTCAGTCAACTGCTCCCACAGCCTGCAGTCACTCTGGAACCTTTTACAGACACTTGACCACATGCCTGGCCACTGTCAGTTTTACCATTATCTTTTCCCCAGTCTGGATGATATTACAAACTTACCACAGCACACAGTTATATCTTGTCTTAACAGACAGGTTCTTTTAATTACATATAGCCTTCGACGAACAACATCACACTGTACATGACTTCCTTATATACAATTCTATACAATTACACATAGCAATCTCTGATTGGTTCCCAACTCATTAACTTAACTCAGACCCAGGATTCCATCATTCACAATCCCCTGGACGAGGCCAGAACACATTCCCCAAATGAAGTTCTATATACAGTTAATGCATGACTCAGCATTTCCAATAGAGGCCTATTAGCAGTGCATGACTCAGCTATATTACATTACAATACATTGTAAAACCTGACACCATTCTTGGTTTGCCTTTGGAGGAAGACCCTTGTGGGGGGGGGGGCATCCAGTTGGGGTTTCCTAGTTTAGCTGCCCAGAGGGATATCCTTGCTGTTGCTTGGGAGACACCAAGAGGAGTGGTAGTTCTCAATATGCTTTTCCTTGATTTGAGTCTACTGGGAGGAGGCTGGTAGCCATGTAGTGGATGGCTTTCACAGTGTTCAACCTTATTTCTCTCACATTTAGCAGCAACTTCCTCTCGCACATCGGGGAGGGGGCAATGCCAGCTAGCTTGAAGAGTTTATCAACAGGTGTAGGTTTAAGACATCCTGTGATTATTCTGCATGTTTCATTCAATGCTATGTTCACCTGCTTTGCATGGGGCAGACCTACGCCAATCATACTCGGCAGTTGAGTAAGACAAGGCTAGGGCTGATGTTCTTACTAATTTTGGGTCTGCACCCCATGTGCTGCCAGTAAATTTCTGCAGGATATTATTGCATGCAGCTACTTTGTGCTTGGTGTTCAAGCAGTGTTTCCTATATGCGAGTGTTTGATCTAAGGCGACACCAAGATATTTAGGATGGAAACAATGTTCAAGCTCTTGTCCTTCCCTGGTGACTTTCAATTTCCTGTTGGCTTCACGGTTGCATAGGTGGAAAGTGCATACTTGTGTATTGGCAGGGTTAGGCTTCAGCTGATTGTCTCAACCAGAACAATTTACCAAGAGAGTACAACTTCATGGCTCCCTGACTTCTTGAAAGTATACTAGTGTACAGGTAGGGAAGGAAAGATGGGACCATCACCTTTGTGAAGATGGGGCCCTGGAGAGAAGAAGGGAGGCTGGGGGTAAAACCTAGCTACCTTTCAGCCAATTCATTGGTGTTCAGGAAAGAAGTTTTCACAGGGGCAGGAAAACCCCTCATTGCTTCCTCAGGCATCATGTGAATTAACTGGCAAAGTTTCTTTCCACATAGTTGTTTTTCCCCCAACTGCTATCTGTTCAAATGCCAATTCCTTTCCAAATATCTTCTTTCAACTAAGTGAATTAGATGTTGTCAAGACACAACAGATTTTTTTTTAAGGGATACTCAATGGATATTAGCTTTCTGGCATTGAGTCCCTTGCCTTCTGTCTGTCATTATTTTTTTTGATCCCACACTGACATCTACAGAATATGAGGAACAATATGAGATTTGTTGGCTGAGCAGGGCTGATGTAAGAAATTTTGCTGTCTAGGGCAAAGTATAAAATTGTACTTTCCTTTCATTTTGTGTACAGATGCCAACAAAATTGCAATTAGATCATTCAATCCTGACAAGATGATGCATTTTCCACTACACAGGTAAGTGGGAGTGGGATGTACAGGCCACGTAGCATACACAGCTTGGTTCTCTAATGGAGAGAAATACCATGACAGAGTGGATGAGTTGGATCTGAGCCTTCCTCTCTTTTCAGCCAATCAGGGAAGGGAGCAGGAAGTCTGATAGCAGTCAGAAGAGTATAAGATGTCATGTGTCTTTGTATTCTTGTAACTGTTGTATTCTTGTAACTTTTGAAGTCTATTGGTTGTACTTGCATCCTTTTTAGTTGAATTGTAATAAATGTCTGTAGTAGGCTTGTTTAGGTTCGGTTCAGAAAAACCTAAAATTCGGAAAAACCTACCGAATTTGGACTTTTGAACCAATTTCGAACCATACAGGAAAAGTGGGAGGAGCAATTCCGAATTTGAACCACTTACCCATTGTAGTAGAGACTGCAAATGGTCCTGCTGTTAAACTACAGGACCTTTTGCAATCTCTACCACTGGGGGCGTGGCCTTCAAGAATAGCTGTGTTGCTTAGCCACGCCCACCTCATCCCTTTTTGCATCACCACTCACCAGGGAAGGGAAACCGCGAGATTTTAAAACTGTTTCTTTAGGCTTTACCAAAGTTGCTTGCTTAATGTTTTGAAATCAAAATAACCGTGGGAGATATTTGAACATTGCAGAACAATCCCACACTGCCTTGCTGCTCATTAGCTGAAATGGTCGAGCAGCAGTCTTTGTCTAAATATAAAATAAACTGAATCTACAAAGGTGTCTAAAGAGAAGGCAGCAAAGCCTTTCCCTGCAATAAACCCTTTCCCTGAATGTTCTGTCGCGCGCTGGGCTTGAAACAAATTGCTTTTAAAACAGGATGTGCAACTTTAGCCCAGCGGGAAGCCAGGGGGCCCGAAGAGAAGTTCTCAGGATTTTCACCATAAACAGTCTCTAGAGGGCTTGTAAAATATAACAAAATCTTTATTGGTGAACAAACAACAGAAACTTCCTTTGTCTTCTTAAGGTTAAAGAAATACTTCCAGGCTTTGTGCAACTGGTGGCTTCTAACTGTTGTTTTTACTCTAAAGGAAAATCCCTTTCCAAACTTCTCCCAGGCTAACTGTGATCCTAAACCTAACTGATGTGGATCCACTACCGGGCTGAACTGCATCTCAAAATCGAGTGGACCTACCAGTAGGCCTGTAGTCACTTAGCTGGAGTTCTTGATGTTTAAAGCTGTTATTCCCTCCGAAATTTCTCGGGGCTGTAAGGCTGTTTCCCTGGAACCTTTGGGAATCTTTAGATGCTCTTAAGACTGTTCTCCCCCGGGAGGTCTTAAGGGTTGAAGCTTCCTTCCTTCCTTCTTCCTTCCTTCCTTCCTTCCTTCCTTCCTTCCTTCCTTCCTTCCTTCCTTCCTTCCTTCCTTCCTTCTCTACCTCTTTCTTCCCCTTTTTCTTTTCCTTCTTCTTTCTCTCCTTTCTTCCTTCTTTACCTCTTTCCTTCCTTCCTTTGCTCTTTACTTCCTTGCTTACTTCTCTCTTTCCTTCTTTCCCTCCCTCCCTCTTCCTTCCTTCCTTCCATTATTTCTTTCTCCCCTTCCTTCCCTATCACTTCAATTTTTTTCTGTATCGTCATTTAGCTTTTTTTTGTTTTTAAGTTCTTTCTACTGTTTTATTTTTTTGGGGTGGTGGGGTGGTTATGAGTGATGGTCACTCGTTGGTCTGTTAGGGGTGTGATGTCCAAATGTCATATTAATTCGTCCAGTGGTTTTTGAGTTATGTTAATCCCACAAACAAACATTACATTTTTATTTATATAGATTCCACTTCAACTGCCATGGCTGCATTCTATAGCTCAGGGCTTTTGAAATTTTTCCCACTCTCAACCCCTTTCTTCCCAAGAAATTTTTATGCATCCCCGGGTATATACCTTCTCTGTTTCTTCAGGTTCATACTCTTTATACTAAGTTTAGACTAGATTAGGCAGGTCTTCAAATTGATCTCTATAAAGCACTTCATGTGGCCAGATCTCAGAAAACCATATATTTATTTATTTATTTATTTATTTATTTACTTTAGTTATATACCGCTTTTCTCAGTCCTCAGGTGACTCAAAGCGGTGAACAACATCAATACAAAACATCACAAGACAAGTATAGGGCAATTAAAAACAATTGTAACATAAATCATTAAACATCAGTATAACAATCATTAGCGCCTCAACAGTAAAATCAGAATCCAGTCTCATCATCCATTATTCCGTATTCCTATGTTCAATTACACTGTTTAATCAAATGCTTGTTTGAACAGCCAGGTCTTCACTTTCCTCCGAAACGCCAGCAGGGAAGGGGCCGATCTGATATCTGCAGGCAGGGCGTTCCACAGCCGAGGGGCCACCACTGAGAAGGCCCTGTATCTCGTTCCCACCAAGTGCGCCTGTGATGCAGGTGGGACAGAGAGCAGGGCCTCCCCTCATTATCTTAGTGTCCTAGTCAGTTCATAGGAGGAGATGCGTTCGGAGAGGTAAGTAGGGCCAGAACCGTTTAGGGCTTTATAGGCTAACGCCAGCACTTTGAATTGTGCCCGGTAGCAAACTGGCAGCCAGTGGAGCTGGCGCAACAGAGGAGTAGTATGCTCCCTGAGTGCCGCTCCTGTTAGCAACCTGGCTGCCGAACGCTGGACCATTTGAAGCTTCCGAGCAGTCTTCAAAGGCAACCCCACGTAGAGAGTGTTGCAGTAGTCTATACGGGATGTAACCAGAGCGTGGACTACCGTGGCCAAGTCAGACTTCCCAAGGTACGGGCGCAGCTGGCGCACTAGTTTTAACTGTGCGAATGCTCCCCTGGTCACCGCTGAAACCTGGGGTTCCAGGCTCAGCGACGAGTCCAAGATCACACCCAAGCTGCGAACCTGCGTCTTCAGGGGGAGTGTGACCCCGTCCAACACAGGCTGTAACCCTATGGCCTGTTTGGCCTTGCGACTGAGCAGGAGTACCTCTGTCTTGTCTGGATTCAATTTCAATTTGTTCGCCCTCATCCAGACCGTTACAGCGGCCAAGCACCGGTTCAGGACCTGAACAGCCTCCTTAGTAGCAGGTGGAAAGAGTGACAGAGTTGGACATCATCCGCGTTCAGATGATACCGTACCCCGAAACTCCAGATGATCTCCCCCATCCAGATATCCAGAAAGTCAAACAGACAGAGAAGACTACGAGCAGGGACGGCTCGTCCATTACGCGAAGTAAGCGGTCGCAGAACACTTTTTTTTTTGCCAGGGGCACAGAGGCGCCTCTGTAAATGCCACTCGACTGCCACTTGAGGAGCGCTCCCTCAGCTCACGACAGCCCTAGCAGTCTGGGGGGAGGGGGAGCTCAGCTTTCTTGCCTCGCTGCCGGGCGATCCTCTTCCCAAAGGGGCCAGGCCCTTGAGCCTCGCCTAGCCCCTCTCGTTCCTGCTCCATCCGGCCACCGGGTGCGCGAGCAGAGCCGGCGCTCAATCGTTCTCTGCGTTTGATCCCTTCCCCATAACCGGCTCCCTTTCCTGATCCCTGGTGCTCCACCCGCCTCCTCTCCTCTCCCCAATCTGTGGGTGGGCCAAAGGACGGAGCCGCCCTGCCTGGCCCGCTTTGGGTCCAGAGGCATGTCTGAAGACCCCAGCGTGCACACCAAAAGTCGCCTCTTCTCCTGACTTTCTCTTCAGCCATTGGGACCAAGAGAGAGAGAGAGAGAGAGAGAACCCCTCCGGCTGGAGGTATCTCCCACCTCCGCTCCCTCCTTTGTTTTTGCGCCTACCTTCAGGAAAGGTGGGCATCACCTCTCTCTCTCTCTCTCTCTCTCTCTCTTGGTCCCAATGGCTGAGGAGAAAGTCAGGAGAAGAGGTGACTTTTGGTGCACATTGGGACCCAGAGAGAGAGAGAGAGAGAGAGAGCCCCTCCGGCTGGAGGTATCTCCCACCTCCGCTCCCTCCTTTGTTTTTGCGCCTAACTTCAGGAAAGGTGGGCATCTCCACCTCTCTCTCTCTCTCTCTCTCTCTCTCTCTTGGTCCCAATGGCTGAGGAGAAAGTCAGGAGAAGAGGTGACTTTTGGTGCACATTGGGACCCAGAGAGAGAGAGAGAGAGAGAGAGAGAGAGCCCCTCCGGCTGGAGGTATCTCCCACCTCCGCTCCCTCCTTTGTTTTTGCGCCTACCTTCAGGAAAGGTGGGCATCTCCACCTCTCTCTCTCTCTCTCTCTCTCTCTCTTGTCCCAATGGCTGAGGAGAAAGTCAGGAGAAGAGGTGACTTCTTCAGCCATTGGGACCAAGAGAGAGAGAGAGAGAGAAAGAGAGAGAGAGCCCCTCCGGCTGGAGGTATCTCCCACCTCCGCTCCCTCCTTTGTTTTTTGCGCCTACCTTCAGGAAAGGTGGGCATCTCCACCTCTCTCTCTCTCTCTCTCTCTCTCTGTCCCAATGGCTGAGGAGAAAGTCAGGAGAAGAGGTGACTTTTGGTGCCCATGTGCCAAGAGGAGAGAGAGAGAGAGACCCTCCGGCTGGAGGTATCTCCCACCTCCGCTCCCTCCTTTGTTTTTGCGCCTACCTTCAGGAAGGGTGGGCATCTCCACCTCTCTCTCTCTCTCTCTCTCTCTCTCTCTTGGTCCCAATGGCTGAGGAGAAAGTCAGGAGAAGAGGTGACTTTTGGTGCACACGCCGGGGTCTTCAGGCATGCCTCTGGACCCAAAGTGGGCCAGGCAAGGGAGCAAGTGCGGCAAGTGTAGTTACTGGGATGTATAGTTCACCTACAATCAAAGAGCATTCTGAACTCCACCAATGATGGAATTGAACCAAATATGGCACACAGAATTCCCACGACGAACAGAAAATATATATCAATGATTGGTTGGGGGGGAGGGTGCGCCAAAATACTGTTTGCTTACCGTTGAAAATTACTTAGGGCCGCCTCTGACTACGAGCTCTACATTTTCTCATATTTATTTCCATCTTGGAAAATAATAATTAAGAATGATTTTTTTGCACTTCACTGCAAAGTTTAGAGTAGACAGCTGTCTTCATTTGCTATCCCTTTTAACAGAGATTAACAGTGGGCTTTATGATAGATTTTTCAGCCAGCTAGCAGCACATTCATGCTCAGCAGTGCCCTCTAGAGGACATAAGGTGCAGATAATATCATTGGGCCCATTTTGAAAAGGAAGCCCAGCACTTGAAATTAATTCAACTCCTAAAGAAGGCACCAAATATTTTGCACAAGAACTATCTGGCAAAGTTGACAAGCTAATAAAATGAATTATTCATTTGTCTTGATATATTTATAGCTTGTTAACGGGTATGCATGAATAGAAAGTTGGCTTGATAGCACAATTTGTTCTGCTGCATTTCGATAGGCCACGCAAATCAGGAATAGATTTCTGGCCTTCCTTTCTAATCATGCACTTCATGAGTGGCATTTCTGTTTGAGTTGAGCCTTTGCTCTTTGCGCTTCCATTTGCTGTTTGCTCTTTCCTTCACGCTGACTCATATATAGGGCAATCTCAAAAACAGGGTTTTCTTGGCAAGATTTATTCAGAGGAGGTTTGCTATTGTCTTTATCTGAGGCTGAGATGATGTAACATCCTCATAGTCACCCAATGAATTTCAAGGCTGAGAGGGGATTCCAGTCCTTGAAGCCGAGCATGACCCCCACCCCTAACAAGGGATGGTGACTTATAGTTCTGCAAAGGACAAAGGTACCAGACTGCACAATAGGGGTTAAGTCTTGGTCAATTTGCCAAGGCCTTAACAACAATGAGGACCCCATGAAACTTTGGGAATAGCTAGACCTTGGGGTCTCTGCCTCTCTCGGGAGCTGTAGTTCTCCAAGGACGGGGAGCAAAGCTTGTTTCCAGAGACACCAGGTCCATTTGGGCCACTCAAGAACTCCTGCCAGGACCTTTGTGCAACACCCTTGCGTTTTAGCCATCCCCTATGGACACTCTTTCCCCCCACATGGACAAACCTTATGAAATCTTGCCTTTTATGAACTTTAGATATATGAAATGTGTTTTCTGATTTCTTTGTGTGGCAGAAGCCTTTCCCCTTTTCCTCTGCCCTTTGTTTCCCCTATATACATGAAGAAACTCCACCAAAGGGACTACAAAGCCCCAAACATTCCAGGATTTTTTTATCCACAACTTCCTTTTGCATGAACAATAGCCTGGGCAGCTGGTGGCCCTCGGAGGAATTGCCCAGCCCTCAGCTTGCCCCTTTGGCAAAAATCTTAATCATATTTCCTCCTGAAGAACAAAAGGTCCTCGAAAAAAAACCTTTTGCCTTCGCTCTGATTATTCATTCCACTCAAAGCACAATAGATCAGGCTGGCCTTTGTCTTGCCGGCCGCATGGCATGGCATTTCTTTTGTTTACCCCTTTCCCAGATTCCTTTGTGCTCCCTCATCCCGCCTCCATCTCTCCTGATTGGCTGTCGCCACCAGATGGCAGAGGTCTCCCCATTGGTTCCTACGAGCCACTGGAGCCCATCGCCCAATCATGGCAGGGAACAACAGGGAAGCCAGGGCGGGGAGTTTGAACTCTGCAACTTTGAAAACTCTATATAAATGGCTGTATCAAATGTATTTCTTTATGCTCTGCTGGCGAATGATTGCAGCTTTGCATCCATTTCAGCTGAATCGCATTAAACTTCGATGGCTTTTCTTCAACTGGTGAGACTTTTCATTGGGAAATCAGGGAAAAATATGGGATGCTTCTCTGTCTCGCCAGGGAAAAAGAACTCTTTGAGGAGTCTAATTGGTCTCTGCCTCCTGGCAAAGACCCCTAAATTTTAGCTCTATAACATCCTGATCTCTGGGAACTGTGATCGGAGGTGACTCCCGTCCCCATTTGTTTTTTGGTCGTGTCAGGAGTGACTTGAGAAACTGCAAGTTGCTTCTGGTGTGAGAGAATTGGCCGTCCGCAAGGACATTGCCCAGGGGACTCCTGGATGATTTGATGTTTTTATCATCCTTGTAAAAACATCCTTGTAGGAGGCTTCAGGATTGTGGCACAGCTGGCTGAGTGTCAGCTGCATTAAGATCACTCTGACCAAAAAGGTCATGAGTTCGAAGCCAGCCAACCAATTGTGTGTAGCCTGTTGTCGACCTTTGCAACCCGAAAGACAGTTGCATCTGTCAAGTAGGAAATAAAGTACCACCTTAAAGTGTGGGGAGGCTAAATTAACTAATTTATGAGGCCATAAAGAAGACTCCAGCAAAGCATTCCAGCGGGGAAGTATGTGGGGAATGCGGAAGCACTTCATCAGCGTCACAGATGGACGATGAAAGCGACAGCTCCCCTGGCGGCCAGAAAAAGTTAAATAGCCTCTGTGTATGTCTGTATATGTTTGTATGTCAAAAATTGGCATTGAATGTTTGCCATATATGTGTACACTGTAATCCGCCCTGAGTCCCCTGTGGGGTGAGAAGGGCGGAATATAAAAGCTGTAAATAAATAAAATAAATAAATATAGATGAGGAGCTCGAGCTGATAGAGGGAGCTCATCCGCCTCTCCCTGGATTCAAACCTGCGACTTGTCAGTCTTCAGTCTTGCCGGCACAGGGGTTTAACCCACTGCGCGACCAGGGGCTCCTTCCCACCCCCATGACTCTGTAAAAGATAGTTCAAAATCAGGGAATTCATAGTTTTGCGAAGGACACCAGGCTGGAATGATCCCATAATCCCCTATCTCTCCCCCATGTGGGAACCTAAGGCTTTTTCCATGGCCCCATGGCCCAACTCTTATGGACTTTCCATGAACTTTCATGAACTTTATGGGAACTTTTATAAACTTTTGCCAAACTTTATGGACTTTGGTGGGCTGACGTGACTTTCCCTTAGACCCTGCATGATTCCCCCTCTCTTCCTATGAATTCCTTGTATGTTCCCTTGCCCCATTCCCCATCCCCTATGTGTATGTATGTTTATATGAAAATATGAAGGAAAGCAACCTTTTCTCTCATAAACCAGCAATTCTCGACTCTGGAAGCCCCCCACACTTCCTGAGTTGATAATCCCCTAACAAAAGGATTTCACCAAGCCTACTTGCATGGGCCATAAAGTAAATCCAAATTTCCTTTTCCTATTGCCGCTGGCCTCTAATCGAACACCTGGCCCCAGAGCCAGGTCTTCAGTTGCCTTCTAAAGGACAGGGGGGAGGTGGCCAACCTGATGTCCTTAAAGAGAGAGTTCCACAGATGGGGGCCACTGCTGAGAAGACCCTGTCTCTCATCCCCACCAACCGCGTTTGCGAGAGTGGTGGGATCGGGAGCAGGGCCTCTCCTGATGATCTTAAGCTTCGTGATGGTTCATAGCAGGAGATACGTTCGGATAGGTAATCTGGGCCTGAACCGTTCAGGACTTTAAAGGTTAAAACCAGCACTTTGAATTGTGTCTGAAAGCTAATCGGCAGCCAGTGGAACTGGTGCAACAGAGGAGTGGTACGCTCCAGTTAACAACCTGGCCACTCAATTAGAGAAAATATGTTTAAAATGTTTTATAGAACCCGTATAACTCCAGAATTATTGGCTAAAATAGAGAAAACAGGACAAGGAACTTGCTGGAGATGTAAGAAGGTGAAGGGTTCATTTTTCCATGTATGGTGGATGTGTAATATAGTTAAAGAATTTTGGGAAAAAGTAGTGAAGGAAACAAACAATATGATTAACAAAAAAGTTAAGAAAAACCCGAAAATGTGCCTTTTAGGATTATTTAGAATGCGTATCTGTTGCAATCCAGAGCAGGAAACGAGGCCCTAAGATAATTATCCACCACACTTGACTGTGAAAAAACAATCTTTTTTATTGAAAAAAAATGATTACAAAATAAAGGAAAAATGCAAAGTCAAAAGCCACAGCAAAATCAGCAAACATGAATTTCCATGAACAAGATCAAAAACCCAAAGCCACACTGTAAAATTCTGGAACCTGTTAGCAATCCACTAACCGTACTTGGTGTCCTAGAAATCTTTCAAGACGATGGCCAGGGAAACCGGGAGAACTGCCAAGGTCTTCATCAATCTAAAACGATGCCTGAACTGAGAAAGTCAGCCCGGTGGAAGGCACTTAAAGCCGAGGAATTGGTTTCGTGAAACGCCTCCCTGCTTTGAAGCCGTTGTTTGTATTTCTTTTAATCTGGAAGACCTTCGCAAGCTGAGTGATTTACTCCTGTCTTGCCAGATCTGGCCCCTTCTATTCTCATTAAGGTTCCCAGGTGCAGAAGGGAGTGAAAGGTCATGGCTTCCCTCTGAAACATTCTCATGAACACTGGTACTTTCATTTTCCAAATCTACAGAAGTTGCTTCCTCTCTAATTTCAGGAGCATTGACATCAAGAAGTATATTTGCATTAGCATCAGGAAGTACATTTTCATTAGCATCTGTAAATATATTTTCATTAGCATCAGGAGGAACAAACAGAGAATCAGGTTCAAGTTCAAACTCAGGCTGAACCCCAACAGTATCAGTGCAGGAGCTGAAGAAATTTATCAATATTGCTTTGTTGCGGCAAGACTAATAATAGCCAAAACTTGGAAAGGGGAAAAAGAGTTATCTATTAAAGATTGGAGAGATAAGTTAGCAGACTATATCCAAATGGCCAAGCTGACAAATAGCAGCAAAGGAGGAAATAATGAAGAATTTGCAAACAAATGATGAACGAAGTGAGCGCGTGGGTTCATAAACTGAGATGCGGTCACGCAGGTAGGATGGTCCCAAACCGTTTAGGGCTTTGTAGGTAAGCACCTGCACCTTAAATTGGGCTCGGAAAATAAATGGCAGCCAGTGGAGCTACTTGAACAGAAGGGTTGACCTCTCTCTGTAAGGAGCACCAGTTAACATCCTGGCCGCTGCCCGTTGGACCAGTTGGAATTTCCGAGCCGTTTTCAAGGGCAGCCCCACGTAGAACGCATTACAGTAGTCCAATCTAGAGGTGACCAAGGCATGGACCACCCCGGCCAGTTCAGCCTTTGTGAGGTACAGTCGCAGTTGGCGCACGAGTCTCAATTGTGCAAAAGCCCTCCCGGACACCGTTGACACCTGAGCCTCAAGCGTAAGTGATGAATCCAAGAGGACTCCCAAACTGCGGACCTGTGGCTTCAAGGGGAGTGTAACCCCGTCCAACACAGGTTGCCACCCTATACCCCGATCAGGTTTACGATCGACCAGGAGGACCTCTGTCTTGTCGGGATTGATCTTCAGCTTGTTCCTCCTCATCCAGATAGACACAGCGGCCAGGCACTCGTCTAGCACCCGAGAGGCCTCCTTGGAGTTGGGTGAAAATGAGTAATAGAGTTATGTGTCATCTGCATAGAGGTGGCACCTAACTCCAAAACCTCTCCCAGCGGTTTCATGTAGATGTTAAAAAGCATGAGAGACAGAATAGAGCCTTGCAGGACCCCACAGGCCAAAGGCCAGGGTCCGAGCAGGCATCTCCCAGCTTCACCATCTGGGATCGTCCCTCCAGGAAGGACTGGAGCCATGACAAAACTGTGCCCCCGAGACTCATCCCAGAGAGTCGACCCAGAAGGAGACCATGATCGATAGTATCGAAAGCCGCTGAGATGTCCAAGAGAACCAGCAAGGTCACACTCCTGTCCAGCTCTCTACGGAGGTTATCCACCAAGGCGTCCAAGGCTGTCTCGGTGCCATGACCAGGCCTGAAGCTAGACTGTGACTGATCTAGGTAGTTGATGTCATCTAAAAAGCCCTGGAGCTGGGAGGCAACCACCCGCTCTAGCACCTTACCCAAAAAAGGGAGGTTGGAGATCGGTCTGAAATTGTTCAGCACCGTGGAGTCAAGGGAGACCTTTTTAAGGAGTGGACGAAGCACCGCCTGTTTCAGATGAGATGGAAAAAAACCCTGTTCCAACGATGCATTAATGATCAACACAAACCAATCAACCCAATCTGATTGTACATATGTTTAATGAGCACTGAATATTGACTCTTTTGTAAATTTTTTGCATATGTTTTCTTTGTTTTTCCCCCTTTTGTTCATTTGTTTTGTTTTCTACATACACTATGAACAGTTTTTAAAAAAACAACCTAGCCGCCGACCGCTGGACTAATTGGAGCTTCCGAGAAGTTTTCAAAGGCAGCCCCATGTAGATAGCATTGCAGTAGTCTATTCAGGATGTAACCGGAGCATGGATCACCATGGCCAAGTCAGACTTCCCAAGGAACGGGCGCAGCTGGCACACAAGGAACCAATTTTCAAAGTAAAGCCACCCATTCCCACCTATGTCCAGGATATACAGGGCAAAGATGGCTTTTGATTCATCTGAGAAAAACACCCCTAATTTAAAGCACATGCTACAATGAGTGTGTAATCACAACAGCTTTGAGTCCTCATAAATCTGTTTCCTCTGGATTCTTCTCTCGGATTCTTCTCTTCTGTATTTCCAGAAGCAAATTATGATAAAGCTGGCTGGTTTGTTTTTTTAAAGGCTAGAACGTTCCCTCTTTTGTTTGCGTAGGCAATGGATTCCTTTTGCATTTTTCTTTTCAACACCTCTAACAAGAAAGGAACTATATTGAGCCTACCTCTTGCTATTCTGAGGAAGAGAAACAAGCAGAAGTGCACAGGGAAATAGCATTATCCATCATGTCACATCATTAAGAGAGCAGGCTGATAAAACGTGTCATTCTAATGCCAGACATGGAGACAGATAAATTGATGTTGACCTTGAATCACCTTCAATGACCCATCTTTTTTTTTTTTTTTGGGGGGGGGGGGGACTAGATGCAATTTGTCTTTCCAGAAAGATATATAGTTTTGGGGTCTGAGCCAAAGAAAATATGAACAAGTCTATTGCTGCTCATTTCCTGGTCACTTTTAGTCATCAGACTACTCTTTATTGGAGGCATTGTCCTCTTCTTTCTCATATATTATTATTATTATTATTATTATTATTATTATTATTATTATTTATTATTTATTATTTAGAACTTTTATATACCGGTCTTCTCGACCTCCAAAGAGGGACTCAGGCCGGTTCACAACAAAAGATTAATAAACAATAGTTTAAAACATCACATCCCATAATACGCTAATATATAATGCATAATACATAAAATACATTAAAATGTTGTTGTTGTTGTTTATTCGTTCAGTCGTCTCCGACTCTTCGTGACCTCATGGACCAGCCCACGCCAGAGCTCCTGTCGGCCGTCACCACCCCCAGCTCCTTCAAGGTCAGTCCAGTCACTTCAAGGATGCCATCCATCCATCTTGCCCTTGGTCGGCCCCTCTTCCTTTTGCCTTCCACTTTCCCCAGCATAATTGTCTTCTCTAGGCTTTGCTGTCTCCTCATGATGTGGCCAAAGTACTTCAACTTTGTCTCTAGTATCCTTCCCTCCAATGAGCAGTTGGGCTTTATTTCCTGGAGGATGGACTGGTTGGATCTTCTCGCAGTCCAAGGCACTCTCAGAACTTTCCTCCAACACCACAGTTCAAAAGCATCTATCTTCCTTCGCTCGGCCTTCCCTAAGGTCCAGCTCTCACATCCGTAGGTTACTACAGGGAATACCATGGCTTTACATAAGGCCAAGTCGTCAGAATAAAATCTCATATACTCTTCATAGGAATTAGTATCTCCCTAGCCCCACTTCTTTCTTTGCTTCTTAACTTCCATTGCAACCTTTCCTTAAAATTCTACTAATGTCTGGAATATACAAGGGTTGAGTGAAAAGTAATGCCTCCACCTTCGTTACTTGGGTTTGGATGGGAATATTTTTAAAAAATCAAATGCCGAAATAATCCTTAGAATGTGCTCTTTAACTGCCACTATTCACTTTTTCCCATAATCATCAAACAATTGGATACATTTCTGCCAAAGATGAACAAGTTTTCTGAAGCCATCACAGAAGAAGTCAACACTGATTGCACAACCAGCATCTCGCAGTTCTCTCAGGGTCTTCATCAGAAGCATAATGATGTCCCCGCAAATCTTTTTTCATTATCAGGAACAGATGGAAGTCAGACGGTGCTAAATCTGGACTGTATGGAGGATGTCGTACGGTGGTGAGATCCAGTCTCTGAAGTTTCAAGTCTGTGCGCTTTTATTTCAGGCGTCAGCATCCTGGGTACCCATCATGCACAGATCTTCTGATAGCCAAGCAAAGCAATAATGTGACCCACACGTTCTTGTGAAATGCCGATTATGCTTCAAATTTCTCTCTGAGTGATACAATGATCGTCCGGAATCAATCTGTCAACCTTTTGCTTCTGAAACTTGCTGGATGCTGTCACAGGATGTCCAACTCTTTGTTTGTCATGCAAGTCAGATGTTCCCACCTCAACATCTTTAAACTTACTCGCCCAAGAACACACAGTACTCACATCAACACAATCACCAGGTTGCATTCTCTGATGTATCTCCTTTGCGGGGACACCTTCTGCTGTCATGTAAACTTTGGATACTATATAGAAAAGTTAACGCCCTGTAGTACTTGTTTTGCTGTTTATTTAGCAGCAAAATATTTAGAAGATTTCACCCCACTTTCTGTCACAGTGATCACTGGATTTTGAAAAGAAATGGCTTGTTGAAAAAACAAGAATGTGCGGAAATGCTGCAGTGGAAACACCTTTTCCCCATGATCAGCCTTTCAGGAGTGAATTTCCCTTCCTAAGGGTAGACTTATTTCACTTCCTGTTGTTTCACCCTGTAGTTAAGAAGGGCAAAACCGGAGAAGGAAGGAAGCAACTCCTCCAGTTCTCTCCCCTCTTCTTCTCCGTTGTGAGCAAGAGGGACAAGAAGAAGAGTAGTTAATCCCTTCCTTCTCCAGTTTTGCCCTTCTTCTTGTACTTCTCGCTCATGAGGGACAAGAAGAAGAGCAAAACCAGAGGAATTAATTCTTTCCTTCTCCGGTTTTGCCCTTCTTGTCCCTCTTGCTTGCGAGGGAGAAGAAGAGGCGGGAAAACTGGAGTAGTTAATTCCTTCCTTCTCTAGATTTCCCCCTCTTCCTCTCCCTCGCCAGGCTTAAGTCGAGCTAGAGGAACAGGAAGAAGGGCAAAATCGGAGAAGGAAGGAATTAACTCCTCCAGTTTTCCTCCCTCTTCTTCTCTCTCATGAGTGAGAGGGACAAGAAGGAAGCAAAACCAGAGGAGTTAATTCCTTCTCTGATTTTGCCCTCCTTCTTGTTCCTCTCACTCATGAGAAAGAAGAAGGGGGGGGGGAAGCGGAGGAGTTAATTCCTTCCTTCTTTGGTCCCCCTCCTTCTTCTCCCTCAAGCCGAGTGAGAGGGACAAGAAGAAGGGCAAAACCAGAGAAGGAAGGAATAAAATAACATTGGGAGAAATCCGAACATTATGGAATATTTCCAAAAAAAAAAAGGCAAGTGGATCAATTTTGGATTTGCCCCTCCCACCTTTCTTGCATGGTTCAAAACTGCTTCGGAAGGCAAAAGTCTGAAGTTTTTTTACGACTTCTGGGATCTTCCAAACGACTCTATCCAATTAACTATGCATTGTTAATTGCTGGACCACACCAACAACCACCATGTCAGACTACACAGAGAAGCCATTGAAATCCACAAGCATGTGGACAATTTCAACAGAAAGGAAGAGACCATGAAAATGAACAAAATCTGCTACCAGTATTAAAAAACTCTAAAATTACAACAGCAAAACAGCAGAGAGGAAACAACCAGTCACATCTTAACACCTCTCAACAAAAGATTTTCCCAGGCTCAGCCAGGCCTTCAAATGCTAATGAAGGTGGTCAGTTGAAACATTCACACCTAGCTCCAGCAGAGAAGAGCTCTTTGCCCCACCCCAGCCATTCCACAGATATATAAACCCATTGTCCTAATTCCAACAGACCTCACTACCTCTGAGGATGCTTGCCATAGATGCAGGTGAAACGTCAGGAGAAATGCCTCTAGAACATGGCCCTATAGCCCGAAAAACCCACAAGAACCTAGTGATTCCAGCCATGAAAGCCTTCGACAATACATATGCATTGTTTGTAATGTCCATGTTTGTAACTGGAGAACTGCCTGTAATGTTAAGTGCAGAAAGGCACACAAACTTTCACTTAGTGAGGAGAAAAACTTGAAACAATTTGGCTTGCAAGCACAAAGTTTAAAATTGGTGTTTTTAGACTGGTATCAACAAAGTAACCTACAAAAAGCATGTTAATGCATATCTAAACCGAATCTTCATGTATCTTTTCTGCATTGCCAGTCCCATTGCAAATAAACATTTGCTTCACTGTTTAAGCCTCTAATCTAAGAAATTACAAAATTTAAATAAAAAACTGGGTGTTGAACATCCAAGTATCTAGTGAGAGCTATTCAGACAGACCTTTACATCACAAAGCAAACGCGATCTGATAAATTGACTAGTAAATTGTATTTCACAGTCTCCATCAATTCCATCTGCCTATAGTACGAAGAGAGAGACATAGGCATTAAAAGGAGAGTTTTACAGAACAAATGGATCCGTTACAAATTGTCTCATATATTTCCCACATGATACATTTGGCTGAAGACAAATTGTTCCAGGCCTTCTCATTTACAGAGCAATTAGGTAAATAATAAAGTAATTTCAAATACATTTTCTTTTGGTATTCTCTCCCCACCCTTCCCTCTTGTACATGTTGAAAACTGAATTGAGGAAGAGCTCTCCTAGTGAAGTTAGTTTTAGGCTCACAATGACTACCGACCAATTGAAATAGTTACAATTCAGCCTCGTCTGAACTCGGGTTTATAGAGAAGTTTGTTGTATTGATTGCCTGAATGATTTTTTATGTTTATCATATTCCCAGGAATTATTGAAGATTTGGCCATTCTACATCCGCATTTGCAGGTCAAGCAGGGATTTGTCATTTCCATAGTTTGAAGCACCAACTCTCTCTGTAAACCTGGGTTTCCCCTAAATCCAGGGGTGGCTCAACCCATTACGCAAAGTAAGCATTTGCAGTATATTTGATTTTGCCCAGGGCGCTCTTGAGGCACTCTTGGGGGAAAATAGACCTTGACATATGTGAGTTGTAGTTACTGGGATGTATAGTTCACCTACAATCAAAGAGCATTCTGAACTCCACCAATGATGGAGTTGAACCAAATATGGCACACAGAACTCCCACGACGAACAGAAAATATATATCAGTGATTGGTTGGGGGGGGGGGGGGCAGGAATACTGTTTGCTTACCGTTGAAAATTACCTGCCTAAACCTGAACTTTCAGTAAACCCGAGTTTGCTTCTTCCTCGACACTAGCTATGCTAAGGGATTTGAAAAGTGTTTGTCAGAGAAGTAACTTTTCCAGACTCTGGCCTACATTCAGTGATAGTTTCAATGTTGCACAGAGTTTTGTTGGAATCAGCTTGATTGGAAGCAGTTTACACTGCTATGGGATACCACTTTCTGATTCTGATGCAGAATCAGTGATTTTTACTACCCACTACTTGAACCTAGAAAGCCAGCATGGTATAGAGCAGTGGTTCCTCCAGATATTTTGGACTTCATCTCCTACAGTTCCTAACAGCTGGTAAGTTGGCTGGGATTTCTGGGAGTTGAAGTCCAAAACACCTGGAGGAGCACACTTTGAGAACCACTGGTATAGAGGTTTGAACATATAATCTTATGTATAGGCATGCATCTTAACAGTGCTTTGCTTATGGAAATTTGGCATGCATGAATAACCTTGTTATAAACATGGCATATTTGATGTATTGTCAAAGGCTTTCATGGCCGGAATCACTGGGTTGTTGTAGGTTTTTTTGGGCTATATGGCTATGGTCTAGAGGCATTCTCTCCTGACGTTTCACCTGCATCTATGGTAGTGAGGTAGTGAGGTCTGTTGGAACTAGGAAAAAGGGTTTATATATCTGTGGAATGACCAGGGTGGGACAAAGGACTTGTCTGCTGGAGCTGGGTGTGAATGTTTCAACTGACCACCTTGATTAGCATATAATGGTCTGACAGAGCCTGGAGCAAACTTTTGTTGAGAGGTGATTAGATGTCCTTGTTTGTTTCCTCTCTGTTGTTGTGCTGTTGTAATTTTAGAGTTTTTTTTAATACTGGTAGCCAGATTTTGTTCATTTTCATGGTTTCCTCCTTTCTGTTGAAATTGTCCACATGCTTGTGGATTTCAATGGCTTCTCTGTGTAGTCTGACATGGTGGTTGTGAGAGTGGTCCAGCATTTTTGTGTTCTCGGAACTCGCTGGGAGGGGAAAATACAATTTCTTGGATCTGTCAGCTGGAAGCTTCAGTTTCACTTTGGGATGATCCAGTCCATTCACAGCAATGCGTGGACTTCCAAGGCTCCCTTTACATCATTTTTGGGGTATCAGGATGAAAATGGCCACACTTGGAGGACATATGTACTACTGCAAGACTTCCAAGTTCCAGAACATTAGGGCCATCCAATGATTTTTAGGAAATTCTTAAACTTTCTACAAATAATCTCTTTTTAAAAAACCCAAAAGGTATCCCCTAGTATTTCTCCACAGTATAGGAGCAGCAGCAGGGCATCATTCCTGTGAACTTCCATAAAGATCCACACACACATATACATATATGGCTTTTTGGAAATTTTAAAATATTTTGGGAGGGGGAGGCAACTAGAATGCAGCAGGACACACACACAAGCCAAAATGTAGGGCTGGCTAAGGAGGATATAGCAAAGAGATTGAGAGTCAGAGGTGAAAGGGCTTTGGGGGGGGGGCACTTTAGGCTATTTGTGCAGGGCAGAAACCAGAAGATTGGGTTGGGGAAAGTCTCCCTGTGATACCTCAAGGGAATCAGGCTATTATTATTCTCCAAACCTATCCCACACTCAACTTAGAACTTTAAAAAAGTTTTAAAATTAAAATGCTTAAACAAACAAACACCAAACACACAAAAGCCCTAAACTCACAGTCCACCCAACACAAAAACATGCCGCCCACCCACTCCTCGGTGGTGAAATTGCTAGTAAAATAACAGAAAGAGTAAGAAAGATATTAAACTATCAAAATTTATTAATGCAGAAAAAATAAAAAGGAATTCTCCAAAAACTTCTCTATTTCCAAGTATCTACTAGACCTAGCACTAGAGCAGTGACACTGAGAGACACACGGAGTGATCTCTTCCTCTAAAACAGTGGTTCTCAACCTGGGGTCCCCAGATGTTTCTGGCCTACAACTCCCAGAAATCCCAGCCAGTTTACCAGCTGTTAGGATTTCTGGGAGTTGAAGGCCAAAAACATCTGGGGACCCCAGGTTGAGAACCACTGCTCTAAAATGCAACAATGCAACTGAATAATAATAATAATAAGGGCTAGGGCTTTCCAGTTCTCAGTGTCTATGCCAGAGTTTTTAAGGTTGGCTTTAAGCCCATCTTTAAATCTCTTTTACTGCCCATCAACATTCCGTTTTCTGTTCTTGAGTTCAGAGTAGAGCAACTGCTTTGGGAGATGGTGGTCGGGCTTCCGGACAATGTGGCCGGTCCAGTGGAGTTGATGGCGGAGGACCATCACTTCAGTGCTGGTGGTCTTTACTTCTTTCAGCACACTGACATTTGTCCGCTTGTATTCCCAATCGATTTGCAGGATTTTCCAGAGGCAGCGCTGATGGAATTGTTCCAGGAGTTGCATGTGACGTCTGTAGACATTCCATGTCTCGCAGATGTACAGCAGGGTTGGGATGACAATAGCTTTATAAACAAGTACCTTGGTATCCCTACGGATGTCCTGGTCCTCAAAACTCTCTGCTTCATTCGGAAAAAAGCTGCACTTGCAGAGCTCAGGCAGGGTTGTATTTCAGTGTCAATGTTGAGTTTTGTGGAGAGGTGGCTGCCAGGGTCATGGAAATCATCATCATTTTCTAATGTTACATCATTAAGCTATATTTCTGGCAAACGTCAATAGTACTCAGCATAAGAGTGACCTATAGCTCCAGTAGACATACTGGCTGAAGGATTCGGGTAGTAAAAGTCAAAAAATGTTTTTCCCCCTAACTCTCAGATGGATGCACAAGTCCAAGTGAAGTTTAAAATTTTTGTCTGTCTCAAATGGCCATCCTCTTTTTGAAAAAGAGTAAAGTTCCCAAGATAGTTTGCAACAGATCACAGAAGCCTGTTTTTCAAATAGGTGCTAGGGTGTCAAAAGCAACATTGTCCAGAATGATTGGAGCATTTTTATTAGCTCTTTGGATCTCATGTGTTACTTTAATCCAGAACAGATCCAAGCGGAGACCTTTGTCCCTCTTCCTGAAATCATGCCACCATTGCACAGCATACATTCTGCTAGCTGTAAAAAGATAATGAAATACCAGAAATGTTCAGTAATTGTGTAGAATTAAACGAACCCAGTGGTCCCACTGGGATCAATTGTGAACTGTTAGCTATTTGAAACCTGGCAGGCGAGTAAATGGTTAATCAGGCATGGATGCTTATGTATCGGCCAACTTCTGTGTCCAAGGGCATGAGGTGGACCATGTCCCACTTGAACAGCTCTTTCATTTAAAGTGCATTGTTGCCAATTAGATCTGTTTTCTTTGACATCAATATATCCATTGTGTCTTCTCTTGTCCTTTAACGACCTTACAATTGATCTAATCCTTCTTTGAACATGGCCAGCTGACCGCAGAGAAGCTGACACTCATTTTAGATGCTTAACTTGTTGATTTCCATTGTTAAATATAATTTCCTTGAGTCGATTGTTGCTCATTTCCATGGATGAGGTTTATAAATTGGCACATCAGAGAAGGCAAATTGCACCCAAATTCTTTGTGGCAATTAAGAGGAGGAGATGAAAAGCTTCCCCCACCCTATGATGGCTATAAAAGGCATGACAAAGCCCAACACAAAATAACAGGCAGTTTTTCAAAGCAGACTGTTGTCACAAATAGTCCTGAAAGATTTGAATCAGCTGAATTTCATTTGCATTTTACTAAATTAAAATTGTTGGTAATGAAAAGGCACATAAGAAACACAGGCAATATTTTAAATAAGTTTCCTGTGGTCTTATGGCGACCCCATGAATTTTTCATTGGGTTTTCTTAGGCAAGGATTATTCAGAGATTATTTTGCCAGTTACTTCCTCTGGAATTGATGATCTCCCATTCAAATGCTAACTAGTGCTAACCCTGCTTCCAAGGTCAGACTAATTCTTGTATCTTTGAGGTATTTAGACAGTGTTGAAAAGTAACCAGCAGGCTCCTTGCTTAAAGAGGTGGCAAAATAGAGAATGCCACCGATTCTTCCCCCATCTGATGTGGTTGAACAAATGAATCACATATTTACCAGTGGCAAAAAGGACTGAAGATGCTAAACACTGAAAAATATGCACAATGAAATGGCTGAACCTGTGCTGTCGCACGCTGGGCTTCTATAAAAGACTATTGTTGTTGTTGTTCATTCGTTCAGTCGTCTCCGACTCTTCGTGACCTCATGGACCAGCCCACGCCAGAGCTCCCTGTCGGCCGCCACCACCCCCAGCTCCTTCAAGGTCAGTCCAGTCACTTCAAGGATGCCATCCATCCATCTTGCCCTTGGTCGGCCCCTCTTCCTTTGCCTTCCACTTTCCCCAGCATCATTGTCTTCTCCAGGCTTTGCTGTCTCCTCATGATGTGGCCAAAGTACTTCAACTTTGTCTCTAGTATCCTTCCCTCCAGTGAGCAGTCGGGCTTTATTTCCTGGAGGATGGACTGGTTGGATTTTCTCGCAGTCCAAGGCACTCTCAGAACTTTCCTCCAACACCACAGTTCAAAAGCATCTATCTTCCTTCGTTCAGCCTTCCAGGACTGAATTTCTGTGAGCCCAACGGGATGCTAGAGTTGCCTCAGAGAGAGGTTTTTTTTGGGATTTTCCTGAAAAGATGGGCTTCAAAGTCTTTAAAGATGCAACAAAATCTTTATTACTGAACAAATAACAAGGCTTCAACGATTGGATTCAAAGTTTTCTTAATAAACTGTTGGCTTTCTCGATCTTGCCCCCAAGGGCAGGCAACTGTTCCTTCACTGTTGGGAAAATCCCCGACCTCTACCCTGGGCAATCTGTCTTCTCTTCTGTTGGCGTGGGGCCCCTACACCCGGTCCAATCTGCTTTATGGTTGCCGCGAAGGGCCCTTACCGAACAGAGACCTTTGCAGAACTTCCAGGAGGAGGAAGATGTTCACTTCCCAGTGATGGCTGGCTGAAGCGCTGTGGGACTGGATCCCTAGCAAGAGAGCTGAGAGGCTGTAAGTTCCTCAGCAAACTGTAAAGTCCCCAGCCAAAGCTGTGCTGAGACTGTATATCTCTGGCCAAGCTATGAGGCTATTTCTCCCCGGCCAAGCTGTAAACGATGAAGCATTTTACAGGAGGTCTTGGCTTAAGTCCTGTAAGAAAGACTTCTCTGTGTGGACTGACCTAAAATGGCTCCTATTTCCTACAAAACCCAAAAAGGGAGCGGAACTAGGGGACCTAATGATAATTGACAGGTCATTGACCCAATAACTGCAAAGTAAGGAAAGCCATCTAACTGCAAATGCATAGAACTTTAAAAAACATGCAACACTCAACAAATAGCAAGATAAGCTGGAGCTCCTGGTACGGCCGTAACAGAACAGAACCTGTGAAACAAAAAAAATGTTCTCCCATCCTGACTATCAAAACGAGTGAAAGAAAAACACACAAGAAATGAGGAAGATAAAGCAAAGCTTGTCTGGTTGTTCAAGTAAAATTCCTAACTTAAGCCACAAACCATGATGAACACAAACCATGGCTTAGCATGACATATGAATATGCCCATTATTGGGTACTGAGAGCATAATCTGATGTTCATTGGATGCATTTTCTTGTTAAAACAAAATGGTAGCAACAGGTTGGAAGGAACCCTCACTGGGCATGCCTTATGAGAGAAGGAGACACTTATTTTATTTCATCCTGGGATGGCAGCTGCTCTCAGTTCATGGGGGGGGGGGGAACGGGGGGACTCAGCTTGTGCATTTTGGCTGAACCTTGAGCCATTGCTGCTATCTGGATTACAGTGGACACGCATATCCATTATCACACACCTCCCAAGAATGGGTGGGTGTCCAAAAGGACCTATTTGGTCAGCAATCAGAAATTGTGGCTAGATACAACCCATTGGTGATAATGGGGGACTTCACGGGCTCCCCTTCCCATCATTTTTAAGGCTATCAGGATGAAAATGACCACACTTGGTGGACGCATCTTCCACTTCTGGCAGGTTTCATAATGTTTGGATCATCCCTTGAATTTTAGGAAATTCTTAAAGTTTCTACAAATAAAATCTCATTTTAAAAAACCCAAAAAGGTATCCTCCACTGCCCCCGCCCTGTAACTTCTCCAGGAGCAACAGCAGGACACCATTCCTTCCTACCAAATGTCAAACATGCATTTCCACATCACACAGCCCACTATTACACTTCCTTTACTAATAAAAAAAATAACAGCAACTTCTTTCAAAGCATAATAATAATAATAATAATAATAATAATAATAATAATAATAAATCCTTTATTTGTACCCTGCTACCATCTCCCGAAGGACTCGGTGCGGCTTACAAGAGGCCGAGACCAAATACAACAATAAAACAGCAGCAACAACAACAACACAATAACTCAAAAAAACAAAACAAAACAAAAACATTAACAATACCCAATGACGCAATTAAAAACAATGGCCGGGCCAAATGTAATAATTAAAATTAAAAGTGTTGGGCATGACAAGGTGGGGTGTTTGTAGGGCGATGGGCATGCAGAAATCCTGGATCTCTGATAAAGTGCGTTGGGACATAATGCTAGGCGTTTCCTTATTCTGGAAAGGCACACTGGAACAACCACGTTTTCAAGCTTTTTTCATTTCTTGTTCTCATAACATACTGGAAGTGGCCAGCAGCCCACCATCCGCAAGCAAGCAAGCAAGCAAGCAAGCAAGCAAGCAGCATGTCCCCTTATTAGAAAAACACTCCAGAAATTATTAGGTATTGGTGGTAAGTTTAGGTAGGTAGGTAGGTAATTTTCCTGAGAATGAAGCTTTGCTGTTTGCTGTAATTAATAATTCCTGTAATTATTAATAAAAATAATCTTTTAAAAGTACTTTCTGAAAGAGAGGAAGGAGGAGAGATAAGAGAAGAAGCAAAAGGCTATAGTAGAGGCTAAAGGGTCACTCAAAGCTCAGAAGCACCCTATAAAAAAGCACAGCCATCCACAAGTCCCCAAACACTGTGTAACCTGCACTTTTCCCGTACCTCGGGAAGTCTGATCTGGCCACAGTGGTCCACGCTCTTGTTACATCCCGTATAGACTACTGCAACGCACTCTACGTGGGGTTGCCCTTGAAGACTGTTCGGAAACTCCAACTGGTCCAACGAGCGGCAGCCAGACTGCTTACCGGAGCGACATACAGGGAACACACCACCTCCTTGTTGTGTCAGCTCCACTGGCTGCCGATTCAGTTCCGAGCACAATTCAAGGTGCTGGTTTTGACCTACAAAACCCTTTACGGTTCCAGTCCAGCGTATCTGTCTGAACGTATCTCCCTCTACGTCCCATCTCGGAATTTGAGATCATCTGGGGAGGCCCTGCTCTCGACCCCACCGCTATCACAAGTGAGGCTGGTGGGGACGAGGAGCAGGGCCTTCTCAGTGGTGGCCCCCCATCTCTGGAACTCACTCCCGGGGGAAATCAGGGCATCAACATCCCTCCTTGCCTTCAGGAGGAAGGTAAAGACGTGGCTATGGGACCAGGCCTTTGGGCATCCTGACAATTAGATTTGGAACCAGATGGACAATGTGCGGAAAGTAGAACCTAAACTATGAGTCGGTTAAACGCTGACCAGCAATGAGGTTTGTATTGCTTTTATTGTTTTAATTGCTTTTAGGGGTTTTATGGCTGTTTTTGCCAATAATAATAATTGTTTATGTTAATTGTTAATTGTTATCATTGTTACAATTACTGCCGTTATTGATGTTATGTTTTTGTTGTTATGTAATACAGGCATCGAATTGTGCCTTGTTTGTGTAAGCCGCCCCGAGTCCCCCCCGGGGTGAGAAGGGCGAAGTATAAGCGACCGTAATAAATAAATAAATAAACTTTTCAACTCCTATTCCCACTAAATAATCAAGAAAATAAAGGAAAATAAAAGAATTTTTAAAAAAGTTAAGTGCTAGAGAGATGGAACAGACTCCTCAGCTCTGCCACACTTTGACTATTATTAGATTGAGTCTTTTATAGGAATATTCTGCTGATGTAGTCCTTAAATTGTAAAGTAATGATAGACATCTTCCATCCTGGATCCATCTCAGTTTCCTGGCCAGATGTTGATCTTCTTGATTGGTGTTGATCTTATGTTGACTTCCTTCTTAACATTGTAAACATTTCTGTTATCACTGTCCCAATTCTTATCAAAGTTTACATTTCAGTTCTTATTAGCAGTTTTTAATTACAGTCCAGCAAGCAGGTAGTTAGTTATTGCAGGCCTGGGTCATTTACTGGTGTTTCCAAAATTATTAGCTCCATACATCCTTCCATTCTTCCATTCATTCCTACACATCATATTAAATCCCCATTTATAAAATCTGCACATTAAATTTTTGTGACATGCACATATTCGTTTTGGCCATTTGCCCTTGGCTTCTATGGCTTCTTCGGATGCCCATAATGGCAAGGGCTCTGCTACCATGGTTTTTCCGACAGAGCTGGACCACGTGGCTGCCGGTTGTGGCTCCTTCTGCTCTATTTAGGAGCATGCAGTGGCAGAGAGGCTTCCGCATGCTTGCATAGGGTTTCTCTGTGAGCCTTGCCTGTTAGGACAATCATAGAATCATAGCATAGAATCAAAGAGTTGGAAGAGACCTCATGGGCCATCCAGTCCAACCCCCTGCCAAGAAGCAGGAATATTGCATTCAAATCACCCCTGACAGATGGCCATCCAGCCTCTGTTTAAAAGCTTCCAAAGAAGGAGCCTCCACCACACTCCGGGGCAGAGAGTTCCACTGCTGAACGGCTCTCACAGTCAGGAAGTTCTTCCTAATGTTCAGATGGAATCTTCTCTCTTGTAGTTTGAAGCCATTGTTCCGCGTCCTAGTCTCCAAGGAAGCAGAAAACAAGCTTGCTCCCTCCTCCCTGTGGCTTCCTCTCACATATTTATACATGGCTATCATATCTCCTCTCAGCCTTCTCTTCTTCAGGCTAAACATGCCCAGCTCCCCAAGCCGCTCCTCATAGGGCTTGTTCTCCAGACCCTTGATCATTTTAGTCGCCCTCCTCTGGACACATTCCAGCTTGTCAATATCTCTCTTGAATTGTGGTGCCCAGAATTGGACACAATATTCCAGATGTGTTCTAACCAAAGCAGAATAGAGGGGTAGCATTACTTCCCTAGATCTAGACACTATGCTCCTATTGATGCAGGCCAAAATCCCATTGGCTTTTTTTGCCGCCACATCACATTGTTGGCTCATGTTTAACTTGTTGTCCACGAGGACTCCAAGATCTTTTTCAACGTACTGCTCTCGAGCCAGGCGTCACCCATTCTGTATCTTTGCATTTCATTTTTTCTGCCAAAGTGGAGTATCTTGCATTTGTCACTGTTGAACTTCATTTTGTTAGTTTTGGCTCATCTCTCTAATCTGTCAAGATCGTTTTGAATCCTGCTCCTGTCCTCTGGACTATTGGCTATCCCTCCCAATTTGGTGTCGTCTGCAAACTTGATGATCATGCCTTCTAGCCCTTCATCTAAGTCATTAATAAAGATGTTGAACAGGACCGGGCCCAGGACGGAACCCTGCGGCACTCCACTTGTCACTTCTTTCCAAGATGAAGAGGAAGCATTAGTGAGCACTCTCTGTGTTCGTCCACTTAACCAATCAGAATAGAAGAAACCCATGACGTGTCTTACGCAAGCTGGGTTTATTTAATGGGGCAAGTGCCTTCTCCATTGTTCAGCTGCTTCTCCAAGGAGGGAGAAAATGATATGGTAATACTAATATTTGAATGCCTGAGGATGAATCCGTGTACTTGTGGGGTGAATGTTGAGTGAAATGTAATTCGCCTTTATTTGTTTGTTAGCCATGTAATTGTAAATCTAATGTAGTTGCATAGAATCTGTATGTTTGTATGTCTAAATGTTTTTCTATAATCTGATATACGCTCTCACACTGGAAATTGCAATAAAAAGAACATATGCTTTAAAGTAATTGAAAAGTCATTCATGACATGCACTCACAGATAGATGCAAACTTTTTTTTCTTTCCTTCATTGCCCAGGGTAGAATAACATCATTTTCAACATCTACATTACCTCCCCATCCACTCCCCCGAGTAAGCAGTAGCACCAGATGTGGTGCTTCTAGGGTTTTGGATGAGGCACAAATGTTCAGAGAATAGCTTCCTTGAGCCCAGGAAGTCTGGATTTGGTTAAAACCCCCAAAGTTCCCCACCTGTACAATACACTATTGTATTGTCATGTGACTTCAATACATTTCCAACATATGGCGACCCTGAATAATACTGAATGATGGGGAGTGGAGTTGGAATCTCTGGAAAGAAAGTGTAGCTGACTAGAACATTGACTAGAACACTATGCTGTAACATTTTGAGGGAAGTTTCAGCTGTATATCACAAAATAGCAAACAACTGATGATGCTTCCCGCTCCCCTCCTCCCTGTAATAATTTGCAATTTGCAGTAGATGAAAAACTCTAATCGGTTCTTGTTCTTTTACTGAGAAAGTGCTGGTCTCTCTGGATATTTAGTTACTGACTGAGGAACTGAAGCTCACAGAGGCTTAATTATAGATAAGTTGTTTCATGGGCAGAAATGTCAAACCAATGATTTACCATTTCTCCCCAGTTGCTACGGTATTAGTTTGCAGCAATTATATTCATGCAAGCTATTAGTCATTGAATGTGAAATGGATAAACCACCATTTGTTGGTTCATTTTAAAACGTTCCCTAGATTCCAGGTCTCAAACAACATAATGCGTGCAAATTTATTAAAAATATAACCAGCTATTGATATCCAAGTGTTGCTTTTGGATAGAAAACAATTGCTATTTTTTTTAAAAAAAAAATGTTGAGAAAGGAAAAGGAGTTTTTCATCCAGTTCAAGCAACAAGGATTGTTTGGAACTGCTCTGGAAATGTGAAGTGCAATACTTAGTGAATCCCTGCTGAGTATAATGATATTTTAGATGAAGATGGATCATCATCATTGTGTTATCCTTCATCTAAATGTCACCTTTCCCCTATTATTTAGGTAACATTTGTAGATAGATATTTTCAAATCTCATGGAGCCAGAAGAATATATTGCTGTTGGTAGAGTGCTGAAACACCTGGTGATAAGAGAACTAGGTTATTGTGGGTTTTTTTGGGCTATATGGCCATGTCCTAGAGGCATTTTCTCCTGATGTTTCGCCTACATCTATGGCAAGCATCCTCAGAGGTAGTGAGGTCTGTTGGAATTAGACAGATATATAAACCCATTGTCCTAATTCCAACAGACCTCACTACCTCTGAGGATGCTTGCCATAGATGCAGGCAAAACGTCAGGAGAAATGCCTCTAGAACATGGCCCTATAGCCCGAAAAAACCCACAAGAACCTAGTGATTCCAGCCATGAAAGCCTTCGACGATAAGAGAACTGTTGGCCACAATGGAGCCTCCAACTTTATGATAAATATGCTTCTAAATTCAGTATCAGATCAGAACTTTCAGTCTTCGGGTCTAATACAACTCGCAATCTAGTCAACAGGTATCAGAAAGAGACATTTGCAAGGAAAAAAAATTGTACAATGCACCCTTAGTATCCACTGGGGATTGATTCCAGGAGCTCCCAAGAATGTCAAAATACATGGATCATAGAATCATAGAATCAAAGAGTTGGAAGAGACCTCATGGGCCATCCAGTCCAACCCCCTGCCAAGAAGCAGGAATATTGCATTCAAATCACCCCTGACAGATGGCCATCCAGCCTCTGTTTAAAAGCTTCCAAAGAAGGAGCCTCCGTCACACTCCGGGGCAGAGAGCTCCACTGCTGAATGGCTCTCACAGTCAGGAAGTTCTTCCTCATGTTCAGATGGAATCTCCTTTCTTGTAGTTTGAAGCCATTGTTCCGTCCTAGTCTCCATGGAAGCAGAAAACAAGCTTGCTCCCTCCTCCCTGTGGCTTCCTCTCACATATTTATACATGGCTATCATATCTCCTCTCATCCTTCTCTTCTTCAGGCTAAACATGCCCAGCTCCTTAAGCCACTCTTCATAGGGCTTGTTCTCCAGACCCTTGATCATTTTAGTCGCCCTCCTCTGGACACATTCCAGCTTGTCAATATCTCTCTTGAATTGTGGTGCCCAGAATTGGACACAATATTCCAGGTGTGGTCTAACCAAAGCGGAATAGAGGGGTAGCATGACTTCCCTAGATCTAGACACTATGCTCCTATTTATGCAGGCCAAAATCCCATTGGCTTTTTTTGCCGCCACATCACATTGTTGGCTCATGTTTAACTTGTTGTCCACGAGGACTCCAAGATCTTTTTCACACGTACTGCTCTCGAGCCAGGCATTGTCCCCCATTCTGTATCTTCGCATTTCGTTTTTTCTGCCTAAGTGGAGTATCTTGAATTTTCACTGTTGAACTTCATTTTGTTAGTTTCGGCCCATCTCTCTAATCTGTCAAGATCATTTCGAATTCTGCTCCTGTCCTCTGGAGTATTGATGCTCATGTCCCATTATATAAATGTGCATACCTTGTATAAAATGGCAAGATCAAGGTTGGCTTTTTGAATTATTTAAAACATATTTTCAAGTTGTGGGTGGTTGGATCTGTAAATGTGAAGTCCATGAATTCAGAGGGCTAACTGTATATCAAGTGAGACTAAGAGTAGAAGAATCACAATTAGAGTGGTTATTTTAAGTGCATTTAAACTGTTCTGTGATAACCATGATTTTTGATATAATGTTACTTACTACAATTGCAGTGGGTGTGAAAAATATGTGAGCACCGATGGATCAAGGTGTTTGTTGCAAAACTTTGTATTATCCCGCCAGTCTTTATCTTGCATCTTTTCTATTAGCCTCATTATCTTATATCCATTTGCCTGGAGCGGGCAAGAATATCCTCCTTTGAAATGAAATATATACTTTTAAAAAATAATTATGCCATACTTACTGTGGGCATTGAAGTCTTGGATGAAAAACCTCTTCTTTAAAATCAGATTATGAGTGTTCTAAAGGAAGCTCTTACGGCATAGTTTCAGGCTAAAATAAAAAGAACACAGTTGGAACTAACAGTAAATTACATTTAGTACAAAGATATTTCTTTTTCAATAGTAGAGTTTCTCCTCTTTGCACATGTGCTGCTCAATAAGATATAGCAAAAACTGCCCTTTGAGATAAGAAAGTCAGATTGTTCAGGCCTTTCCTTCAAAAGAATGACAGGAGGGAAATTTGGAGAAATTGCAAGACTCCAAAAGCAGTGGGTTGTTGTAGGTTTTTTTGGGCTATATGGCCATGTTCTAGAGGCATTTTCTCCTGACGTTTCGGCTGCATCTATGGCAAGCATCCTCAGAGGTAGTGAGGTCTGTTGGAACTAGGAAAAAGGGTTTATATATCTGTGGAATGACCAGGGTGGGACAAAGGACTCTTGTCTGCTGGAGCTAGGTGTGAATGTTTCAACTGAACACCTTGATTAGCATTTGATTGCCTGGCAGTGCCTGGAGCAATCTTTTTTTGAGAGGTGATTAGATGTCCTTGTTTGTTTCCTCTCTGTTGTTGTGCTGTTCTAATTTTAGAGTTTTTTTAAATACTGGTAGCCAGATTTTGTTCATTTTCATGGTTTCCTCCTTTCTGTTGAAATTGTCCACATGCTTGTGGATTTCACAGAAATTCTGGACCACTCCAACAACCACCATGTCAGACTACACAGAGAAGACATTGAAATGGTTTCAAAAGTCATTTTAATACGAATTCATTCCAATTTTAGAAGCTTCCGAACCAGATCAACCAAGCCTACTATTTATTTAAGGGGATTTAAACCATATTATGGGCCTTTTCCTGGATTTTCTCTTACTCCACTCATTTTCACAATTAAACCTGCAAGACTAAGTCCCAGCTCGTCCTAATTATAGTGAATCAGTGAAGTTTACATATCCATTGACTCACCATTTGATTCTAGTTGACACCAGGATTAGGAGTCACTCTTGGAGAGATTTATCATTTCTCAGAAATCTTCTTTCATCGTGTGAGAGAACTTATTTTGCTATCCATGCATGTCTATAAGCAGATGAATGGCCATTTATTTTGTTGTTATTTAACATTATTATTCTTATTTAGTTCTGTGTCTGTACTTTTCAAAATGGGAAGGGAACTCCAATGTCATGTAAGGCTGCATCAAGTGCAGTAGTTCATTAGGCTTTCCCTTCTGACAATCTCTTGTGTTTCTTGCAGAATTTGAATCTCAATAGTATTTTTTAAGCCGCTCCTCATAGGGCATGGAGTCTGCTGGTGCCCATCAAATGATGCAGGGTACTTCCAGCATGGCTCCATTGGGCTCCATGCTAGCAGTGTACTGGCAGCACCAAGAAGGGAAGCCCAGAGGAGTTGGGTGTACAAGGAAGCCGCGGACAGCATGGAACATTGTGGGATGGGATCAAAGGGGACAAAACCTTATGCTGTTCCATGGTTTTCCCCGCTGTCTCCCACTTTTTGACCCCCATGTGATAAGGTCCTCAATCTTATATTATGGGAGTAGGTAGGTGAGTTGGCCTGTAAAACAACTCCAGAAAAATGGAGAAAATTTCCATTTTTTAAAAAATTCAAGGAGCTTCTAGTCACATGGAGAAGTTTCAAACATTTATCATCAATGGATTCAAATGTAGGACATCTTCAACCTAAATCAGACGCACAGAAGGACTTTAAACTATGGGGTCCTCAAACTTTTTAAACAGAGGGCAGATTCATGATCCCTCAGACCAGGGGTCCTCAAACTAAGGCCCAGGGGCCGGATACGGCCCTCCAAGGTCATTTACCCAGCCCTCGCTCAGGGTCAATTTAAGTCTGAAATTACTTGAAAGAACACAACAACAACAACAATAATCCTATCTCATCAGCCAAAAGCAGGTCCACACTTCCCATTGAAATACTAATAAGTTTATATTTGTTTAAATCGTTCTTCATTTTATTATTGTATTGTTTTTAAGTGTTTTTCCCCACTACAAATAAGATATATGCAGTGTGCATAGGAATTCATTCATGCTTTTTTCAAATTATAATCCGGCCCTCCAACAGTTTGAGGCACTGTGACCTGGCTCTCTGTTTAGTTTGTGAATCCCTGCCTCAGACTGTTAAGGGTCAGACTATTGTTGTTCATTCGTTCAGTCGTCTCCGACTCTTCGTGACCTCATGGACCAGCCCACGCCAGAGCTCCCTGTCAGCCGTCACCACCCCCAGCTCCTTCAAGGTCAGTCCAGTCACTTCAAGGATGCCATCCATCCATCTTGCCCTTGGTCGGCCCCTCTTCCTTTTTCTTTCAATTTTCCTCAGCATCATTGTCTTCTCTAAGCTTTCTGTCTCCTCATGATGTGGCCAAAGTACTTCCACTTTGTCTCTAGTATCCTTCCCTCCAGTGAGCAGTCGGGCTTTATTTCCTGGAGGATGGACTGGTTGGATCTTCTCGCAGTCCAAGGCACTCTCAGAACTTTCCTCCAACACCACAGCTCAAAAGCATCGATCTTCCTTCGTTCAGCCTTCCCTAAGGTCCAGCTCTCACATCCGTAGGTTACTACATGGAATACCATGGCTTTGACTAGGCGGATCAGACTATAGTTTGGGGGGGGAAAAAACATGAATGAATTTCTATGCACACTGCACATATCTTACTTGAAGTGCCAAAAAACATGAAAGAACAATACAATATTTAAAATGAAGAACAATTTTGACCAACATAAACTAACCAGTATTTCAATAGGAAGTGTGGGCCTGCTTTTGGCTGATGAGAGCATCAACTCAAGTTAATTAGGATTGTTGTTGTTTGCCTTTAAGCTGTTTCAGACTTAGAGTGACCCTAACTATAAGTTTAAGGAGGGGGGCCAAAGTAATAACCCTGGAGAGCCATTTCTGGCCCACTGGTCTAAGTTTGGGGACCTCTGCTTTCATCCAACACAAGGAAAGTAAGGGAAAAAGTTGGAAAAAAAGTCCTCAATTAGCATCAGTATGTTCCAATGTAAAGCACACCGTTGGGTGAAATCAGCTCCGCAAAATGAGAATCTTACCATTTCTTTACATATAATGAAAAGTGCCATCACGCCCTTCAACTCAGGAAGCAAAATGTCATGAACTAGTCCTGGCCCACAAATGTTTCTTGCTTTTGAACTAGTTGATCCAAATTAAGATGTTTTATTTGTGCTCAAAACATGATTAGTCTTCCTATTGACTATGTTGTCAAAAGGAGAATTATCCATAGGACTGTTTCAAGACATTTTGCAGTCTGAGCCAGTGGACTAGGTGGCCATCTACTCGTCCAATCCACCTGCAGAGCAGCAATTGAATTATGTTGAAATGTGAAAGTGTCTTCCATTACACAACATGCTAATTTAGGACACATTAAAAAGCCACATGGCTTACTTACTTACTTAGGCGATCCCTCGTAGTCCGTGGATGATGGTCTTCCAAGGTTGGTGTTCTGTTGGTGGGTTCATAGGTGACTGTGGAGTCCAATTCTCTTCTCCCACAGTGAGGGCATTGGTTTCCAGGTGGAAGGCAGTCCCGGTCGGGGTTGGTACGTTTCTCTCTTTAACCCTCCATTCGTGCCTCTTCAAATTCTACAGCACTGCTGGTCACAGCTGACCCCCAGCTGGAGCTCTCAAGGGCCAGGGCTTCCCAGTTCTCAGTGTCTATGCCAGAGTTTTTAAGGTTGACTTTGAGCCCATCTTTAAATCTCTTTTCCTGCCCACCAACATTCTGTTTTCTGTTCTTGAGTTCGGAGTAGAGCAACTGCTTTGGGAGACAGTGGTCAGGAATCCGGACAAAATGGCCGGTCTAGTGGAGTTGATGACGGAGGACCATCACTTCAATGCTGGTGGTCTTTGCTTCTTCCAGCACACCGACATTTGTCTGCTTGTCTTCCCAAGAGATTTGCAGGATTTTCCAGAGGCAGCGCTGATGGAATTGTTCCGGGAGTTGCATGTGACGCCTGTAGACTGTCCACATCTCACAAGCGTATAGCAGGTTTGGGAGGACAATACCTTTATAAACAAGCATCTTGGTATCCCTACGGATGTCCCAGTCCTCAAACACTCTCTGCTTCATTCGGAAAAAGGCTGAACTCTCAGAGTTCAGGAGGTGTTGAATTTCAGTGTCAATTATGACTTTTGTGGAGAGGTGGCTGCCAAGATAGCGGAAATGGTCAATATTTTCTAATGTTACACCATTAAGCTGTATTTCTAGCATTGGAGAGGGATTGCCTGGTGACTGCTGGAAGAGCACTTTGGTTTTCTCAATGTTTAATGACAGGCCAAGCTTCTCGTATGCTTCTGCGAAGGTGTTTAGAGTGGCTTGTAGGTCTTCTTCTGAATGCGCACAGACAACGTTGTCATCAGCATACTGGAGTCCTGCCCCACTCCGCCTCACTTTATGCTCAGTGAAAAGAAGAAAATACTACAAAAAAGGGAAGCTATGGGGTGCTTTGGGGTCCATTGGATTTTCTGACATAGGCAATGAACAACAATTGAATACTTCAGTGACAAATTTACAAATTAAAAATTGGATTACTATGTGTTTTTTCAATCATATTGTTTTTAATTGTACTGGGTAGAGTTTACCCTTTTTTCAATAAAAAAATCTTGCTGTTATTTCTTCTGCAGACACAGAACCAAATACACAACAGTGGTTTGAAAGAGAAGCAATCTTCATCAGTGGAGAGAACAAATCAAACTAATAAAATCACAGATGTTCAAAGCATTAAGCCTTCATTTATACAGGTTTTATAGATGATGACTCCTAGGTGGAAACTAATTCCTAATCTAAAATTTGCCTTTTGAGGATGTTTGGTACATTTGAAAGAGAGAGAAAAACTGGCTGCAAATACTGAGACATATGTATTTCTATTTCAGTATAGTAACTTCTATAGCCTATCAAGTCATGAGCTTGGGACTATTGTAAGGTACACGGAACACTGTGCTCATTTGTGATCTCACTTTGTGGTGTTACCGAATGTTAGAATATTTCAATGCATAGCATGCCATGTAAGAAAGTGGTATTGTAGTGAATAGCAAGCTGTTATGTTTCAATTGTGTCATTTATTCTACTCTCAAAGGGTACGGATGCATCATTCAAAAGAGAGCATAGATATAGATAAAATATGCATGCTATAATATCAATGTACTGATATAAATGTTAAAGAATTGTTATGTGCCATCAAGTTAGCTTCAATTTAAAGGTGCCCCTATGAATGAGACACTCTCAAAGGGCCCTATAACTAACAGTTTCACTGAGGTCTTATAAACTCAAGGCCATGGCTTCCTTGATTAGGTCTATCCCCATGTAATATAGTTTCTCTCTTTTCCTTCTGCCTTCCATTTATCCCAGGATTATTGTCTTTTCCATGGAGTTATGTCAAATTATGCTAGGTCTAAAGTACTATAAACTCTCAATGAACAATAGCCAACACTTTTTCTGCATGGGGACACTTCTTGTAAGATAGAACATTCCAAATAGAGTTCAAAAGAATGATTTCTTTGGGGTTTTAGTACAAAACTTCTACATCTTTCTTTGCACGGGCATGTGTAAAGAGAACCTCCCGCAAGCAAATCCAATTATGAGACTGTCAGGTTTTACAATGTATTGTAATGTAATATAGCTGAGTCATGCACTGCTAATGAGCTTCTATTGGAAATGCTGAGTCATGCATTAACTGTATATAGGGAATCATTTGGGGAATGTGTTCTGGCCTAGTCCAGGTGATTGTGAATGATGTAATCCTGGTTTGAGTTGGGTTATTGAGTGGGGAACCAATCAGAGATTGCTACGTGTAATTGTATAGAGTTGTATATAAGGAAGTCATGTACAGTGTAAATCTCTCCTTGCTGTGATGTTGTTCGTCGAAGGCTATATGTAATTAAAAGAACCTGTCTGCTAAGACAAGATATAACTGTATGCTGTGGTAAGTCTGTAATATCATCTAGACTGGGGGAAAGACAATGGTAAAACTGACAATGGCCGGGCATGTGCTCAAGTGTCTGTAAAAGGTTCCAGAGTGACTGCAGGCTGTGGAAGCAGTTGACTGAAAATACTGTGCAGGAAGAAGCTACTGGAAAGCGCTGAAGTTGTGCAACTGATCTGCTGCTGAATTGTGAAGTTAATCTCAACAGAGACACACACTGGGGTGGGCTAACAAATGGCCACAACTTTCCACAGATATATAAACCTTTTTTCCTAGTTCCAACAGACCTCATTGCCTCTGAGGATGCTTGTCATAGATGCAGGCAAAACGTCAGGAGAGAATGCCTCTAGAACATGGCCATATAGCCCGAAAAAACCTACAACAACCCGACCACAACTTGTTTATTGCTTACAGAAGAAATCCAGGGTTGGCAGCCCTGCATAGATCCTGGATCTGGGGATTGGGCAGCCCGTTACTGTCCAATACTGCTTAACACCCCAGGCGGTGCTGCTGTTAGTGACTGGCACGATCCTGGGATCCGGACACTGTTGTGCCCATGGAGAACCACTGGATATCCCCCCTCCAATTGGGGGGGGGGGGTTTGTGGTTAGCAAGCCAGATCCAGGGCCCATGCCACACGCCATAAAGTTGTGACAAACGAACCCCACAGAAAACCCCCACACACAGATAGATAGCTACATAAAAACTCCAACCATCACCCAAGTCAAAAAAGAAGCACCATTAAAGCCTTGGCAGCCCGTGCAAAAAGAATCTGCGAACCCCACCTCCTCCAAGATGAACTGAACCACCTCAACTGGGCTCTACAGGCCAATGGATACTCAGACATCAGAAGAGCTGCAAGACCGAGAACAAGCCACGAGAATAAAGACAAAGATCCACCCAGAGGAAAAGTGTTCTTGCCATACATCAAGGGAACCACTGACCGCATAGGGAAGCTGATGAGGAAACACAACATACAAACTATCTACAGACCCACCAAAAAATCCAACAAATGCTATGTTCAGCAAAGGACAAGAGGGATCCTCTCACTTCTGCAGGAGTCTACCGTATACCATGCAGCTGTGGACAAGTCTACATAGGGACCACCAAACGCAGCATTGCCCAAATTGGAATCAAGGAACATGAAAGGCACTGCAGACTACTTCAACCAGAGAAGTCAGCCATAGCAGACCACCTGATGAACCAACCTGGACACAGCATATTATTTGAGAACACAGAAATGCTGGACCACTCCAACAACCACCATGTCAGACTACACAGAGAAGCCATTGAAATCCACAGAAAGAGGAAACCATGAAAATGAACAAAATCTGGCTACCAGTATTAAAAACTCTAAAATTGCAGCAGCACAACAACAGAGAGGAAGCAGACAGGGACATCTAATCACCTCTCAACAAAAGTTTGCTCCAGGCACAGTCAGCCCATTGTATGCTAATCAAGGTGGTCAGTTGAAACATTCACACCTAGCTCCAGCAGACAAGAGTCCTGTGTCTCACCCTGGTCATTCTACAGATATATAAACCCTTTTTCCTAGTTCCAACAGACCTCACTACCTCTGAGGATGCTTGCCATAGATGCAGGTGAAACGTCAGGCGAAAATGCCTCTAGACCATGGCCATACAGCCCGAAAAAACCTACAACAACCCAAAGGAACAATGCTCAACAAAAACCATAAAACTGAACAAAATTTAAAGAGGGCAGGTGGGACACAGGAAGGCATGCTGCCTGGTGTTCGTCAGATAAATTGTAATTTTGGAGTTTTTTTTCATGTCACGAACAACTTGAAAAATTGCAGATAGCTTCTGGTGTGAGAGAATTGGCTATCTGCAAGGACACTGCGCAGGGGATGCCCAGATGTTTTAATGTTTTACCATCCTTGTGGGAGGCTTCTTTCATGTCCACGTATGGGGAGCCCAAGCTGAAAGAGGGAGCTTGTCCTCGCTCTCCCCGGAATCAAACCTCCGACCTGTTGGTCTTCAGTCCTACTGACACAAGGGTTTAACCCTGGCTATATAGAAATATGGGCGGCGGGTGGGGGGGGGGATTGACAAGAAGAATTGGGGGTGGGGGTTGAACCAAAGCCTGTCCTTTTTGCATGAAAAACATCCCTGTGTGTATTTCTGTTTGATCAGAACTGTGTGGAAATAGTTTTTTTTTCTCACAATGAGGTAAAACCTGTGGAAATTAGTCCTCACCTCTGCTGTGAAAATAGTTGAGTATTTACATGCCTATTTTCTCTTGTAAAAATTGTTAAGTACAGTCATCCCTCCACATTAATTGTAGTTAAGGTCTCAGGAAAATGAAAAGATGACTCTATAGTGAAGTTATTTATTTATTTATTTATTTATTTATTTACTTTGCTTATATACCGCTGTTCTCAGCCCAGGGGCGACTCACAGCGGTGTACAACATAGAAAGAACAAGGTTCAGAATACAAGACACAATATAAAATAATCCACAATCCATCATTAACAAAAAACATCATCATCAAAAAACATCATAATTACTACAAAAGCCATTCCACGTCGTCTCATCGTCAAAACCACAATCCAGTATCATTATCCGTTGTTCCATTCCTATAGTCAATTACCAATCATTGCACTTCTTGTTCGAACGCCTTCTTAAACAGCCAGGTCTTTAATTTCCTGCGGAATATCATCAGGGAAGGAGCCAGTCTGATGTCCACGGGAAGGGTGTTCCACAGCCGAGGAGCCACCACCGAGAAGGCCCTATCTCTCGTCCCCGCCAGCCGTGCCTGTGAAGCAGGCGGGATCGAGAGCAGAGCCTCCCCGGAAGATCTCAAAGTCCTCGTGGGCTCATAGGTCGAGAGGCGGTCAGTTAGGTATCTTGGGCCGGAACCGTTTAGGGCTTTATAGGCCAATGCCAGCACCTTGAATTGAGCCCGGTAGCAGATCGGCAGCCAGTGGAGCTGGTACAGCAGGGGGGTTGTATGCTCCCTGCGTCCCGCTCCTGTTAGTATCATGGCTGCCGCACGTTGGACCAGTTGGAGCTTCCGGGCCGTCTTCAAAGGCAACCCCACGTAGAGAGTGTTGCAGTAGTCTAAACGGGATGTAATCAGAGTGTGGACTACCGTGGCCAAGTCAGACTTCCCAAGGTACGGCCAAAAGTTGATCCTAGAATTGAAATGGAGAACCTAGAGATTCTTTGAGAGACAATATTAATCAAATCCATGAATAATCAAATCTACAAATGTTAGACTGATAAATATGGGGGGTCAACCGTAATGTCATTTCAGGACATTGCTGTGAAACTACCAATGATATGTGGGGAGGGAAGGAAACTGTGATCATTGTAGGTCACTTGTTTCTGGAAGTGCTGTTATAGCAGGGAAATAATATACTGCAAGAGCATTTCTCCCCTTCTTGTGTTATGTATGTGCTTCAGTGAAGTTCAAGGAGGATGCCATTTGAGCAGTGATAAATCACAAGGCTTGTGCTGCTGTGAGTAATTGATGCTTACACGATTTAACAAGTCAAATACTCGGGAGCAATCTGTTTCAGCATGCTTGTCAGACATTGATCTAAAAGTTGTTCCTCAAGGTCCCACAAGTAAAAGCTATGATTTTTCCATGGAGTGTTTTCCATTGGTATTCAGTGCCAAACAAATAATAATCCACTGTATAATGTTCCAGCGGTGAACTGCAAGACAGACTCCAGAACCAACTCTACTTTTGTGTGAAGATCAGAAAAGCTTTGATGGAGGAGAAAGGTCAGGTGTTTAGACTCATAGAATCAAAGAATCAAAGAGTTGGAAGAGACCTCATGGGCCATCCAGTCCAACCCCCTGCCAAGAAGCAGGAATATTGCATTCAAATCACCCCTGACAGATGGCCATCCAGCCTCTGTTTAAAAGCTTCCAAAGAAGGAGCATCCACCACACTCCGGGGCAGAGAGTTCCACTGCTGAACGGCTCTCACAGTCAGTAAGTTCTTCCTCATGTTCAGATGGAATCTCCTTTCTTGTAGTTTGAAGCCATTGTTTCGCATCCTATTCTCCAGGGAAGCAGAAAACAAGCTTGCTCCCTCCTCCCTGTGGCTTCCTTTGACATATTTATACATGGCTATCATATCTCCTCTCAGCCTTCTCTTCTTCAGGCTAAACATGCCCAGCTCCTTAAGCCGCTCCTCATAGGGCTTGTTCTCCAGACCCTTGATCATTTTAGTCGCCCTCCTTTGGACACATTCCAGCTTGTCAATATCTCTTTTGAATTGTGGTGCCCAGAATTGGACACAATATTCCAGGTGTGACACAATATTTTATCAGTGTTCATCAAGAAAGATATCTAAGATGATTCACATACATAAAGTAAATATGTTATTTTTGAACTCTAGGAATATGCATTGCTGTCAAAATCTTTTATCTTCTTTAAAATTCCAGAGTTCTTTCAATTCCTCGGGATGTTTACAAAATGTTACTCCAAATTATTTAAATCTTTTATTAATGTATACATATACAAGAATCCCTCATTTATTTGATAGGTTAGGGACCAGAACTCTGTCAAAACGGGAAATCATCAAATTTTGGAACCGTATGTCCGTTTTCATTGTCATTCGGTTTTACTTTAAATCAGTTGAATTTTAATTCAGTTTTATTTTAAAAAACAACAAAAGCATGGTCCATACATTGAATGTATGAGTTCTGGATATACAGTGATACCTTGACTTAAGAATTTAATTCATTCCATGAGACAGCTCTTAATTCAAAATGCTCTTCTCTCAAAGTGAATGAGGCACATTGAAGGCCTAAAGCCCCGTACTCCCACGCTGGTGCTCCCTCTGGTGCTAGCTCTTAACTCAAAATGCTAGTCTTATGCCAAAGTGAAACCTAGGTCGAGTGACAGCTCTTAACTCAAAATGCTCTTCAGATAGGAGTAAAAAGGTAAAGGTAAAGGTAGTCCCCTGACATTGTCCAGTCATGTCTGACTCTGGGGTGCGGTGCTCATCTCCATTTCTAAACCGAAGAGCCAGCGTTGTTCGTAGACACCTCCAAGGTCATGTGGCCAGCATGACTGCACGGAGTGCCGTTACCTTCCCGCCGGAGTGGTACCTATTGATCTACTCACATTTGCATGTTTTTGAACTGCTAGGTTGGCAGAAGCTAGGGCTTACAGCGGAAGCTCACCCCGCTCCCCGGAATCGAACCTGTGACCTTTCGATCAACAAGCTCAGCAGCTCAGTGCTTTAACCAAAAATATCTTTATTGAAAATTTTTTGGTATACATAAAAAAGAAAGGGGGTGGTTGGGTTAGGGTGAGGGGTAGGATGGGATGGTGGTAAGGAGAGGTATGGTGGGAAAGGGGAGTAAAGAGAGGTATGGGGATAAGATAAAAAGGGAAGATTATAGGGTAGAATGGGAAGGGATAAGTTGTTGGCTTCCCCTCTTCTCATTGCTGGGTTTATTCACTTTGTTTTTGTCTCTTCTTTTTATATTTAGTCCTCTTTTCCTTCTTAAATTGAAGGAAAATTGAAGGTAGTTCTTATCAGGCCCGTAGCCAGGATTTTGTTTCGGGGGGGGGGGGTGAGTTTGGTTGGGGGGGGCTGAGTCTGAGTGAAAGAGGGTCTACCCTAGCAAACCTTTTGTATCGTTACCCCAATACCCCCATGCATATGGGATATATTGAGTATGGTGATCAGATCATGATATGAATAAACATAGCAGTTTAAATAATGCACCAGTAAGGCCTTCTCGCGGACCACCATCAGAATTTGGGGGGGGGGCTGAAGCCCCCCAAGCCCCAGATCCGTATGGTCAAAGCAATGGTATTCCCCGTAGTCACCTACGGATGTGAGAGCTGGACTATAGGGAAGGCTGAGCGAAGGAAGATAGATGCTTTTGAACTGTGGTGTTGGAGGAAAATTCTGAGAGTGCCTTGGACTGCGAGAAGATCCAACAAGTCCATACTTCAGGAAATAAAGCCCGACTGCTCACTGGAGGGAAGGATAGTAGAGGCAAAGATGAAGTACTTTGGCCACATCATGAGAAGAAAGGAAAGCTTAGAGAAGACAATGATGCTGGGGAAAATGGAAGGAAAAAAGGAAGAGGGGCCGACCAAGGGCAAGATGGATGGATGGTATCCTTGAAGTGACTGGATTGACCTTGAAGGAGCTGGAGGTGGTGATGGCCGACAGGGAGCTCTGGCGTGGGCTGCTCTATGAGGTCACAAAGGTCACAGTATGGTTATTGTTTATTGCTTATTGTGTATTTTTTGTTTTTGAGTTTATTTTAACTGTTTTGTATTGACTATTGTTATTGCTCTTGTTTATTGATGTGCTGTGGGCTTGGCCTCATGTAAGCCGCACCGAGTCCCTTGGGGAGATGGTAGCGGGGGTACAAATAAAGATTATTATTATTATTATTATTATTATTATTATTATTATTATTGTTTTCACACAAAAATAGGGTCAGTGGGTATTTGCTAAAGAGGTGGAAAAGGAGGGTAGAAATAAAATAATACCGTTTTAGTTTAGCATTAGATACAAGCATGGTTTATACATGGGTCCTTTTATATTACACCATTATTGTGCTATGGTTCCACTTTAATTGCCATTTCAATATTCTATGAAATCTGGATAGAGGACTATGGCTAGGACAGACAGTGTGTTTTTACCAAAAAGAGAACAAAAGGGTGTGTTTGTAGGTGTATGTGTGCATATGCAGAATTACATATACTAATTTATATCTATCAATGAAAATTTGAGGAGCCCCCAGTGGCGCAGTGGGTTAAACCCCTGTGCCGGCAGGACTGAAGACTGACAGGTCGCGGGTTCACTTGATCTTAGCCAAAAGGTTCATTTGATCTTAGCTTTTCGGTCTTTTGGCTAAGATCAAGTGTATGTGTAGGTCACATGTTCGAATCCGGGGAGAGCGCAGATGAGCTCCCTCTATCCGCTCCACCTCTCCATGCGGGGACATGAGAGAAGCCTCCAAGGGTGGTAAAACATCAAAACTTCCAGGCATTCCTTGGGCAACGTCCTTGCAGACGGCCAATTTTCTCACACCAGAAGTGATTTGCAGTTTCTCAAGTTGCTCCTGACACGAATATATATATTTGTGTCAGGAGCAACTGTGCATAATGAGTACCTTAAAAACAAAAGAACCAATGAACGAAATCACACCAAATTTGGCAACAAAATGTCTCACAACACAAGGAATGACCATCACTCAAAAAATTATGATTTTGTCATTTGGGAGTTGTAGTTGCTAGGATTTATAGTTCACCTACAATCAAAGAGCATTCTGAACTCCATCAATGGTGGAATTGAACCAAACTTGGCAGACAGGACTCCCCTGACCAACAGAAAACACTAGAAGGGTTTGGTGGGCATTGACCTTGAGTTTTGGAGTTGTAGTTCACCTACATCCAGAGAGCACTGTGGACTCAAACAATGATGGATCTGGACCAGACTTTGGCACAAATACTCAATATGCCCAAATATGAGCACAGGTGGAGTTTGGGGAAAATAGACCTTGACATTTGTGAGTTGTAGCCACTGGGATTTATAGTTCACCTACAATCAGAACATTCTGAACACCACCAATGACAGAATTGGGGCAAACTTCCCACACAGAACCCCATGACCATCAGAAAATACTTAGGGCCACCCAGTGCAACTCCCTTCATCAGGGAAAGAAAACGTAATCAAAGTGCTCCTGACAAAGAGCTGTCCAGTCATAGATATAGATAGATAGATAGATAGATAGATAGATAGATAGATAGATAGATATGATTCACACAGAGAGAGATTTACTATCATACATTTGAAAGGGACTCCTAAAGAAGGACAATTATGTGTTGCGTGTTCCAGGGTGGGCAAACCAGACAATCTCCACATCAACACTGACAAAGAAACAGCAAGAAATACTGTTCACACATAAAGACATTACATAGATTACAAACCAACACTTTCTCATTACTTTATTTTCCAGATCACCAGGCTTGGCCACAGCAACGCGTGGCAGGGGGGCAGCTAGTATATATATAAATTTGGAAATACAGTGTGACCGCCGTATTCATGATTTCATTTATCCACGTCTGACAAAATATATACCGTACTCTTTAGGTTTTTTCTAGGTTCGCCAGAGGAATTCAATCTCAATGACAACCCTCAATAAAACCTTGGAATACTCCACAAATTAATGACAGTGGGGCTGAACAAGAGTTCCCCATTGATTTTGTGAACATCTTGGTGCTCTTTTTAGTTGAGGTGCTTCAATAGAGTAAGAAATTGTGTTGTGGAAATTCAGACACTTTATTTTGAAAAGATTCCTTAATAGGCGGGAAGATTAAGCCCAAGATATAAAGAGGAGATAATTAAATTCTTGGTTATGGTTTAGTGGGCTGAGTATGTTTTGTCTACTTTTGCTGCTTTCTCCCTGTGTTTAAAGCAGTTGCTATGGTGGAAAAGTAGTTAATGACATCATAAAGCCCAGTGATGCTGGTCTTATGAGGCATGTAAACTCGATGCTGGCTTGAGCTCTTCTCCCAGTTCATTTCAGGGTTGAATAAGAATTTGAACGCTGGTCTTCAACAGCGGGGCTTGCTACTCCGCTGACTGCACTTCAGGTTTTATATTTCAATCAACTTTCGCCTTTTTCCTACTGTTTAGGTGAGTAGTAACTAAAGCAATATTCTGCTATTTTTAAAATTCATTAACCAACAGCTCCCTGGTTATTGTAAGTGTTGGCTTGCTTCTAGAAAATAGATTACATTTGGAGAATCTCCAGAAAATACTGTGTAATATTTATATAGCTGTTTATGAGCATTCACAAAAGTTCACATGCATCTGACAATGACAGCCCTCCAGATATCCACCACATTTTAAGTGAGTTTTCAAAAAAGATACATCTCTCCAGACAGGCCCGTAGCCAGGATTTTGATTCCGGGGGGGGGGGGGGGGGGGGGGGGGGGGGGGGGGCTGAGTCTGAGTGAAAGAGGGTCTACCCTAGCAAACCTTTTGTATTGTTACCCCAATACCCCCATTCATATGGGATATATTGAGTATGGTGATCAGATCATGATATGAATAAACATAACAGTTTAAATAATGCACCAGTAAGGCCTTCTCGCGAACCACCATGAGAATTTCGGGGGGGGGGGGCTGAAGCCCCTCAACCCGCCCCCCCTCCCCGGCTACATGCCTGTCTCCAGATATTGCTGGACTACAGCCCCATCATGTGTATTCAGGATAGTTAATATTGTGGAATTATGAGTGTCGCATTCCAATAACATCTAGAGTTCATATGTTCCCTTTCTCATATTTAACAAAAATTCTTCTGGTAGCTCAGGATCACAGCCTTATGTAAAGCTGAGATATAGTATCTGACTTATGGCTTTCTGATGGCCAGACCAAAGCAAAATTTGGTCTAGCAAAGCAAGTGCACACCTTGAACCAGGACTGGGAATCATGCAACATTCCAGCTGTTGTTGAACTGCAAGCTTAGGATCTCATCACATAGGGCACATTTCGACGGTGTATGTTGGCTCTACCCTACTTCACTCATGGAACTCTCTGGTCCCATCAAACAATGCTGGTGGGGCTTCGTGGGTGATGTAGGGTAGAGCTGGCACATGTCACCATTGTGGCAATACGGGAGGCTTCCCATCTTGTCTTTAGAAGCAATGGGGGAAACCACATGGTCCATGCTTCCCCCCATGGAATCACCAAAAACTGGAGGCACCAGGTTCCCCAGGCCCCCAAATGATATAGGGTGATTCCAGCAGGTAATAACCCTAGATAGCATTGCTGTTGTTGTTGTTCATTCATTCAGTCATTTCTGACTCTTCGGGACCTCATGGACCAGCCCATGCCCGAGCTCCCTGTCGGCCATCACCACCCCCAGCTCCTTCAAGGTCAATCCAGTCACTTCAAGGATGCCATCCATCCATCTTGCCCTTGCTCGACCCCTCTTCCTTTTTCCTTCCATTTTCCCCAGCATCATACTCTTCTCTAAGCTTTCCTTTCTTCTCATGTTGTGGCCAAAGTACTTCATCTTGGCCTCTACTATTCTTCCCTCCAATGAGCAGTCGGGCTTTATTTCCTGAAGTATGGACTGGTTGGATCTTCTCGCAGTCCAAGCACTTTCCTCCAACACCACAGTTCAAAAGCATCTATCTTCCTTCGCTCAGCCTTTCCTATCGTCCAGCTCTCACATCCATAGGTGACTATGGGGAATACCATTGCTTTTACTATGTGGATCTTTGTTGCCAGTGTGATGTCTCTACTCTTCACTATTTTATCAAGATTGGACATTGCTCTCCTCCCAAGAAGTAAGCATCTCCTGATTTCCTTGCTGCAGTCTGCATCTGCAGTAATCTTTGCACCTAGAAATTGGCATTGAATGTTTGCCATACATGTGTACACTGTTATCTGCCCTGAGTCTCTTGCGGGGTGAGAAGGGTGGAATATAAAAGCTGTAAATAAATAGAAATAAATAAAAATACAAAGTCTGTCACTGCTAGATAGCATAGCCAATGGTAAAGAATGCAGGGATTTGTAGTTTGAAAACATCTGGGGCACTATCCAAATTTCAGTTCCTGCCTTAGACATAGTATTCTGTGCTGCTAAATCCAAAGTTAGCCATGGATTTAGCAGCTTGCCTTTTTTGCTTGCCTTTTCTGCATTCTTCAAAAGTACACAATGCATACAAAGGCTTCTTCAGCTCTTATAAACAAATAGTTTGAATTTTCAGCTTAGAGCCTGAAGATTCAGAGTAGCTGTCAGAAATATGAGCTAAATATGGGTCCATTCATTTTAAAACAGGCAGTGAATGTACAGCAGACCAGATATTAACCAGCAACTCATATCAACCCTAGGGCAAAGTAGGTGATGTAAGAGATTCAGAGAATTGCAGTCCAGTAAAGAAAGGATGCTCCTGCTTCATAAGGGGGGCAGTGGTGGTAATGATAATGATTACAAACGACCAAACAAATGGTTCAAAATAATGGAAGTAGACTTCAAGGCAGAGGGTAAGAGGACTTGAGTTCCCACTAAGACTGAGATGGAGGTCAGAGTCTTTTCAAATGATCTGGCAAAATTGGACCACAAAGACTCTTGTGTTGTTGAGCCTCCTCTTGAAGCATCAGGCAGAAGTGTACTAAACGCTCAAGCACTCAAAAATAGTAGGACAGCTATTGTCATTGAGACCTCAATAAATATTGTCTGAAGTCTATTCTATGCACACCTTCTTGGTACACTTCTAACTTTTAAGTACACATTGTATTTGTAAAAATCTTCATATTTAAGGGTGGTGCAGTGCCAATGGATTGAGAATGTAGATGATGTTTCCACAGCTAATGATAACATAATCTATATAAATAAAAATGTAATGTTTGTTTGTGGTATTCACAGAACTCAAAAACCACTGGGGCAATTGGCACCAAATTTGGACACGATACACCTAACAACCCAATGTATGTTCTCCACTCAAAAAACCCACAAAAACAAAAAGCAGAAAGGACTTCTGAACTGCATGCCCACAAAGGATGTCTACAAAGAGATCCATGGCTACGCCACCTCCTCTTCGCGGGGAAACAGCTGGCCGTTAAAGCATGGGGAGCCAGGTGCACGTGCATGTCCCCCCCCCACATACACACACATAAACAAGCAAGAGTGGGCACCATGGGAGTGAGGAAAAGGAGGAGGAGGACAGTGGATGGGCTCCTCAAGTCCCTCCCTCGCCAGCAGAAGCAGCAGCCTTTTTCCTCTTGGCTGTCCCCCATCCCTTTCGTCGCCTCCTCTTCCTCCAAGATGCCCCGGTAGAAGCAGCAGGCAGGAGGGAGGGAGCAGGGGAGAGAGACTGTTCACTTCTTCGCCAACTCTTTCTTGCCTCCCTCCGTAATCTGCTCGGCTGTCTCCGGCAACACGAGCACTCATTTAACTCCCTCCCCCCCCTCTTCCTCCTACTAACATCCAGACCAGGAGGTAGCTGCCTCTACCACACTCCACTCCATCTCTTCCTCATCCCTTCCCTCTTTCCTCCTTTCTTTCCTTTCTTCCTCCTTCCTCCTTCCCTTTCCTTCCTTCTCATCCTTCCTCCCTCTTTCTCCTTCCTTCCTTCCTTCCCTCCTTCCCTTTTGTCTTTCCTTCCTCTTCTCCCTTCCTTCCTCCTTCTTCCCTTTCTTCATTTTCCTTCCCTTTTTCCTTCCTCCCTCCTCTTCATCCCCCTTCCTTTCCCTTTCCTTCTCCCTCCTTCCTTCCTTTTTTTCCTTCCTTCCTGTCCCTCCTTCTTTCCTTTACTTCCTTCCCTTCGTTCCCTCCTCCCTTCCCTCCCTTTCCTTTTCCTTCCTTCCATCTTCCTTTCCTTCTTTCTATGTAATAGATTACTATATAATATGTTACTATAATATATTACTACATAATACAAATTAAATATACCTACAGAATAGAGTTGGAAGGACAGTCAAGAAGTAACATGAGAAGGAGGGAAAGAGGAAAGAAATGAAGCCAGGAAAGGGGGAGAGAAGGAGGGAAGGAAAGAAGGAAGGAAAGAAAGGAAGGAAGAGAAGCAAGAAAGGGGAAGGAAATAAAAAAGTGAAAGGAAAAATACAGGGAAGGAAGGATGTAACCAAAGAGCAAAGAAAGGGAGGAAAGAAACAGGTAGAGATGGAAGAAGATAAATAGGAAGGGAAAGAAAAAGAGGAAAGGAAGGAGAGAAAGAGGGAGCGAAGGTTGGCCACAGCAATGCATGGCGGGTATAGCTAGTTAATTATAAATAATAACATTAGGTGAAATTAATGACATTCTTCCTGCCAATGTTGGTCCTCCATACTTTGAAATAGTTGTAAAGAAGGTTCCTAGAAGTGGGGAACTAAAGAATGGGAAAAACTGAATTTTATATGTTCAATTCAAGTTTTTCTTCCATGGCTGTCTAGAGAACAATTCATTCATCTTTGACAGTGGGGTAAATGGTGTACTCCTCTGCTAATATGAGAGCAGATGAAGGCAATAATTTTGCTGAAAATCTAGTTACTCTTACTCAGAAAATAGGTAAGTGCAGTTCTATAGAGAAGCCAGTCATTCAGGTAGGACATACATATTGCTTTCCCTCTCACTTTCAGCTTGGCTGCTTAAACATTGTGCAGTGGCTGAGCTCAAGATCTTGGCAGCAATTTTATATTTAGTTGCATAACTTTGCTGCATATTTATGTTATGGTGTCTTGGCACGTCTCCTTTTTCTGTCTCTTTCCCATAGAAATTTGCTGTTCTGTAACTTTAATAAACACACCACAATAAGCCTGGCCCCCAAGGCTTAGAATATAACAATTCTACTCTGGTTGTTTGATTCAAATCCGAAAGTTCCTACTTGGAACTAAGAACTGCTGGCAGTTGGCCAGAACAGACAGTTGATGAAATGAAAAGGGAGATCAGTCATGAGGTTTTAGAAAAATCCTTGCCAATAGCCTTATCAATGCGAAGCAAACTCTCACATTATTTACTGTGTATAGGGAACATAGATCTGTGTATATGGAACCGGCTGTCCTCCTTTCTTCACAACCATGGACAGCGAGTGGGGAGGGGAGGCCTGGTCTCTGAGAGGTCCCCTCTATCTTGTGGGGTTCCTCAGGGGGCCATTCTCTCCCCTCTGTTATTTGACATCTATATGCGACCACTTGCTCAGCTGGTTTGAGGTTTTGGGCTTGAGTGTTACCATTATGCTGATGACACTCAGCTTATGTTGAAGATGGAAGGCCGGCCAGACTCTGTACCCGATAATTTTCATCAATGCCTTGAGGCCGTTACTGGATGGCTGCATGCCAGCAGGTTGAGGGTAAACCCGGCAAAGATGGAGATCCTATGGCTGGGTCCGGGCAGTGGGGATATCCAGCTGCCTACCCTGGATGGTGAGACGCTACGCCAGTCATCATTGGTAAAGAGTCTGGGGGACCCTCTGCTGACGATGGAGGCTCAGGTCTCCGCCGTTAGCAGAACCGCCTTTTTTCATCTGCGGCAGGCTAGACGGCTGGCCCCCTACCTGTCCAGGGACGACCTAGCTACGGTGATCCAGGCCATGGTCATCTCAAGACTGGACTACTGTAACGCCCTCTACATTGGCCTTCCTCTACTGGTGATCCGGAAGCTCATGTTGGTACAAAATGCAGCTGCTCAGCTTCTTGCGAGAGCTCCGGTGAGATGCCACATAACACCAATCTTACTGCAGCTGCATTGGTTGCCAACTGAGTACTGGATCACTTTTAAAGTGATGGTACTTGCCTTTAAGGCCTTATATGGTCTGGGGCCGATGTACCTAAGGGACTGCCTCACCCCCTACCAACCCCAGAGATCTCTCCATTCTGAGGACCAAGATTTATTGGAAGTTCCCAGTTTTAAAACCTTGCGTCTAACAGCAACTAGACGCAGAGCCTTTACAGTAGTGGCACCATCGCTCTGGAACACTCTGCCACCAGAAGTTTGTGCCTTGCAGGACTTATCAGCCTTACGCAGGGCTTGTAAGACATATTTGTTTCAACGGGCTTTTGACCTTTGATCTGTTGTTTTAATTTGAGTTAGATTCCAGTTTGTTTTGTAAGCCGCTCTGAGCCTTAGGGGAGTGGCAACATATAAGTTTGAATAATAAATAAATAAATAAATAAATAAATAAATAAATAAATGGATCTTCAGTATCAAAGGACCTCCACCCAAGGTCCTAACTAGTGGATCTCCCTAGTGGAGGTTCTGATGCACTGGGTAGAAGCGCATCAGCTCACTTCCTCCATACACAGAGAAAGAAATCAACACATTATACTTGTACATATGCAACACAGGTCCATCTTCTTGAAGAAAAGGTAATAAAATAAAATAGTATTACATAGTATTAGGAAAATTGGAGTGAATTAGAGACAATTCCTGTGACATTTGCATCATGGCTTGCAAAATGCTTTGAGAAAACACAAGGGAAGGGCAGAGATCACAGCTCCCCCCTCCAATAGGGGAAGGAAGGAGATCTGTGTCTTTCTCCTGGAAATGGCTCTGAAAAGAAGTCAGTGCTGTGAACGATCATCTCTGTACTCCGTCTGTATATATAATTAAATAAACCTTCTGTGATCTCCTGCCATGAAATTGAACCCTGAGTGAATTAGAGGAACCCCAGAAACTTCTCAATGCTCAGAAATGGGGTATATGTGTGTATCAGTATGACCAAGTTCTCAGTGGTATAATTGCAGCCATTGTTTGCTTCATGTGGAGAGCTATTTGCACTGCACTTGTCATAGATTGGTAATAATAGTGGCAGCAAGAGTATCAGATTGCTGTGGATAAAATATAACCCCATGTGCTGTAAGCCTGCTGGCCTGGATGCAGTAAAAGTTTCCTCTACCATGAATAGTAAACAGTGGAACTTTTGGTTAATATGAGCAATGCTACTATCACTCGGAACATGGGATGATTTTGAAAGGAGAGTTTAAGGATAGATTGGAATGACTATAACTGGCTTAGGGGCCATCATGATCATGAAATGCAGTTTCAAATTGGTATAGAAGAAATGAGTTTTGCAGTGCAGATTATTATAAATGAAACCCTGGAACCAGTTCCAATCCCAGATGGAGATGACACAAATCACAGAGCATTGTTCCACATTAAGGGCTTTTTTCCACACACTTTTTGTGGAAGTTTGATCTCTTGCCTAAGTGGAGTATCTTACATTTGTCCCATTCATCTGGAGAGGCCCTGCTTATGATCCCACCGGCATCGCAAGCGCGATTGGTGGGGACGAGGGATAGGGCTTTCTCGGTAGTGGCCCCTCGACTCTAGAACTCTCTCCCTAAGGAGATTCCACCTGAACATGAGGAAGAACTTCCTGACTGTGAGAGCCGTTCAGCAGTGGAACTCTCTGCCCCCGAGTATGGTGGAGGCTCCTTCTTTGGAAGCTTTTAAACAGAGGCTGGATGGCCATCTGTCAGGGGTGATTTGAATGCAATACTCCTGCTTCTTGGCTGAATGGGGTTGGACTGGATGGCCCATGAGGTCTCTTCCAACTGTTTGATTCTATGATTCTATGAATGAAGAGATCCTGTGGGTTCGTACACTGAAATGTGGTCATGGAGGTGGGGAGGGGGGGCAATAATTTGAACATTGCTTCCAAAAATGCCTCCACCCCACCCCCCAAGAGAAGAAAAGAAGACTGATATTTTAAAAAAGGTAATGATAACTTAAGAACCTTGTTTTGCAAAGAGCCTGGATTTGGACTACTGAAGAAGCAAGAAGAGCTGTTTAATCACATTAGCTGTAAAGCATTCATTTGTTATGGCATCTTATACACCAGAGCTTTCTTGAGCAGAAGGCAGTCTAACATCAAGCTATTCACCTGCCCTGAATCTCACCTTCCCTCCTGTTTATGCTCATCCTAAGTAATGAAAGTCCTTCTCTGAGGACACATTGAGCCCAACATCCAGCCTGTCCCAATTAGTAAACATTTTGCATCACTGATTTTACAATTAATAGGACAATAGTCTTCCACTCCTTATGACATATTGACTACATCTCAAACACTATTAATATCCCACTGTCAGGAGGATAATATGCGCACACATTGTGGTTGTCACCGTTTTAAATTATGAGCATCCATTCCCCAGCTGAATTCACTTAAAAGTGTTTCTGTATGTTGATATAAACTGATTGATTGCACCCAGGCTCTGTGGTTATTTCTTCTCACACTTACATCATCTGAATTCACTGTGAGGTTTGCTGCTTGTTCTCTCTCTCTCCCTCCCGTCCCTCAAGATATCAAGGTTGCTGTTTGGATTAACTCTTATTGCTTGGAAATAATAATAATAATAATAATAATAATAATAATAATAATAATCTTAATTTCTACCCCGCCACCATCTCCCCGATGGGGACTCAGAGCGGCTTACATGGGGACAACATAATACAGCAATAAAATCAAAACATATACATCAAACAACATTATCAAAATAGCATTAAAAGAGAAAGAAAAAAAATATAAAATAAACATTCCAATAAACACAATCACAGTAAGGATGACAATGGGTGGGCCACATATTCAGGATAAAAACAGTTTGTTTATTTATTTATTTACAGCTTTTATATTCCGCCCTTCTCACCCCGCAGGGGACTCAGGGCGGATTACAGTGTACACATATATGGCAAACATTCAATGCCAATTTTTGACATACAAACATATACAGACATACACAGAGACTATTTAACTTTTTCTGGCCACCAGGGGAGCTGTCGCTTTCATCGTCCATCTGCGACGCTGATGAAGCACTTCCGCATTCCCCGCATGCTTCCCCGCTGGAATGCTTTGCTGGAGTCTTCTTTATGGCCTCATAAATCAGTTAATTTAGCCTTCCCACATTTTAAGGTGGTACCTTATTTTCCTACTTGACCCACTCCAACCTGGGCTGACTTCGAACTCATGACCTTTTTGATCAGAGTTATCTTAATGCAGCTGACACTCGGGGCATTTATATGGAACTCATAAAACACACAGAGTTGTGAGGCTAAACATCCTATTTGGCTGATATCACTCCTGTGTCAGTATGCCAGCACAGAAATGGATATGGCTCATCACACGTGGTTAAGTGATAGAACTATGATACAAAATGAGACAATTGACAGGTTTCTCCATCAATAACAGGGAACCGGTTTATTGTGTGGAGGTGGCATCACAGCATCCATTGTATGCAATGTCATGTGATAGGTTTCAATGTCGATTTGCCAACTTCATGTCCAAAGTCTCACAACATACTTTCTGATGCTTTCATTGTGGATTATTTTTTATTATTACACAGAAAACTTTTTATACTGACTGGTGCCCAAACTATCTGTTTCCCTAACTTTTATTTCAGCTTCATATAGGCTGACTTGGCCACCGTAGTCCACGCTTTGGTTACATCCCGTTTAGACTACTGCAACGCTCTCTACGTGGGGTTGCCTCTGAAGACTGCCCGGAAGCTGCAGCAAGTACAACGTGCGGCAGCCAGATTAGTAACGGGTGCTGGGTACAGGGAGCACACCACTCCGCTGTTACACCAGCTCCACTGGCTGCCAATTAGCTTCCGAGCACAATTCAAAGTGCTGGTGTTAACCTATAAAGCCCTAAACGACTCCGGCCCAGTTTACCTCTCCGAACGTATTCTCCCCTACGAACCATCAAGATTACTAAGATCGTCTGGAGGGGCCCTGCTCTCGGTCCCGTCACAAGCGCGGCTGGTGGGGACGAGGGACAGGGCCTTCTCGGTAGTGGCCCCGCAACTCTGGAACTCTCTCCCGCCAGAGGTTAGAACCACCCCAACAATCCTGACATTCAGGAAACAGGTGAAGTCGTGGTTATGGAGACAGGCTTTCGAAGAATGAGACAATGATCTGGATGGAAGGCGGTGTATATTCGATTTTAGTATGACGACTGACCACTGTAGTTTTAAATATATGTGCTTTTTTAATGTTTTATTGTAATGTGTTGATATTTTACCGATTGTATGTGTTTTTATGGTTGGAAACCGGGCTGAGTCCCTCTTATGAGGTGAGAAGCTTGGTATATAAAACTTTGAAATAATAAATAAATAAATAAATAAATAAATAAATAAATAAATAAATATACAAAATTTTCTCACTGCATCCCTGTATTGTTCCTCAATATATAATGAGAGAAATTGCTGGCCCCCCATATTATATAGCTCAAAAAGCACTGTGCTAGGTAATTTCCCCCCTAAAACCCACAATTTCACTAAGAAACAATTGTAGCTGGGTTCAATTGCTATACAAATGGAGATTAGGAAGACTAGGGCAAATAGGCCTTTGAAGCATATCTGATGCTATCTGAGACCTCTTATTATTCCCTATGAAGTCATTCAACAGCATCTGCCAATTTTTAATTAATTTCCTGGGGATCGTCATTAGTATAGATTAAAAATCAAACAGAAGTTTTGGCAATAGAACTGTTTTTTCATGAGCGGATTCACATGAGCTACCTTAGGATCAGTTGTGCCCACTCTTAGCTCTGTCTTAATAGAATCAATTAGGTTAATATGATTGTTTTCTATGATAACAGCACAGTTTGAAGTAATGCAAACTCCTGGATGCTTCATTTATCCATTTTCTGCTTAGACTTAATAGCTTCCTCGATGAAATATTGACAGATATAAGCTCCGACTTTATGCAGTTTACCTTGAACTGAGATGTCAAGCCACACTGAGTAATTATGCACACAAAATAACAGTAGAGATAATAGTGAGTCTGTAATGTATGATGCTGAATGTCAGAAACCATACTTGGAAGGCAGTGGTTGTATAAACCACCAGCAAAAATGCTATAAAGTACACATAACAAATGTGCATATAGGTTAAGTCTCCCTTATACAAAATGTTTAGGAACCAGAAGTATTTGGGATTTTGGATTATTTCAGATTTTGGAATAACTGAAGTCATTCCACACTTGCCCTCAAAACCTGTTTCCATGGTGCACACTGCCACTGGTGAATGCTAGATGTGTGACTAGCCTTCTTTCTCCAAATGGGAAAGTGGGTGGCTGTGGCAACAAGTTTGAGTTTTTGAAGTATTTTAGGTTTCAAATTTCCAGATAAGGGAGAATCAACTTATATGAAATGCAAGAACAGGAGGGGAAAATATCACACATTTGTATATAGCTAAATGAAAATCTGCTAAATGGTAACTATGAGAATTTGTTGCTATTGTGTGCATTCAAGGCAATTTACAATGCCTTTATTCTAGGGATACTTTGAAAGATTTATACAAAGCAGTCTGCCATTGCCTTCCTGCAAGCTTGAGAGAATGTGACTTGCCCAAGGCCATCCAGTCAGATGTCATGGTTCAGCAATGATTTGATTCCTGTTCTTCCAGAGCCTAGTACAATTCTCATACCCAGTGGTTCTCAAACTGTGCTCCGTGGAGCCCTTAGGGTTCCATGAAGCAAACTGAGGGGCTCCATGCTTTCCTCCTCCCCTCTTCTGCTTCAAGAGCAAGCAAAGGCAGGGAGGGAGGCACTGGTCAGTTGGTTGCTTCCCCACCTCTCATTACTTCCCTTCTGCACATTCGCGGTGCCAGCAGGAAGCTCTTTCCTACACAAAGGAAAGGGGGGGGGGGTGGCTAGAAGATATGCATGTGCACCAAGCATGGGGTTGGATACTAACGCTGCCCAAGTACACAGTTCTCATTACCTTCCCTTGTTTGCATCCTTCCCTTTCCTCACTCATCACATGCACATGCTCTGCAGTGCTCCAATGGTTGTTGGGGAAGGCAGGCAAAGATAAGAGGGCACACAGGTACCGTATGACCTCTCCACCTGAGTCTTTTCCCCACCCCTGCCTTCTCCACACCTGGGAGAAGACTGGGGGTGTAAAGGAGGGTAAAACTACTGCCACCAAATTTGTGAGGAAAGCCAGGTAATGATCAACATCAGCTTAGGAGCTGGTTTATAAAGGGACTATTATTTACAGAAGTATTGATAGCGTAGCGTTTTCTGTCCCTGGTTTGGTTTTACTTCTTATGCAGGCTGTTTGACTTAAGAGAAACTGTATCAGGCAAGGCTTGAGGAGAACAGTAACAATTTTATTGGAACAAGCAAGGTATAACAGATTTGATTGTTTCTTCACAAGAGGCACGGATCTTGATTGGTTACATTAGTAAGGTTTCATGAGTAACCTCAGGCACAGACTTCCAAGAGGTTTCTATAAGCAGATGTATCTCTTCTGGACAACTGTTCCCAACAAAACAAATAAGCCAAAAGGCCTATTCAACAGAATTGGCTCCCAGCCAAACCTTGATTCTTAACCCAGAATCAATAACCCCCTGTAGTTTTATCACTACCGGGTCCTTTCCTGTAACCCCTTTGGTCACAAATTAATTCCCTGTTTCTCCCACTAGAGAAATCAGCCCCTTCCTGTAGCTCTCCTGCTTACAGACTGCCACTTTCAAAAAGCTGCGCCATGGGATTTTGTGCCTTGATATTCTGGGATATAGAGCTGTGTGGAAGGGCCCTCAGATAACCCAATTCAAACATATTTTCTGCCTTGATAGGCAAAAGTATGATAGCTGGGACCCTACACTGGTTGTGCATCAGGTCAGAATTCATGAAGGGAACACATGCGCAAGACAGCGCAATGAGTGAGAGATGCATCTGCAAGGGAAGGAGGGAGGAGGGGGTCTATGGATTACACATCCCACCCTCCCAGAGTTCCTCCACTGTCAGAAAGCGAGTGGGGAAAAGCACAAGAAGAGGAGGGGGCGCAAGTGGTTCCTTCCACTCTATTTGCACTAGGGCCTTTAAAACCTTCCTGAGCCGCCAGTATACTTTGCACCCTTTGAAGAAAGCAGCCCCAGCAGCTGGGAGCAGTCCGAGCGGACTTCCCTTCATTAATTCTGATGCGCGTTGTGCAACCAGTGTATGGGTTCCAGCTACGTGTAGGGTCCCAGCTATCACACTTTCAAAGCAGATGTGGGATTTTGTGCCTTGATATTCTGGGATATAGAGCTGTGTGGAAGGGCCCTCAGATAATCAATTCAAACAGATATTGCGGGATTTTCTGCCTTGATAGGCAAAAGTATGATAGCTGGGACCCTACACTGGTTGTGTACCACAGGTCAGAATTCATGAAGGGAACACATGCGCAAGACAGCGCAATGAGTGAGAGATGCATCTGCAAGGGAAGGAGGGAGGAGGGGGTCTATGGATTACACATCCCACCCTCCCAGAGTTCCTCCACTGTCAGAAAGCGAGTGGGGAAAAGCACAAGAAGAGGAGGGGGGGAATCTGGTTCCTTCCACTCTATTTGCACTAGGGCCTTTAAAAATCTTCCTGAGCCGCCAGCACACTTTCCACCCTTTGAAGAAAGCAGCCCCAGCAGCTGGGAGCAGTCCAAGCAGACTTCCCTTCATTAATTCTGAAGTGTATTGTGCAACCAGTGTATGGGTTCCAGCTTACGAGTAGGGTCCCAGCTATCATACTTTTGCCTCTTAATATTCTGAGATATAGGGCTGTGTGGAAGGGCCCTGGAGATCACTTCTGGAAGGTGAATAGAAAGGTGGCCTCCCATGCAACAGGGAATCAGACTTTCATTGATCACTTTAACTTCTGGCCATACTACAACACATTATGTTATTTTGCCATAGATATGTTCTTGTGTTCTTAATAT
>NW_026846588.1:116915276-117033493 GCF_025583915.1 Anolis sagrei ordinatus | reverse complement strand
ATTGACTCCATTACTAAAGGACATATTAAATAATATATTAGAAAACAAAATAATACCCAAATCGTGGGAAAAAACAAACATTACTCTAATACAAAAAGAAGGAATGGACCCAACAGAAGTCAAAAACTATAGGCCAATATCGTTGCTAAACACGGATTATAAGATTTTTGCATTAATTATGGCAGAAAGACTGAAATTTTTTTTAAAAAATTGGATTTCAAAAGAGCAAGCAGGGTTCCTTCCAAACAGGCAAATAAAGGATAATATTCGAATAATAATAGACACAATTGAGTACTATGAACACCATAATGAGAAACAATTGGCCCTCATGTTTATTGACGCAGAGAAGGCCTTTGATAGGATTAATTGGCAATATATCAAATTACTATTAGAAGAGTTAGACATGGGGTTCCACTTCATAAATGCCATAGACGCGATTTATTCAAATCAAGAGGCCACACTAATAGTAAATGGAATAGAGTCTAGAGCTATAAAAATTATGCAAGGCACACGTCAGGGATGCCCGCTATCCCCCTTACTTTTTATCCTAGTCATGGAAACGATGATAAGAGCAATAAATGAAGACGCATCATTAAAGGGAATTAAAGTAGGAGGTCATCATTTTAAACTGAGAGTCTATGCAGACGATGTAGTCTGCATAGTAGATGACCCAATAAATAATATTAGGCAATGGTTAGCCAAGATCGAGGAATTTGGAGAGGTGGCGGGTTTCAAATTGAACAAACAAAAAACGAAATTACTTACGAAGAATATGGACCAAAAAGGAAAAGAAACACTACAAGAACGGGCAGAATTGAAAATTGAAAATAAAGTAAGATATTTAGGGATAACTATCACCAAAAGTAATATCAATCTGGTAAAAAATAACTATGAAACATTATGGAGTAAAATTCAAAAGGACATGAACAGGTGGAAACACCAAGATTTCTCGCTACTAGGGAGAATCGCACTACTCAAAATGTCAATATTGCCACAATTCTTGTTTTTATTTCAAACCCTCCCGGTGCTGAGAACGGACCATTTATTTAAAAAATGGAAAAAGGAGGTCACAAAATTTATATGGAAAGACCGGAAACCGAGAATAAGCATAAAAATACTAACGGATGAAAAGAAAAGAGGAGGCTTAGGGCTACCGGACTTCAAACTCTACTATGAGGCGTGTAACCTGGTCGCGCTAAAAGAATGGGCTACCCTTGAAAATCGGCCATTACTAGCACTAGAAGGCCATGACCTTAGGGCAGGGTGGCATGGATATTTATGGTATAGTAAAAGAAAGGTGGAAAAAGCCTTCAGTAACCATTACATTAGGTCTGCCCTTATAAAAACATGGGAAAAATATAAACCCAGATTATATTCCAAAACTCCACTGTGGATATCGCCCACAGAAGCAAAACATAAAAGAGAATTAGAAGAAAGGAAATGGATAACTTACCGGCAATTACTAAAGAAAAATGAGGAGTTGGGAGGTGGGTATATGACACTTAAATCATTAGACGAAATTAAACAGCAGAATGAAAAAATTACGTGGCTTAATTACCATCAGATCCACCAACAGTTTAAGGAAGATAATAAAGTAGGATTCAGTCAGGAACAGGGAACATGGGAATTAGTTATGAGGAAAAAAACCAAATTAATTAGAATCCTATATCAACAATTACTTAAGTGGAATACAGAGGAGGAGCAAATAAAAGAATGTCAAATCAAATGGGCCAAAGATTTGGGACACACAATATTAATAAATCAATGGGAAGAGATCTGGAAGTTAAAACTAAAATATACGGAAGCCAGTGATCTCCGCGAGAATTGGTACAAAATGTTTTTCAGGTGGTACTATACCCCCGTAAAAATTGCAAAATTTAATAAACACGGATCAAAGCTATGTTGGAAATGCGGAAAAGAAAGAGGCACTTTCTTTCACCAATGGTGGTCATGTAATTTGGTTAAAAAATTTTGGAAAGAAATTCATGAAGCAACACAAAAAATACTAAAAACTAGATTCCCCCTGGCCCCAGAAATATACCTTTTAGGCATTACAAATGTAAAACTAGATAAAAATCAAGAGAAGATATGTTTCCTCCTCAGTACGGCTGCTAGACTGTTACTCGCGAAGGTATGGAAACGAAAAGAGATCCCAACTCTAGAAGAATGGACTATAAAAATATTGGATATTATACAAATGGACAATCTCTCTCAAAGACTTAAAGGAAAACACAATGACACAATATGGAATGGTTATATAGACTTTATTAGAAAAAGAGGCATTCCGCTTCAAGTAGATCTGTCGAGCTGACGAATAAGAATAAAGGAAAAATGTCGATGCAAGCAAGAAGGAAGAATGGCAAACTACAATGAAACATCAATCCCAGAATGAACGGCGGGAAGTCGAACAACCCTCCCCCCAATGACCCCCAATCTCTCCCACCCTCCTCCCATAACCCTTTCACACACCCCCCGGCTATTCCCCTACCCTTACCCCACGCCTCCCTTCACCTCTTTCCTTACCCTCCCTCCCCCCCCCTTACAACACTGATGCTTACCTTACCCTTGTCCCGAACACTGTACATCTATATTTCCAGAAGAGAACCAAGTAAAAGATCATTCAAAAAAAAAAAAAAAGAAAAGCTAAGTAATTCCTTTATTTGCCGTAGCTGATTTGCCCCTTCTTACAAGAGGAAGCTGCTGATCTGGACTTAAGGCACTGCATGTCTGTTTATTTTTATTTTATTTACCATATTTATATACCACCTTTCTCAGCCCGAAGGCGACTCAAGGCGGTCAAGATGAATGTCAAGGCAAGAGCAACTGTGTTTGGCACTTAATACATAAGACCTAACAACTGTCAGGAAGAAAATTCTCTGTTAGTTAGAAATGCATTGTACGCAACTACATTGTGTGAAAAATACAGTTCTGATGGGCATGTGGTCACAGGACATTCCACTGAAGGGTTAAGCAAGTGGAAATGTGGACCTAGATGGATAGCTGAATCATGACCATGTGACAGTTATGACAAGAATTGCATCATTTCCTTGTGCGTATATAAGAAAGTGGCAGACAGGTGCAGATCCTCCGTGATGTCTTCTTTGCCATGATGTCCGCTTGACACATTGATCTCTTGCCATGTGGTGCTTTTGCTATTCTGATAACTTGCCATATGGATATTGTGCCATGGTCCTATGCCACTGTTCATGTTGTGTTGTTGTGAGTATATCTCCATATATACTGATAGCAGAACTGATGTGTAACTGTATATAGCAATGAGTGAAGACTGGAGTCTCCAAAGAAGTTTGGATGAAAGTCAGAGCTCAAGTGCCTTATTAAAGCAGTGAGTGGCAAACAAGGTCAGATGCTATAAACCTCTGCTAACTACAGATAAGGACTCTGCAATGTTTTGGTTTGAGTTAGCTGCTTGCCTTGAGAGACATTTAGTCTCATGCACAGCTCTGGAAGGACATGAAATGGAATAGCCAGTGGGTGTTTGTTTATTTTAACCCCATGCTGACAATAACATTATCAAGAACCAACCCTAGGTCTCAGATTCTGGCCCAGAAACTTCAAGACCAGGATTAGCCCTGAACTAGCAATCCTTTAGATCTCATTTCCCTGGACAATATTAGTTTTCTGTTAAAGCAGGGCTGGGTAACACAAGTTAATCTGGGGATCATCATCTGATTTGCCGGTGGGAGGGGCCACACAAGCAAACAAAAAGGTAGGATAAACTAGCAAGATGTCTACTCCTGACATCTTTCTAGTTTGCAAAATTGGTATTTTTAAAGTGTTAAGCAAAGCTAATTGTGTGGGGTGGTGAATTACTGCTCTGGCAGGCTATAAGCAGAAATTTATATCTCTCCTGCGAAAATGGGCAGTATGGAGATATCTGGATGGACATAAGGAGGACAAAAACAGCTTTAAGGGCTGCACTTTAAACGCTGCACCTGAGTTGAAAGGCTGCTCGACTCCACGGCCAATGTACTATGGAGTCCCGCAGGTTTCAGTTTTGTCCCCTATGTTGTTTAACATATACATGAAGCCGTTGGGAGAGATCATCCGGAGTTTTGGGGTGCGGTGTCATCTGTACACAGATGATGTCCAACTCTGTCACTCCTTTCCACCTGCTACTAAGGAGGCTGTTCAGGTCCTGAACCGGTGCTTGGCCGCTGTCACGGACTGGATGAGGGACAACAGATTGAAACTAAATCCAGACAAGACAGAGGTACTCCTGGTCAGTCGTAAGACCGAACAGGGTACGGGGTTACAGCCTGTGCTGGACGGGGTCACACTCCCCCTAAAAGCACAGGTACGCAGTCTGGGAGTTCTCCTGGATTCATCGCTGAGCCTGGAACCCCAGGTTTCAGCGGTGGTCAGGGGAGCATTCGCACAATTAAAACTTGTGCGCCAGCTGCGTCCGTACCTTGGGAGGGCTGACTTGGCCACGGTAGTACACGCTTTGGTTACATCCCGCTTAGACTACTGCAACGCTCTCTACGTGGGGTTGCCTTTGAAGACTGCCCGGAAGCTGCAGCAAGTACAACGCTCGGCAGCCAGACTACTAATGGGTGCTAGGTACAGGGAGCACACCACTCCGCTGTTACACCAGCTCCACTGGCTGCCAATTAGCTTCCAAGCACAATTCAAAGTGCTGGTGTTAACCTATAAAGCCCTAAACGACTCTGGCCCTGTTTACCTCTCCGAACGTATTCTCCCCTACGAACCATCAAGACCACTAAGATCATCTGGAGGGGCCTGCTCTCGGTCCCTCCGCCTGCACAAGCACGGCTGGTGGGGACGAGGGACAGGGCCTTCTCGATGGTGGCCCCTCGACTTTGGAACTCCCTGCCATTAGAGATCAGAACTGCCCCCTCCCTCATGATGTTCAGGAAACTAACAAAGACCTGGTTGTGGAACGCGGCATTTGACAACTGATTTAATTCTTTGCCCACATGAAAGGAGGATGATGAATGGGATTGTGATGGTGTCGGATGATTTGGCTCTTTTAACTGGGATGATAATGTTTTAATGTGTATGGTGCTGATATTTTAATCGTGTAATGAAGTGGCATTGTGTTGTTATTGTATATTTTTTGTACGTTAACACATGTTGTGAACCGGTCCGAATCCCTCTTTGAAGGTGAGAGGGTCGGTATATAAAACCTCAAAATAATAAAATAATAATAATTGAAAGTATCAGTGCTCTGCTTTCACACAGTATGCCCTTGTGAGGGTCCAACTACCCTAAATGTAGCAGATCCCATCTGATCTTGGAAGCTACACAAGGTCAGTCCTGCTAATACTTGGATAGGAAACCGCCAATGAATATCAAGGAAGGAACTGGAAAACCACCACTGAGTATTCATTACCTAAGAAAACCCTATGTAACCCAAAAAGTTGCCATAAGTCCACTAGGGATTTGAAGAAACATACATAGACTCATGTGAGGCAAGTACATTTCTAGTTACTGTATTACTGATGGGAAAGCAAAGGTAAAATAATGGAAACATCCAGGAGTCCATCAACAGCTGCAACTAGTGGCATGGAAGCATGTTTGAGTTTTGGAGATGGACCAATCTATAACCAAATGCTACAGTGTTTGGCTACTGAATTCCCTAGGACAGTGGTTCTCAACCTGGGGTCCCCAGATGTTTTTAGCCTTCAGCTCCCAGAAATCCTAACAGCTGGTAAACTGGCTGGGATTTCTGGGAGTTGTAGGCCAAAAACATCTGGGGACCCCCAGGTTGAGAACCACTGCCCTAGGAAAACACGTCTTTCCCATTTTTTTTAGGCTCGTCAATGTCTAATGATCACAATTTTGATGCAAAAGCATCCAAATCACAGTTCTGTGAATTCCTAAGTACGGTTGCAGTTCTTGTCAACAGTCCAATTCAATGATATTCCTAACATTCATTGCTAACAAGACTTCTAAATGACGGGTGGGTGGGTGGGTCAGTGGTTCATACCTTTGGCTGAAATCTATCAGCAGCACTAGATCGTACTGTCAACAGTGAGGGGGATTCTAGGAGTTGCAATCCAAGAATATCAGGAACTCTCTGCCCCGGAGTGTGGTGGAGGCTCCTTCTTTGGAAGCTTTTAAACAGAGGCTGGATGGCCATCTGTCAGGGGTGATTTGAATGCAATATTCCTGCTTCTTGGCAGGGGGTTGGACTGGATGGCCCATGAGGTCTCTTCCAACTCTTTGATTCTATGATTCTAGGAGGATCACAGTTCCCCAGTCTGTGCTAAGCTTTATTGCATGCACATTTGTCCAGTATTCATTATTGGAATCAGCTTCCACATTATGATGAATGGAGATATTAATATTCTGAATATTCGGTGAATATATGAACATCCAGATAATATGTGAAGAGTTTGGAAGCAAATATTTGGGTGCCCACCTCCTTTCAGCTCTGCTTGTTACAACAACTTCTAAACCTACCTGCTGCTGGCTTTCCCTTCTGTTTTCAATGCATAGCAGTAGAATTGTTGCCTTGGATACTCAGTCAGCTTGCAGCATTAAAACAATAATAATAGAAACTGTGATCAGTGCCAGTAAGTTGATCATCACGACTCTGCATAGATGTAATGTTGTTGAGCAAAAGGCAATTGCTTAAGTAACACTCAAAGTCATGCAGATACACAAGAATTGCTTGACAAAACACCTATTGGGGAGTTGGGCTATTACAAGCATTCATTACAGCAATAATTGTGACATAAAGCAACTTTCACAGAAACTAACCTATTATGGAATTTCACAGTTCTTTACTGTTCCCAATGAGTTTTCTAGGGAACTACCAATCAGATGTCATTATCTATAGCTTGCTGGAGGGGTTGGCTGAACATTTACTTTTTAAAAAAATGAGAGGTAATCCTGTTTAAAATTGCGTGTTTCTCGATATCATGCTATATCTCCAAAAGTTATATCATTTCGAGATATCATGCTATACCTGCAAAAAGTATCATGCTATACCTCCAACATTGCAGTTCACTGTAGATATCATGCTATACCTCCAACATTGCAGTTCACTGTAGTGAATCTGGTACCTGAAGAACTGTCTTCCAGATGACCAGTATAATCTCAGTAAATACTGGGCTATTGTGTCCTGCAAATCTCTTGGGAAGACAGGCGGACAAATGTCAGCATGCTGGAAGAAGCAAAGACCACCAGCATTGAAGCGATGGTCCTCCGCCATCAACTCCGCTGGACCGGCCACATAGTCCGGATGCCCGACCACCGTCTCCCAAAGCAGTTGCTCTACTCCGAACTCAAGAACAGAAAACGGAATGTTGGTGGACAGGAAAAGAGATTTAAAGATGGGCTCAAAGCCAACCTTAAGAACTGTGGCATAGACACTGAGAACTGGAAAGCCCTGGCCCTTGACTACTCCAGCTGGAGGTCAGTTGTGACCAGTAGTGCTGCAGAATTTGAAGAGGCACGAATGGAGGGCGAAAGGGAGAAGCGTGCCAAGAGGAAGGTGTGTCAAGCCAACCCGGACCAAGACCGCCTTCCACCTCGAAACCAATGCCCTCACTGCGGAAGAAGATGCAGAGCAAGAATAGGGCTCCATAGCCACATACGGACCCACAAGAACACTGGAAGACAATCCTCCTCGGAAAACGAGGGATCGCCTACGTAAGAAGTAAGTAGTAGGTATTGTGTTCATATTAAATTTATAGTATTTGCTCCCATTTCCACATCCAGTTATGTGGCAAATATGCTGGAGTTTCATGTTCTACTGGAGGTTTGGGCACAGCTTCTTTTCCTTTTTTTTTCATCCATGAAGCACAATATCAATGGGATACCAAGTGAAACAGGATGAATGAAGACAATAGATCCTGTCATGAGAAGTTATTCCTGCTGATATTGGGATCTCTTGTGTTTTTTTAAAAAAAGAAACACCTCATGCATGTGTTGTCAAAGGCTTCCATGGCTGGAATCACTGGGTTGTTGTTGGTTTTTCAGGCTATATGGCCATGTTCTAGAAACATTCTCTCCTGACATTTTTTCTGCATCTATGGCAGGCATCCTCAGAAGTTGTGAGGTACTCGGAGGATGCCTGCCATAGATGCAGATGAAACATCAGGAGAGAATGCTTCTAGAATGTGGCCATATAGCCCGAAAAACCTACACCAACCTCTTGCATGCTTTAGATTTCAGAAGCACCAGCCAATCACAGAAATTCATAGGGAATAAAGTAGTGACCTCATCAGGAGAGGTGTGCCGTCGTGCCTGCCCCTGTTATTCTCAATAAAGGAGGGATGGACATGGCATCTTTTCCCCAGGGGATTGCTTCTTGCCCTCCTATAGGAAACTGGAACTCCCAAAAACCCAAAACGCTATAAATAGTTTTATTTATTTAAATAAATTATTTAAATAAGTCATTTCTTCAAAGCAATAAAGTGGAAAACTTCAGGGGGTGAAGGAAAATATACTTTACAGTCTCAATTAGTCCTGGGTCCAAGGGGTTTGAAGCTGAGAAGCCTCACCAAGTTTCCTCTTTCCTCAATGGCTGTGAATGCCGGAGCAAACCACAACCCAGTTCAGATGGCCTATGTTTTGAAGACTCAGGATCTTCCTCTGGTGCCAAAAGAACCGGCTTGAAGGCGCTTGGGATCTCCTCAATGTTATCCAGGACGATCTGGACATAAAGCATGAGTCCCAAGGGTAAAAAACCTCAGAACTGGTGCTAAGAGGTAACTTAAATCAGGGTCCTTTAGAATCAAGTCTTTTACTCACGTCCATGTGGTATGAACTCTGATGGCAGAATGAAAAGAAAAAAGGAAGCTCTCCCCTCCTGCAGGAAGAGGTGGAGCCAAATAGTACTGATTGACAGCTAGAAGCAACCAATCCATACAACTATACATAAGCAGGGTAAAAAGGGGCAGGATTAAGCATGAAACAATAGCTTAAATCTTACAACTAACAGTTCTATATATAGGTGGTGCCACTTGCGCCATCACAAGAGGTATTTTTTTGGTGGCATATGCCAATGCCTCTTAACTTTTGTGATAGGTAAAGGTTGGTAAAGGTTGTCCCCTGCATTAAGTCCAGTCATGTCTGACTCTGGGGTGTGGTGCTCATCTCCATTTCTAAGCCGAAGAGCCGGCATTGTCCGTAGACACCTCCAAGGTCATGTGGCCAGCATGACTGCATGGAGCGCCGTTACCTTCCCGCCGGAGCGGTACCTATTGATCTACTCACATTTGCATGTTTTTGAACTGCTAGGTTGGTAGAAGCTAGGGCTGACAGTGGAAGCTCATGCCGCTCCCCTGAATCGAACCTGCGACCTTTCGATCAACAAGCTCAGCAGCTCAGTGCTTTAACACACTGCTCCACCAGGGGCTCCTTAACTTTTGTGATAGAGCCCACAATATACAGTTACATACAGCGGGGCTCTGATTCTGGTGACCAATAGGAAGAGGTCATTTGACACACATTGTTTTGCATTTTTTAAAAAAGTTATCTGAGTCTTTTTGCCAGTCCAGATGAGTCCTCAGAGTGAACAAGGAAATTTCAGAGGGGTGGCAGTTGATCAAAAAATCCTGGCACTCTGTCCTTGCATACTCTGATTACACCACGTCAATGGTACTAAATGGAACAAAGAGGGAAATGTGGAAGTCAAAGAGATTGTACAATAATGTGGCCAATAGGCAAGGAGAAGAATGCAGTCATAGACACAGCATAAGAGCAGGTTATACAAAGCAGCTGGTTCTACTTCAAGGAGGAATAGATATAAAGATAGATTATACCAGAAGACCCCTTTATGGTTCTCCCCCAACGAGGCCTACCATAGGAGAGAACTACCCAGAGAGAAATGGTTGACTTATTCCCAACTTTTGGAAGTCAAAACTCATACAGTAACACTTAAATCTCAAGAGGAACTAAGGCAGAACGACCCGTCAATCTCGTGGTTTCAATATCAACAAATAAAAGAAAATTTTAAGATAGACAATGCAAGAGGATTTGAGACAAGAAATACAATCTGGGACAGAATAGTTAAAACAGATCAGAAGTTAACAAAGAAAATATATCAGCAACTCCTATTATGGTCCAACGAAACCGAACAGATCAAGGAAAATATGATAAAATGGTCGAAAGAAATAGAAAGATCTATAATAATGTCAGAGTGGGAAGATATCTGGAATAGAAAGTTCAAGTTCACATATGCATTAGGTTTGGTTGAGCAAGAAAAAAATTGGTTCTAAACTCGCTTCATTTCTAGGGGGCGCCAGCGTTTCAAATTTCAGAGGCCTTCTGAAATTTATGATTTTAAAATTTCAAAATTTCCAAAATTTTGTTAATTACGAATTGTTTCGTTTGTTTCATTAATGGAAGGTGCCCTTCTCTCCCTCCAGAACCATTAATATCCCACAGTTTCCCTTCCATCCCTTGCGGCAGAAGGGAGAGGTGGGCATGGCCAAGCACAGAGCTTCTCGGAGGCCTTGCCCCCAGCCACCTCCAAGCAAGGAGCCCTGTGCTTGGCCACTCCCAGCTCTCCCTTGGACAGCTGACCAGGGAGGAGAAGAAAGGTGATGGATTTTAAAAGTGTTGGTTTTTAAATCCGTCACCTTTCTTCTCCTCCCTGGCCAGCTGTCCAAGGGAGAGCTGTGAGTGGCCAAGCACAGGGCTCCTCGGAGGCCTGTTCCTAAAGGCCACGCCCCCAGCATTTACGATTCACTGGTGGACGTCTTAAGGAAGATGGGGGCATGGCTTCGTTATTGCAAAAACACTTCCGGGTTCCCAGAAAGCCTCAAAATCGCTTCTAATTATAAAAAATAATGAATAAAAAAACGAATAATGAAAATAACGATCTGGATCAACCAAATATAATATACATCAGAACTAAAAGAGAACTGGTATAAATTTTTTATAGGTGGTACTTGACCCCGGGTGACAATATCAAAGATAAGTAAAGGAAAAAAGAAAATATGACTGCTGGAAGCATGGAAAACATAAAGGCAATTTCTTCCATATGTGGTGGAAATGCCCAAAAGTTAAGAAGTTTTGGCACATAATATATAAAAAGATAAAAACAATCCTTAATATCAAATTTAATTTGAAACCAGGATCAATGCTATTAGGAATTACAGTCTTCATTATAGACAAAAACTCTGAAAAGATATTTTTTTATTTTACAACCGCTGCGAGAATTATTTTGGCGAGGGTATGGAGGTCTAATGAAATCCCATCAGTGGAGCAATGGTTATTAAAATCAATGGACATTATGAATATGGATATACTCACCCATAGAATTTCACAAATTCATATCAAACCTCCCAGAAATAATTGGAAAAATGTTATAGAATTTATCAAGTCAGAATATAAAGAAATCTATATTAAAATGTTTTAATTAAATATTGAAGGATAATCGCCAAGAAGCCATCAACTCAACAATTAGAGGAAAAACTGACTCAAGGGAATATACATACCAACCTGGAAGATCCTGGAAGTCCTGCACAAATTCTTTCTTTCCTTTTTGTTTTGTTTGTTTTTGTTTTTGCCTCTTTTCTTTATTTTGTTTTTCTAATCTCTATTAGGGTACTGCACTTGTTCATCCATTTTACTATACGATATTGTTCTCACTCTTTCCATGTACTAAAGGGGAACTATAATATCCCCATCCCTTTTCTTTTAGCTCCAATCTTCAAGAGCAACATATTCTAAATAAAAATAACTTTTTTAAAAAGGAGGAAAGTCACTAACTGTTGTAACCCGGGATTCTGGGATTCCAACTGAGTGACTGCTTCTTGTCATCTGATGTTGGGGTGTTGAGAAGGTGTATGGCTATAAGAAGGGGGTAGATTCGGGTATTGTTCACATCAAATGTCCTGAAATGAATTTTTCTGTTTGTTCCTGCTTTGAAAAAAAAAGTTGTGTGGAAAGCAGTGTTAACAGTTGCTGTTATTCAGCCTCAGACACATGCCCCAAACCCTCATGCAATAATCTGTATTTCCAAACAGGAAAATATACACCACATTATATTATCAGAACTGTACCCGGGTCTCAGATTTTGTCTTCAAAAACTTAGGGTCTGAAACAATCCTTAACTGGCAACCTGAGTGCTAAATTTACCAAGTAAGAGAAGAGGTAGGATTGTTGTTAAATATACAGCAGAAGAAAATTCAGCAAACAGTGCTTGTCATGCCAATAACATCTGCTGAAATTCCGTCTTATTGTTATGTACCTTCACCCTCCTGAAGGATTTATAGTTCACTAAGAGACCACAAATAGATATATGTTTTTTTCCTTTTATTAGAAAAACTTTCCCAAAGGTTCAGAGTTGTATAAGTTTGAGGCTTGATAAGATTGGGAATAAACCCAGCAGTAGATGTACCCCCATGAACTATGTATAAATTTATTATTTTTGTGTAACTCGTATCTTTCAAACTGTATACTGCATCGGATTCTTATATGAGATGTATATAAACTGTGGTATCAAAATGTAGCCTAGAGACAGCCACCACTCTATGACCCTATTAAGATAATCTCCTGGGAATGGAAAAGGTCAGGCAAATCCCTCTGGCTATTTCCCAAACCTGGTAATCAGATTCATTGTGTGTATGCAAAGACAGGTGATTTTGTTTGCCAGCCAGCTAAGCTCAAAATACGAGGGGTATTGTTAAAGTAAGGTCCATTTTGTTGCAGACACTAGTAGTTAGCGCACATACCGCAATGAGTGCATGTGTCGTGTACTGGCATGCCTCAGGAACAACTGTGCTCAGTTTCCGCTCTGTAGCTAACCTGTACGGTTCTGTTCTGTGCTTTAAAAATGTTTAAGACTATCAACTCACCCTCCGCATTTGAGGTTCGCTCAGTGATACGGTTTTTGTCAGCAAGGAACCTGCCTGCTGCAGAAATTCATCGACAGATTTGTGAAGTGTATGGTGATACTGTTATGAGTGAAAGCAAAGTGCGTAAGTGGGTACGACAATTCAAAGATGGCCATGACAACGTCCATGATAGGACCGCTCCAGTCGCCCTTCTTTGATTACAGACGATTTGGTGGCTTCAGTTGAAGCGAGGATTCGTGAGAACAGGCGCTTCACAATAACAGGTCTCTCAAACAAATTTCCTGATGTGTCGAGATCAGTGCTTTACAACATTGTTTCTGAACACCTAAAGTTTAGGAAACTGTGCTCCCGTTGGGTCCCGAAACTCCTAACAGAGGACCACAAAAACCAAAGACTTGAGTGTGCGATCAAATCAAATCGTCTGTAATCAATGAAGGGCGACCGGAGCGGTCCTCATCATGGATGTTGTCACGGCCATCTTTGAATTGTCGTACCCACTTACGCACTTTGCTTTCACTCATAACAGTATCACCGTACACTTCACAAATCTGTCGATGAATTTCTGCAGCAGGCAGGTTCCTTGCTGACAAAAACCGTATCACTGAGCGAACCTCACATGCGGAGGGTGAGTTGATAGTCTTAAACATGTTTAAAGCACAGAACAGAACCGTACAGGTTAGCTACAGAGCGGAAACTGAGCACAGTTGTTCCCAACGCACGCGCTCGTTGTGGTATGCGCACAAACTACTAGTGTCTACAACAAAATGGACCTTACTTAAAAAATACCCCTCGTATTTGTACAGTTCACATTAAGCTGAGAGTTTGCTGCACCTTCATGGAAATAGAAGCTTAGAGTATGTGCATTCGTTAACTCTTTTATTGACAGCCAAGTTCATAATTACCCAAGATCAGCACCTTTGTCTTTTGAGTCTTGCATCAGATGTCTTGCATTTTTCTGTAAATTCATGCTTGTACATTTTGAAGCAAATTGCTGTACTTGCATCCTTTCTGGACAAACATAATACACCTCTGTGGCTTGTCCTCAGACTGGTGAGTTGTCTTCTCTGTACTGGCTAATCTGGTTTAGCATATGCTCGCCAGGCTCAGACTCTCTATCTGCATTCCTAGCTAAATCACTACATAATGGTGACTCTAAGGCAAACCTATTATGGAGTTTTGTTGTGAAGATTTGTTCAAAAGGGTTTTGCTTTTGCCTTCCTCTGAGGGTGGGGGAGTATAACTTTCTGAGGGTTCTCCAGTGGGCTTCCATGGCCAAGCCAAGATGTGAACCCTGGTCTCCATAATTAAAGTTCAGTGCTCATATCACAATGGCATACTCTTCTACACAGTACTTAAAAAGACAAGAGTCCTGTCTCTTATCTCACCCAACAACCCTAGCCACTACTCAGTGGCTCTTAAATCTATATCTATAGTATATATATCTCCAGGAATGCACTCTCAGTTTCTTTATGCCTTTTAGTTGAATTATATTTTAAGAAGTCGCCTCATTTGTAAACGAGTAATAGGAATGTTTTAAAAAAAAACCTAAAGCAGTGGTTCTCAACCTGGGGTCCCCAGATGTTTTTGGCCTTCAACTCCCAGAAACCCTAACAGCTGGTCAATTGGCTGGGATTTCTGGGAGTTGTAGGCCAAAAACATCTGGGGACCCCAGGTTGAGAACCACTGCCCTACAGTCATGGTTCTCAACCTGTGGGTTCCCAGATGTTTTGGCCTTCAACTCCAGAAATCCTAACAGCTGGTAAACTGGCTGGGATTTCTGGGAGTTGTGGGCCAAAACACCTGGAGACCCACAGGTTGAGAACCACAGCCCCAAAGGCATCAAAACCCATTTGATCTTGGATGCTAAGCAGGGTCAACCTTGTTTAGTGCTTGAATGAAAAAAACACCACGTGCTGTATGCTATATTTCAGAGCAAGAAATATTAGGCAAGGAACATCTGTGAGTACTCTTTGCCTAAGAAAATCCTATGAAATGCATAGCGTTCCATAGGTAGTCAGGCAACTTGAAGGCACATACGCATATTATAGGAATGGGAGGTTAACGTAACAACTCTACTAAAAAGTACAGAAGACCAGGTTCAATATTTATTTATTTATTTATTTCTCGCACTTCTACCTCACCCTTCTCAACCCCTGAGGGGGGGACTCAGGGCGGCTTACAAAACGCACAATTCGATGCCCAACCATTCACAAAAATACAATATACAAATTACAGTATAACGTCAACAATTATAACTAATTAAAACAATCAACCATTACAGTCACAGCAATAAAATCATATTGTGGCCAATGTTCGCCAATTCATAAATCCATGATCCGTCTAGCATCATCATTGTCCTTTCCTACTCTGGTCATCATTGTCTTTTTGTCCAACTGCCAGCTTACCCAAAAGCCTGGTCCCACATCCAGGTTTTTAACTTCCTTCTGAAGGAGAGGAGGGATGTTGATGACCTAATCTCCCTGGGGAGTGCATTCCACAGGTGAGGGGCCACCACCGAGAAGGCCCTGTCCCTCATCCCCACCAGTCTCACTTGTGATAGAGGTGGGGCCGAGAGCAGGGCCTCCCCAGAAGATCTTAAACTCCGAGGCAGGACGTAGAAGGAGATGCGTTCGGACAGATAACGCTGGGCCGGAACCATATAGGGTTTTGTAGGTCAAAACCAGCACTTTGAATTGTGCTCGGAACTGGATTGGCAACCAGTGGAGCTGACATCACAGAGTGGTGGTATGTTCCCTGTATGACACTCCAGTGAGTAATCTGGCTGCCGCCCACTGGACTAAGTTTCCAAACAGTCTTCAAAGGCAACCCCACGTAGAGTGCGTTGCAGTAATCTATTCGGGATGTAACAAGAGCATGGACCACTGTGGCCAGATTCTTCCTTGTAGGATTAAAGCCCCTGTTCTTACTAGCTTCTTCAAAAATAAATGATTTATAATTTTACCTTCTCCATCTATTGTTCAATGATCACAAGATATCACTGCTTAGCTATTCACAGACTTTTGTTTTAAAGAACATGTATTTTATACATATGTATTATTTTATAAATATAGGTGATATTAATGTATATGACTTGCTTATATTCACATGTGTTCCCTCCTTCTTCGTTTTGCAAACTCCAATGTTTATTTTTTAAAAGGAAACCACTCTTAGGGAAAAAAGTAGAAAACATCTAAGTGCAGAGTCTGTCTTAGCAACAGGAGATTTGCAATTAAACCAACAAGCTAAAAATACACATTTTCTCTATCTCAACTTTCTCAGCTGTCTAGAGTACGCTAACTATAGCAGGATTGCCCTCTACTTCAACACTTTGTTGATCATGTAAACTGCAATCTTTTCGTTATTATTGAAACTTTCTGGTAACATAAATGTCCCTTTTCATCTAAACCCTTGAGACTGAATTCTAAGTTGTATTGGTTGAATTTGACAAATTGAATGTGACATTCTTGGCCAATCCCCCTCCCCCCAAAGAAAACGTTTCTTGGATGGTATGGCCCATGGGACAGGGACTGTGCAGGTACAGCTGTACCAGGAGCTCCAATTTCGTTTGCTTTGCATTGAATGTTTGTTGTAGTCCTAAGTTTCAGGGACTCTGCAGATAGGTGGCTTCTTTTGGCTGCAATCATAGGGCAAGCCACCTGTCAATTATCGTTAGGTTCCCTGGTCCGGCCCCCTTTTTGGGTTTTGGAGGGAATAGGAGCCATTTTGGGTCAGTCCACACAGAGAAGCCTTTCATGCAGGACATAAAACCAAGAGCTCCTGTAGAAAGCTTCGTCTTCTACAGCTTGGCCGGGGAGAAAAGGCCCCATAGCTTGGCCGGGGATATACAGCCCCATAGCTTGGCCAGAGAGATGCAGTCTCAGCACAGCTCTTTTGCTGAGGATTTTACAGCCTTACAGCTCCTTTGCTGAGGGAATCCGGTCCCACAGCACTTCAGCCAGCCATCACTGAAACCTGAACTCCTTCTTTTCCCCTGGAAGTCTACAAAGCTCTACTTGGTCACTTGCGGAAGCCAGAAGCAGTTGGTTCCGGGTGTAGGGGCTCCACGCCAACAGAGGCAAACACAGACTGCCCAGATAAGAGGTTAAGGATTTCCCCATTAGTTAAAATACAGTTATGAAGATAGTGCCTGTTCCCTGTGGACAAGATTGAGAGAGCCAATAGACTATTAAGAAAGCCTTGAAGTACCTGTTTGATTTCAATAATAAAGAACTTTGTTGAACCTTTGAGCAATCTAAAGACTCTGTTTAAGGAAATCCAAAGGCCTTTAATCTGAGGCAGCCCCGGCATCCCGTTGGGCACACAGAATTTATGTCCTGTCTACAGTCTTATGTACAGGCCCAGCATGCAACAGCACAGGGACTAAAGTATAGGTGGAAAATTGTTGGAAGTTAGGCAGAATAATTGAATCAATTGAGAACCATCAGTGACTTCCTGGAGCAATGTTTCGTCTATATATGATCAACAGGAAGAACATGAGAAAGAAATTAGTCTTTAATATTTCTAGATCCAGAAAAAAAAATTGGTGGAAAACCTGCAGAGCTGATACATCAGCCATTTCCTGACAGATTTTGAGATAGACAGAGGTTGAGTCACTGCTTGTTAGCACCCACGGTATTTAGAATCCCCAAGGGTGTCTTAAAGTAAGAGAAAGGCTCATTAGAATGAACTTGATTTTTCAAAGATAATAAAGATGAGGTCTGCTACCAGCTGGCTACATTACTAAGAGGTGTATCTAGTAGAGCAGAGTATGTGGGAGAAAGTAAAGTGAAAATTGAGAACATTGGTGGATAGATAAGGAAACTCTCAAGCCGGCAATAACCTGCGAGGGAATTCTAACTATCGTATAAGTCTACCTCGTATATAAGAGAAGAACAGGGCTTAGGACCAGAAAGATGGTTTTTTTTTATATGACCTGTGAATAAGTCAAGAGTCATTCTGCAGTAAATGGCTAGGCACCCTTGGCCACCATTGCCATTTTACTGTCCAGGCATTCAAAAAGGTCAGAAGCGGTGGTGAAGCAAAGAGAATAGGGGTGTGCAGGGCTTCTTTTAGGTTCTCCCAGGACAGACTAAGCTTGCACTTTCACCATACTCAGAGAAGGGGACCACTAGCATACCTTTATGACATACCTTATACGGCTCCGGCCCAGCGTACCTGTCTGAATGCATCTCCTTCTACGTCCTGCCTCGGAGTTTAAGATCTTCTGGGGAGGCCCTGCTCTCGGCCCCACCTCTATCACAAGTGAGACTGGTGGGGATGAGGGACAGGGCCTTCTCGGTGGTGGCCCCCCACCTGTGGAATGCACTCCCCAGGGAGATTAGGTCATCAACATCCCTCCTCTCCTTCAGAAGGAAGTTAAAAACCTGGATGTGGGACCAGGCTTTCAGGTAAGCTGGCAGTTGGACAAAAAGACAATGACGACCAGAGTAGGAAAGGACAACGACGATGCTAGACGGATCATGGATTTATGAATTGGCAAACATTGGCCACAATATGATTTTATTGCTGTGACTGTAATGGTTGATTGTTTTAATTAGTTATAATTGTTGACGTTATACTGTAATTTGTATATTGTATTTTTGTGAATTGTTGGGCATCGAATTGTGCCTTTTGTAAGCCGCCCTGAGTCCCCCCCTAGGGGGTTGAGAAGGGCGGGGTAGAAGCACCCCAAATAAATAAATAAATAAATAAATAAATAAATAAATAGTTCACCTACAATCACAGAGCATTCTGAACCCCATCGATAGAATTGGGCCAAACCTCCCACACAGAAGCCCCACGTGGGCCACAGCAACGCGTGGCAGGGGACGGCTAGTATTAAAATAAATATAGAGTCCCTACATCACGGATTTTCACTTACTGCTGGGCGTCCTGGAATGTAACCCCCACAATAGGTGAGAGAACACTGTACTCTCAAAACTGGGATTCTCAAAAAACAAATTCATAAAATCATTAAAAACCTTTGTGAGTCCAAAATACTCATTTTAGAGTAGACTGACCATAGCGTCTTTGTATGACTAAAGTCCTGTCTCCACCGGGGACAGATAATGTTTTTTGCACTGGATGTATTTGAATATCTCAATCAGTTCTGATGCAGATGTAACAGCACTACCTGCCCTGCGAAGAGCTACATGCTTAATCTATGTGAGTCACTTTCCTGAACTGCCTTCCTTTCCACCAACACAGATAAAAATGACTCATATAGAAAAGTAAGGAGGGTTATCTTCCCTGAGAGTTGACAGCTTTTTATGTTACACATACTATGAAGGTCAAATTAGATGTGACAACAGACAGGGCTGGCTCAGTCAGCAGATATGAAGGGGCAGGGAGTGGCAACGCAGTATTGTAGGACAGTGACATATGGCTTGTCATACTTCCCTAAAGTTTACCTGGCTTGGTCTGTCTAAGACTTTCTGCCTCCAGGAATAGCAGAAAAATGAGCTTATTGCTAATGTGAAAGACTTTATCTTGTCCTTTGTTTCAGACAGCAGAAAGTCTTGGGCCAGCTCTGACAATGCAAATGCAAATGGATGTCTTTCTTTTCTGGCCTGGTTGTTTGCTTGCTTGCTTGCTTGCAAATCATAACCATGGAATAAGAGCCATATGGTATAGATGTTTGAATATAGGACCAAGACTCTAGGGTTGCCTTGGACAAGTACCACTCTTAGGCCGAACAGGGCATAGGGTTACAGCCTGTGTTAGATGGGGTTACACTCCCCCTGAAGACGCAGGTTCGCAGCTTGGGAGTGATCCTGGACTCATCGTTGAGCCTGGAACCCCAGGTCTCAGCGGTGGCTGGGAGAGCTTTTGCACAATTAAAACTTGTGCGCCAGCTGCGCCCGTACCTTGGGAAGTCAGATCTGGCCACAGTGGTCCACGCTCTTGTTACATCCCGAATAGATTACTGCAACGCACTCTACGTGGGGTTGCCTTTGAAGACTGTTCGGAAACTTCAATTAGTCCAACGGGCGGCGGCCAGATTACTCACCGGAGCGTCATACAGGGAGCATACCACCCCCCTGTTATGTCAGCTCCACTGGCTGCCGATCCAGTTCCGAGCACAATTCAAGGTGCTGGTTTTGACCTACAAAACCCTGTACGGTTCCGGTCCAGTGTATCTGTCCGAACGTATCTCCCTCTACGTCCCACCCCGGAGTTGAGATCATCTGGGGAGGCCCTGCTCTCGACCCCACCGCTATCACAAGTGAGGTTGGTGGGGACGAGGAGCAGGGCCTTCTCAGTGGTGGCCCCTCACCTGTGGAACTCACTCCCGGGAGAAATTAGGGCATCAACATCCCTCCTCTCCTTCAGGAGGAAAGTAAAGACGTGGTTGTGGGACCAGGCCTTTGGGCAATCTGACAACTAGATAAGGACAATCAGACGATTAGGACTGACAGGACTGACAATGTGGAATTGGAATTTGGACTATGAGATAGCGAACGCTGACCGTCTATGAGGAGTAATTGGTTTGTATTGTTTTATTGGTTTTATTGATTTTATGGTTGTAATGCAGGAATTGTTGTTTAACTGTTTAACTGTTAATTGATGTTATTTTGTTTTACTACTGTTATGTGATGCTGGCATCGCATTGTGCCTTTGTAAGCCGCCCTGAGTCCCCTACGGGGTGAGAAGGGCGGGGTAGAAGAAGCCGAAATAAATAAATAATAAATAAATTTGATTGACATTATAGCACACGTGGGATCCTAACAATGGCACAACTATAACATAACTATAGTCCATTGTTCTCTGACCATGACTGTATCTTATCTGTTAGTCTGTTGCAAACATGGCTTCAGAGCGACTGGGAAACTTGGGGGTTCTAATCTAGCCAACAGCTAGCTGTTATCCTTGAATAGTAACTTCTTCTTTGAAGCACTGATTTCTCAAACAATCAGCATTTTCTGTGAACATAGGCCTACTGCAGAAATAGGCCAATATGGCAGTAAATCATGACATATGGGCATTGGGGAAATATCTGAAAATTCCCTTTTTAAAACCACGTCCCCTTCACAATAAGTGAGGGAACACTGTATATCAAAAACATAAACAGAAGATTTAAACACCAATTAAAAATTATAGTTTAAAATTGATTGGGTAGGCCTGGCAGAGGAGATATGTTTATAATTCTGTTTTAAATTCTGACATCTCATTTAGCTTTTGTATCTCTTCCAGCTGGTCACATGCAACTTCTAGAACGATTCCATCAGCACCGCCTCTGGAAAATCCCGCAAATTTCTTGGGAAGATAAGCAGACAAATGTCAGTGTGCTGGAAGAAGCAAAGACCACCAGCATTGAAGCGATGGTGCTCCGCCATCAACTCTGCTGGACTGGCCACGTTGTCCAGATGCCCGACCCCCATCTCCCAGAGCAGTTGCTCTATTCCGAACTAAAGAACGGAAAACGGAATGTTGGTGGGCAGGAAAAGAGATTTAAAGATGGGCTCAAAGCCAACCTTAAACTCTGGCATAGACACTGAGAACTGGGAAGCCCTGGCCCTTGAGTGCTCCAGCTGGAGATCAGTTGTGATCAGCTTTGCTGCAGAATTTGAAGAGGCACAAATGGAGAGCGAAAGATAGAAACATGCCAAGAGGAAGGCACGTCAAGCCAACCCTGACCAGGACAGCCTTCCACCTGGAAAACCAATGCCCTCACTGCAGGAGATGATGCAGATCAAGAATAGGCCTCCACAGTCACCTAAGGACCCACACTGGAAGATCATCCTACTCAGACAACGAGGGATCGCCTAAGTAAGTAAGTAAGGTCATCCCTAGTCTTAAGGACAGCTGATGAAAAGGTCCTCTGAGTGATGACTGCCAGTTGAGTTCTGGCTGGTTGAAGTATGGGGCAAATTGTACAAGAGAAGGTGATCCTTCAGGTAACTTGGATCCAAAATATATAGTGCGTTAACAGTAATAGCCAACACTTCATGTTTTTCCTAGAGACCAACTAGCAACCAGTGGAATGATTTTAATTGCTTAGTAGTGATTAGCTGCAACACTTCAGAAGTTCAGATAGAAGCTTTTCCTGGTCCTTCCTGGAGATGGTAAGGATTGAACCTAGGTCCTTCTAGATCAGTGGTTCTCAACCTGGGGTCCCCAGATGTTTTTGGCCTCCAACTCCCAGAAATCCTAACAGCTGGTGAAGTGGCTGGGATTTCTGGGAGTTGTAGGCCAAAAACATCTGGGGACCCCAAGTTGAGAACCACTGTTTTAGATTGTAAACATGTTTTCCCCAACAGTAACCCATAGTCCAAGGAGGTAAGATATAGTGCTCTGATTATGGCATGCCCAGGAGTTGTCAAAAACCATGGACACTAAAAAAAATGGCATAGGAGGTTGTTTTTTTTTTTTTAAAAAAAAACCTCTTTAAAATAGAAGGGGAAAAGAACATTCTCTTATGGTTGCTTAAAGGAGGATACTAACTGTATTAAATAAAAGCTGATCAAAGCAAAAAATGTAGTGTTTGGAGGCTATGGAAATATTGGAGGAGGTCATTAACATCATGTAGCATGCACTTGCTCAATATCCTCATAAATTAACAATGAGACTGCAGGGCAGAACTGTGTAGCGATCACTGTGGGCGGAGGTCTTTCTGTAAAGCCAGCCCTCAAGTGTAATATTATACCGGGAGGCAGATATGCCAGCAGAAGTTCTGTTACCTACTTTTGTGGAGAAGTCAAAGAAAGTATGAACACCAAACTCCAAGAGTAAATATGGTTTCCATGTTTTTTGAAGTTTCCTTTCATCTTTACATTTTGTGCCTTAGCACTATTGGTTCCTATTCTCCTTCTGCTTTAGTCTTCTCCTGTTTTAGTTTGAACCAAGCTACACATCACACAGAATTGCATGGGTCCATAAACTCACAATTCTCTTATTTTATTTAAATATGGTGTATGCATATTGTAGGTTCTGGAGTCCTTCTTCTCCAACAATCAGGAAACCATACAGATGGAAAGTTTTCCTGCATCTTCAGATCAAAATCTTTGTTTGGAATTGCGATGATGCTAGCCAATTGTAAAGGTTGTACGCCAATTGTACAGGGCTACCACCAATTTGTGAAGTCTATCCCACCTCTGACACCAAATTGCGAAGTCTGCACGCACCAGTTGTACAATTGTGCCAATTGTGAAGGTGCTGCAATTCCAACAACAGACAGGGTATAGGGTTTTTAACTTTAAAGAACCCACCCACTGTCACCAATTGCACAGTCTGTTCTTAAATTCTGCCACCAATTATACAGGTGTGGATGATTATGGATGTAATTAAGGTAACTGCCACCAACGTGAGGTATTGCCGATGAGAACTGGCTCCCCAGACGCAGATAAATGGAGATGACACGGTCTTCAACAAAAGTTAATAAGTTTATTTTGTACAAAGCGTATGGTTGCAGGTTGTTAATTAACTTGGAATTACTTTGAATAACTTATAGAACTTTGAATGTAACTTGGTTTGCAATACAGTTTACTCTTTTCGATGACACAACTTGTGATTGACTTTTACTGTGGTGAAGCACTTTATTAAACAATGTTTCCTAATGTGAATAGCCTTCTGATTTGATCCTTCTTGATCAAATCCCAGATCGCTAGTCTTTCCCTGACTAGTGATCTAAACAAGCCTCTCTTAGTCCTCTCTGACTAAAGAAACTATTTAGGTTTCCCCCTTCAGCCTTCCTAGACTGAAGAAATCTCTGGCTATTCACACACACTGCTTCTTCACTCTCCACTCTCCTCTCTCAACTGCTAACTCCGACTCCTAACTCCCAACTGAACTGCTTCTTTTCAAAGACGCAGATAACATTCTCTTGCTAGGCTCCGCCCACTTCTCACTCTCTTGCCTGGTCTCCTTGGCAACGCCACTGTGGATACAAGCAGTTAACTCTAGCTTTCAGCTACTGTTACCAACACGAATATATTCTAACAGTTAAACATATACATAGTTTCAGTAACTTCTGCACAGGAATCAAGATAGTTCTGCTGTTAATTCTAAAAGTTTGGTAGGCTTCCTTTGAAACTCATCATTATGAAAAAGATTTACTCTATCTATTATCTATTTCTAAAGGGGATCAGCACATGTGTTTCCTATTTGTTCAGATACTAATTTTGATGAGAAAAAGATAAATGCAGTGAGATTAGGGTACTTGATCATACCAAACAATGTGTTCCCTGATCTCGAGTTACCAGGTTTTTGAAACATCAGTAAATGATAATCAAAATTAATGTAGTTGACAATCAAGAATACATAAAGATATTAATTTGATGTCTTCTGCCTAAATACTAAATAATAGTTTAACTGATCCGCATGCTTCTTTCTCAAATTAACACAGTTTCATTATCATAATTTATATAATGCATAGGATTTATGAAAATCAAGTTGTAAACTAAATCCATTTTAATTATACGAAAAGGCTTTACATCTTTGGTTAAAATTCAGAGTAAACCTTTTCTCAGATTTGGTTAGATTTACAGAAGATCTGATTTTCATATTACTCCCATTTATATAGTACAGAAATCTTTTCAACAAAAGCATGTGACCCACCGTACATCAAAACAAACGTTTCTAAGCTCTGGCAACTGTTGTATTCAAATCCACATTCTGAGTAACAACCATATTTGACTTCAAGGACTTTGCAGAGGGTCAAGATTCTTTAACTTTTTGAGGTACAGAAAATATATCAACTCTCAGATTATTTTTATTCACCTTTTCTGAAATGTTCTGCGCTCCTTAATTTTCTGCTTGATTTTGAGTGATAGAATGCAACAGAAAACTACCCATAGCTTGGATTCCTGGCACGGGATGGGATTAAATGCATTTTGGGAGTCCTTCCAACTTTAAGATTCTATAAAAATATAAAGATGTACATGATGAAAATATAAAATTCAAATCCCAGCTTCTCCATAAAACATATGTAGATAAAACACAATTGCTTGGGTCATGTATATTTTTGGCATCCCATTAAGTCTATATACAATACTGGCTTTCCAACAATCAAATAATGATAAAATAAGGAACACTCCACAACTCTAAAAGGGACTAGGTTTCAAGCCCTCAAATGAGGGGACATGCAAGGGACACCTGGCAGACCTACCCTGACTTATACATTCCTTCTCCCACTTCACATTCATGTCTTCATGCATTCATGTGGTGGCAGGATCACAATTCAGGTCTCCATTAGGCTCTTTGTTATTGGAGATCATACATCATGAAACAACATGTTGCCATTGTGGAAATAAGATTCAAGATTTTGCAAATAGAATGGAGTTGGAAATCAAGCAGCAACATATCCGGATCAAGTCTTAACTGATAATCACTATTTTGCAACACAGGTGCTCGATTTACTATGCCTTGGTGAACAATGACTAAAATCCTATTAATGGCATATCTAGGCATAAGTTGTGCTGTGCATATGGTGTGGTTTTTGGACACCACTCCATGCACCCTCAGCATGGATGTATCCTGCTAATGGTGCAAGGAGAAGAGTTCCACATGTGGAACCATTGCAAATTCATACAAATACACCCTGTACAGTGTATCATTGTATGTTCCATACCATCTCCATGTATTTCACATTGAGCAATGAGGTAACAGCTATGAACATTACAATCATTTTTTGTCATATGACTGTTTGAGATCAGATTGAAGAGAGGGGCCATGAAGGCAGTTCCATCTTGCCTCTAGTGTCATCATTTGGGAGCCCCCCCCCAGCATAAACCGCTGCTCTGAGATCAGCGTGAAGAAAGGGGCCATGAAGGCAGTTCCATCTTGCCTCCAGTGTCATCAGTTGGAAGACCCCCCCCCCAGCACCAACCGCTGCTCTGAGATCAGAGTGAAGAGAGGGGCCATGAAGGCAGTTCCATCTTGCCTCCATAGTTATCAGTTGGGAGCCCTCCCCCCCCCTCAGCACCAACCGCTGCTCTGAGATCAGAGTGAAGAGAGGGGCCAGGAAGACAGTTCCATCTTGCCTCCAGTGCCATCATTGGGAGCCCCCCCCCCCGCACCAACCGCTGCTCTGAGATAGAGTGAAGAGAGGGGCCATGAAGGTAGTTCCATCTTGCCTCTTGTGTCATCATTTGGGAGCCCCCACTCCAGCAAAAACCGCTGCTCTGAGATCAGTGAAGAGAGGGACCATGAAGGCAGTTCCATCTTGCCTCTAGTGTCATCATTTGGGAGCCCCCCCTCCAGCAAAAACCGCTGCTCTGAGATCAGTGAAGAGAGGGGCCATGAAGGCAGTTCCATCTTGCCTCTAGTGTCATCATTTGGGAGCCCCCCCTCCAGCAAAAACCGCTGCTCTGAGATCAGTGAAGAGAGGGGCCATGAAGGCAGTTCCATCTTGCCTCCAGTGTCATCAGTTGGGAGCCCCCCCTCCAACACCAAGGCTGCTCTGAGATCAGAGTGAAGAGAGGGGCCAGGATGGCAGTTCCATCTTGTCTCCTGCTCTGTGAATATAATATACTACTACTAATAATATGATATTATAATTATATATTTTATATTACATGTAATATTACTAATAGTATTACAGCTTAATGTTATAGTACAATATAGTAATATATAATTAATATTGTGCCATGGTAATAATATAATATATTGTATTTACATATTACTTGTAAACCGCTCTGAGTCCCCTTCGGGGTGAGAAGGGTGGCATATAAATGTCGTAAATAAATCTATATAAATAAAAACGTAATGTTCGTTTGTGGGATTAACATAACTTAAAAACCACTGGACGAATCAACACCAAATTTGGACACAAAACACCTATCAGGCCAACAAGTGACCATCACTCATGAAAACACTGAAAAACATAGCAGAAGAGACTTAAAAAGCCCAAAAAGCCCCAAAATGCATTACAATGCATGCACAAAACCACATATATACACAAGCATGCATATACAGAGTGTGGGCCACAGCAACGCGTGGCGGAGATGGCTAGTAAATAATAAATATGTTGCACTACTGTGGTATTCTGCATAGAGATTGTACTGTGCTTGAGTGGAAAAACTTCACAAGTGGATGTTTAAGCTACTCTGAGATCATGCCCGTAGCCAGGATTTTGATTTGCGGGGGGGGGGGGTGAGTTTGGTTCGGGGGGGGGCTGAGTCTGAGTGAAAGAGGGTCTAGCCTAGCAAACCTTTTCTATCTTTACCCCAATACCCCCATGCATATGGGATATATTGAGCATGGTGATCAGATCATGATATGAATCAACATAACAGTTTAAATAATGTACCAGTAAGGCCTTCTCGTGAACCACCATGAGAATTTCAGGGGGGGGGGGCTGAATCCCCTCAAGCCCCCCCCCCCCCAGCTACATGCCTGTCTGAGATGATTTTAGGTCCTGACCTATTTGTGTATGACTAGTGGCCAAAGTGACTTGAGGATTCTGGAAACTGTAGGCACAAAGATTGATTCCAAGTTCTGCTCTGGACATTGCATTCAAAGACCCTCGATGAAGTTGTCACATCTAAAGCACAAACGTCAGACAGAGAGGCATGCACTGTCCTACTCTACCACTCTATGTAAGCTCTCAGCATTAAATGTAACATCTGCACAGAACATAGTCCTAAATCAAAGTAAAATATTCCTGCCATTTATGCATGCATTAATCATCTTGAAAATTGCTGTAAAATGGGATACGCATAGTCTGAACTCTTTAAGGAAACCTATAATAATTTATACATCGGCTTGAATTTTCAGGAATGAATGAGATGTTTCTCTTTTGTGACTCAGAAATATGGTGGACTTCTCTGTAAGGCTGGTTGCTCTTATCTTTAGACGATTATGTGAGAAAACAGTCCAAACAGATTGTAGCAAATTGCTTCCACGTTGCAGGTCTGTAAGAGTGTTTTAAAGATAGCAAGAGCAACAGAAAGTAAGTGGGGAGCTCGAATTGATGGGAGAATCACTCCGTATTTTGGAGACAAACAATGATTTCTGCAAACAGGGGATGGCACTGTTGTACTGCAGCTTTCTCAGCCTTCCATTTTAAAATGCCTGTTTACAAAAGACTGTCATATTTACTAGGATGAAAACAGACAAACCACTTCCATTACAGGTTCTTTTGTTTTGAAATTGTTCCGTGTTAAATATATTGCAAAAAATCCCAGAGGTTATTGGCTGAATTGTGTTTTGATAACTGCCCTAAAGGAAGGAGTTAAGGTACACTATAAAAGGATTTTGGATTTATGTTTCGAGCCACATTAAATTAAAAGTTCTTCTTATCGAATCTTCACGCGTGCGACAACAATTTGAAAAAAATTCTGCTTACAAACTAGGTTCATCATTAAAAGGAAAAAGCAATGTTCCTGAATTTTTTTAGCGGGGCGGGAAACAGGATAAGTGTAAAATAATAATGTGTGTTCTATGAGGTGTGTGTGTTGGGTGGAAACAACATCCCTCCATGAGTTGTCTAGACAGCAACACAGCACAGGAAGTCAGTAGCATGGCTCAGTTGTCTAGGCAACACAGAAATGCTTCCTTGTCTTTTAGGGACGGGATGCATTGGAAGACAACGAAGCATATCTATATTCGTCAAGCTCCAGTGTGGGAATCCGGAGGCAGCAGCCTCTGATTCTCTAGGATAGGAGTGCATCTCATCTCCCAAGAATGAGCTCTACTGGTAAATGAGAAATAGTCTTCTTCCTGCTATACCCAAACAAAGAGGCAATGCCATACATCTTCATACAATCCTCTTGCCATATTCAGAAATCAGAGGTGCGTAGATCCAGATTTGCAGTCTGCAAAGTGAGGGAATCTCTTCCAATGTGAACAGTGCCAGCGGTCCTCTCCGAATTAGATGTAGGAACTCTAGACAACCTGTGGGCCGTTTTAATTCTCCCTTTGGTCATATTTCAAAACCAGAAGTGATCAGAAAGTGGCTTTTACTCTTCTTTGAAAAGGTTATTTCTGGACAAATGCACTCTATAACATGATTTCCGTTCCTGGATTATAATGGCAATTTCCTAATTGGTTGTATCACAAAAACATGGAAAAAAGTGTTTTTATGGCGGCAAAAAAGCCAATGGGATTTTGGCCTGCATCAATAGGAGCATAGTGTCTAGATCTAGGGAAGTCATGCTACCCCTCTATTCTGCTTTGGTTAGACCACACCTGGAATATTGTGTCAAATTCTGGGCACCACAATTCAAGAGAGATATTGACAAGTGGGAATGTGATCAGAATTTAAATTTTTTGCTTTATTCTTGTTCTGCCATCACTTCAATGTTGTTGTTTCTTACATGGGCACACTTCTATAATATATTCTTTATTCCATAGTGTGAAGGTACTGAGAATGAGGGAAAGAGTAGTTTGCCAAATGAATTTGTACAGGTTGAATATCCCTTATTCCACATGCTTGGGATCAGAAGTATTTTGCATTTTTGACATTTTAGAATTTTAGAATCCTTATATAAACATAAAGAGATGAGATCCAAGTCCAAACACAAAATACATTTATTTTCTATACACCTCGCTTGAGAGCAGTACGTGTGAAAAAGATCTTGGAGCCCTTGTGGACAACAAGTTAAACATGAGCCAACAATGTGATGTGGCGGCAAAAAAAGCCAATGGGATTTTGGCCTGCATCAATAGGAGCATAGTGTCTAGATCCAGGGAAGTAATGCTACCCCTCTATTCTGCTTTGGTTAGACCACACCTGGAATATTGTGTCCAATTCTGGGCACCACAATTCAAGAGAGATATTGACAAGCTGGAATGTGTCCAGAGGAGGGCGACTAAAATGATCAAGGGTCTGGAGAACAAGCCCTATGAGGAGCGGCTTAAGGAGCTGGGCATGTTTAGCCTGAAGAAGAGAAGGCTGAGAGGAGATATGATAGCCATGTATAAATATGTGAGAGGAAGCCACTGGGAAGAGGGAGCAAGCTTGTTTTCTGCTTCCTTGGAACTAGGACACGGAACAATGGCTTCAAACTACAAGAGGAGATTCCATCTGAACATGAGGAAGAACTTCCTGACTGTGAGAGCCATTCAGCAGTGGAACTCTCTGCCCCAGAGTGTGGTGGAGGCTCCTTCTTTGGAAGCTTTTAAACAGAGGCTGGATGGCTATCTGTCAGGGATGATTTGAATGCAATATTCCTGCTTCTTGGCAGGGGGTTGGACTGGATGGCCCACGAGGTCTCTTCCAACTCTTTGATTCTATTATTCTATGATTCTATAAGTTTACTAAACTGTAAAAACTTTGTTTTTGTTGGACATCTTACAGCACATTGTTGCCACGATGGTTCAGTGGGTTAAACCGCTGAGCTGCTGAACTTACTGATCAGAAGGTTGTTGGTTTGAATCCGTGGGACAGGGTGAGCTCTCGCTATTAGCCCCAGCTTCTTCCAACCTAGCAGTTTGAAAACATGCAAATATGAGTAGATCAATAGGTACTGCCTTGGTGGGAAGGTAACAGCTCTCCATGCAGTCATGTCAGCCAAATGACCTCGGTGGTTCTACAAACAATTGAGATGACCACCACATCGTCTCAGAAGCTGGAAGGGGAAGTCTTTACCTTTATCAGTATTTGATTGTTTCTTCTAGGCACTGAATGTTTGCCTTTATGTTTGTGTATGCTGGAATCTGCCTGAGTCCCCTCGGGGAGATAAGGTGGAATACAAATATATACATTATTGCTATTGTTATTATTGGGGAGCCCCCAGTGGCACAGTGGGTTAAACTGCTGAGCTGCTCAGCTTGTTGACTGAAAGGTGGAAGGTTCGAATCCAGGGCTTCCGCTTTCAGCCCCAGCTTCTGCCAACCTAGCAGTTTGAAAACATGCAAATAAAGAAGAAGACAAGAACAAGAAGTCGGTAGGAAGAAGAAGAAAGAAAGAAAGAAAAGAAATTTGACCTCTAGAAGATACCGGGAAGTCAAAACAACTCCCGTGTCTTTTTTTGTCTTTCTTTCTTTTCTTTCTTCTCTCTCTCTCTCTCTCTCTCTATACACATACACATACATACATACATATAGACAATTATGTATCCATCATGCTTCTGAAGACACTCACTTATTTACTTAATACTTTCTTCTTCTTCTCTCTCTTTTTAAAAATTGTAAATCAAAAATTTAATAAAGATTTTTTTTTAAAAAAAAAAGAAAACATGCAAATGTTTTTAGATCAATAGGTACCGCTCCGGCGGGAAGGTAATGGCACTCCATGCAGTTATGCCGGCCACATGACCTTGGAGGTGTCTATGGACAATGCCAGCTCTTCAGCTTAGAAATGGAGATGATCACCAACCCCCAGAGTCAGACACGACTGGACTTAATGTCAGAGGAAAACCTTTACTTTTACTTGTTATAATTGTTTCCCAATTAATATCTCATTGAGTCTCAACTAATTCAACATAGTTTGTGGTAGACACAAAAATGAAGTTTCTGGAGTGTAACAAGTATTTTCAAATTAAGTACTGTACAACAAACAGGAATAACACTTTCAACTGCTGAGCTGCTCAGCTTGTTGACCGAAAGGTTGCAAGTTCGAATCCAGGGAGCCTCGTGAGTACCTGCTGTCAGCCCCAGCTTCTGGCAAACTAGCAGTTCGAAAACATGCAAATGTGAGTAGATCAATAGGTACCGATCCGGTGGGAAGGTAATGGTGCTCCATGCAGTCATGCTGGCCACAAGACCTTGGAGGTGTCTACACACAACGCCAGCTCTTTGGCTTGGAAATTGAGATGAGCATCAACCCCCAGAGTCAGACATGACTGGACTTAATGTCAGAGGAAAATCTTTACCTTTACCTGTTATAATTATTTCCCAATGAATATCTCATTGAGTCTCAACCAACTCAACATAGTTTGTGGTGGACACAAAAATGAAGTTTCTGGATTATAACAACTATTTTCAAAATAAGTATTGTACAACAAACAGGAATAACACTTTCAAATTAGAAACCATTTTTGTTACTTAGTGATATGTAGTTGTTGTTGTTGTTGTATTGTCGAAGGCTTTCACGGCTGGAATCACTAGGTTCTTGTGGGTTTTTTCGGGCTATAGGGCCTCTAGAACATGGCCCTATAGCCCGAAAAAAACCCACAAGAACCTAGTTGTTGTTGTTTATTCTATTTATTCTATTTATTTATTTTATGGCATTTATATGCCACCCTTCTCATCCCGAAGGGGACTCATAGGTCTTTCACATATAGGACAAGCAAATAAATACATAAAAACAGATTATTAAATGCAACATGAAATATACCATTAAAATACTGTACTATATAAATCATAAAAATGCTACATAAATCAATGGCGAGATGCAACATAGTGATATGGGCACCTGGGAGGAGCAAATATTCTTCAAATTTCCAATCCGGATGGTTTTGAGACATTATTGGACCTTTGTATCTTGACTTATTTTCAGCCTGACAATGTTGAGGAGCCTGGGTGAGCTACACTTCTTTTCTAGAGCTATCAATTATTATAGTAAATATCTATGTTGTGAAAAATGATTTCAAAAACACAGTATAATTTCTGTGCGTTCACTAGGGGCAAAGGTGTCGTCAGATAATAGCATAACAACATGAAAACCTATTAGTACATCTAGTATTCTCATGCTGTAAGAATTCTCATATCAAAAGGCTATTATTGTCTCTTCTCCCTGACTCCTAGGGTCAAGCAACTAGAAGTCAGAAAATGTCCTAAGACAAGTGCAAAAGAGTTACTTCCCCTTTCAAGGCAAACAATTCCTTGATTGTGTTATCAAAGGGGGTGACCATCAGAGTAGACCTCTTGCTCTTACCTGCACACAGGAATGCCCCTGAGAATAAAATTACATCATGATGTTGTGTCATTCTCAAAGCATGAAACATTAACTTTTTTTAAGTGTGTACTGTTCTAGTTACAAGGTTAAAAAACAGCTGCCATTATGATTAGGATGCTTTAAGAGCCATTCTTTACCTTCTCATTTCTAATAAGTAATTAGAATTGTTTTAGTTACTGTAAAATGGCAACAGTCTCTGACCTTTGGAACAAAATGTATTCTTTTTCTCCTCACTTTGGGCGCTTCTACACTTCTATATAAAATCCAGATTATCTGATTTAAATTGGATTACATGGCAGTGTAGACTCATATAATCCAGTTCAAAGCAGACAATCTGGATTTTATATGACAGTTCAGATGGGGCCTTTGTTCTCATCCCAACACTCACTACAGACCCCAAGGTAGCAGTATGAAGCACTGCTTGAGTTAGTCCTTTCAATCTGTTATTTTACCCCAGGTGTAAATCTAGCTGTTTGTATAATTCTATGGTGGGGAGCCTCCTTAAATGATGAAGGAAGGTACTTCTACATTGTAGTGGTTTGACATCTGTGCAGAAGTTATTAATACTTTGCATGTTTTAAACTGTACATATATGTGTTTGGGTTAGCTACAGTAACACTGGAGCAGCCTATTTCAGAGATCCTCAGTCAGCGTTACCATGGAGACCAAGGCAAGCTGGCAGGAGGAGGAGTGGGAGGAGCCAAGTGGAGAGAGTTTTGAAAACAGACAGTTTGAGTGTCAGTTAGGAGTTGATTTTGTATCTGAGAGGAGAAAAAGAGTGGAAGTGAAGAGTAGAGTGGGAGAGTGAAGTGTGAAGCAAAGAATTGTGGCTTTGGCTTTGAATAGCTACTGGAGGTTTCTCAGTCTAAGGAGGTTGAAAGGAGAAACATAGCCAGTTTTCTTTAGTCAAGGGAAAGGCTAAAGGATAAGCTTGTTAATTTATTTGATCAAGGAAAGATCAAATAGGGAAGATATTCCTGTACTGAAACATTGTTTGGTAATAAGAGCTTCACCTCAGTAAGATACTGTGTAACCTGGAAGAGTGAAATGTTTAACTAACCAAGTATTATTCAAAGTTCTATAAAATAAGTTACAACTTGCAACCACATACTTTGTACTCAATAAACCAGTTATCTTTTGTTGAAGACAGTCTCATCTCCATCCATTCTGCGTCTGTATTGCCATATCTCACAGTAATACCTCATATCTCACGTTGGTGGCAGTTACCATAGATTACATATAACAATTGGCCTCCACTATACCAGTTGGTGGCAGAATTCAGAGAAATAAACAATAAATCTCCCTCTACTCTCCTGTCACACGACAGCATGTGTGCTTTCTCTCCACTCTGATCACCTCCTCGCAACATCATTTTAACTACCATGGCTGAATGCTATGGAATCACAGGAGTTTTATAAGTCTTCAGCCTGTGAAAAAGATCTTGGAGTCCTCGTGGACAACAAGTTAAACATGAGCCAACAATGTGATGTGGTGGCAAAAGGCAAAAAAGCCAATGGGATTTTGGCCTGCATCAATAGGAGTATAGTGTCTAGATCCAGGGAAGACATGCTACCCCTCTATTCTGCCTTGGTTAGGCCACACTTGGAATACTGTGTCCAATTCTGGGCACTGCAGTTGAAGGGAGATGTTGACAAGCTGGAATGTGTCCAGAGGAGGGAGGCTAAAATGATCAAGGGTCTGGAGAACAAGCCCTATGAGGAGCAGCTTAAAGAGCTGGGCATGTTTAGCCTGAAGAAGAGAAGGCTGAGAGGAGATATGATAGCCATGTATAAATATGTGAGAGGAAGTCACAGGGAGGAGGAGCAAGCTTGTTTTCTGCTTCCCTGGACACTAGGACACGGAACAATGGCTTCAAACTACAAGAGAGAATTCCATCTGAACATGAGGAAGAACTTCCTGACTGTGAGAGCCGTTCAGCAGTGGAACTCTCTGCCCGGAGTGTGGTGGAGGCTCCTTCTTTGGAAGCTTTTAAACAGAGGCTGGATGGCCATCTGTCAGGGGTGATTTGAATGCAATATTCCTGCTTCTTGGCAGGGGGTTGGACTGGATGGCCCATGAGCCCTCTCCAAAGAGTTGGAACTTCCAACTCTTTGGTTGATTCTATGATTCTATGAATCTATAATTCCATGGTGAGGAGCCTCCTTAAATGATGAAGGAAGATACTTCTATGCTGTAGAATTAATGCCATTTGACATTATTTTAACTACCATGGCTCAATGCTATGGAATCACATGAGTTTTACAAGTCTTTAGCCTTCTCTGTCAAAGAGTGCTGGCACCTCACCAAGCTAAAATTCCCAAGATTTCATATTATTAATGCAAAACAATTGAAGTGTTGTCAACCTGCATTAATTCTACAGTGTAGAAGTACCTTCCTACATCCTTTAAGGAGGCTCCTAACCATGTTGTTGTTGTTGTTGTTTATTCATTAGTCACTCCCAACTCTTCGTGATCTCATGGACCAGCCCACACCAGAGCTCCCCGTTGGCCATCACCACACCCAGCTCCTTCAAAGTCCAACCCGTCACTTCAAGGATACCATCCATCCATCTTGCCCTTGATCGGCCCGTCTTCCTGTTTCCTTCTATTTTCCCCAGTATCATTGTCTTCTCTAAGCTTTCTTGTCTTCTCATGATGTGGTCAAAGTACTTCATCTTGGCCTCTAATATCCTTCCCTCCAATGGGCAGTCAGGCATTATTTCCTGAAGTATATACTGGTTGGATCTTCTCGCGGTCCAAGGCACTCTCAGAATTTTCCTCCAGCACTACAGTTCAAAAGCGTCTATCTTCCTTCACTCAGCCTTCCTTATGGTCCAGCTCTCACATCCATAGGTTACTATGGGGAATACCATTGCTTTAACTATGCGGATCTTCCGTTGCCACTGTGATGTGTCTACTCTTCACTATTTTATCGAGATTGGTCATTGCTCTCCTCCTTCTCACCACGGAATTATACAAATAGTTAGAGCTATACCACTAAATGTGTGAAGTTGTCCCTTCCTAAGTCACAAGGTCATATAGCAATTGGGTTAAATAACGTATTACAAATTATTAGTTATGGGTAAATTATTGCTTCCAAGCAGTGGGTCCGTTAGGACATGCTTTCCCAGAAATGTTGCTGCTGCTGAGAAATTTCAGTGAAGTTTTTGTGGGAGCCGATTTTTTCAGTGAAAATATTGCAAAGGCAGGAGTATTTGTCCAGCTTTATCGAAGATTAGAATGCAAGCATTAGGTTCTATCCATACTGAAATAAGTTCTTGTTGTTTTTAAAGGCATAGATTAAGGCTGTGGTTGTATGCGCATACAAAGGGGCCTACTTCTGAGTGTGACTGTACTGCATTTCACAAAACCTATCCTGTTTACCTAGAGACTGAAATATGGCAGAGAGGAACCATCTTCAGAACTGATCTCTGAGTATCTTGCATAGATTCCTCTTTAACGTGTGATGATGAATGCTCCCGTCTCAAGCTAATCTTGTCTGTATGCCATTTCGGCATTCAGCACTATTGAAATTGGGCTGTGAGTCAAAACATTGATGACCTACCGAGCACTGAAATGAGACTGATGATGCTCAAAGTGGTGGAATGTTTATTTCCATACATAGCTGATGATGCACAATTTATTTTAAGACTATTGAACTGTGTAATAGTTACACCGTTTATGAAAGGCAGTTATCAAACACACTAGCTATGTATCATACATTTAAAATGCTAGCTATATTGATACCAAGGCCTTAAAACTGCTAAGCATCCAGATTTGGAGGTATATCAGAAACCACTTTTGTGTTTCATACATGCCTCCAGTTATATCAGTAGCACACGTAAAGATGACCACAAAGAATGTGTCATGTAATTTCTTAAGGCAGAATAAGGGAGAACTGATATTTTGAATTTCGACTGTGCTGGTACGGCTGTACCAGGAGTTCCAACTTTATTTGCTTTGTATTAAATGTTTGTTTGCAGTCCCAGGTTTCAGGGACTCTGCAGATAGGTGGCTTCCTTTGGTTGCAGTCATAGGACAGGCTTCCTGTCCATCATCATTAAGTTTGGTTCCGCCCCTTGCTCAGGGCAATTGGGAAGGGAAGGGAGCCATTTTTAGTTAGCCTCAGCAAGGAAAGCTAATGTACAGGACATGTGCAAGCTTCCCCTGTACAAAAGCTTCAACCCTTAAGACTTTCCGGGGGGAAACAGTCTTAAGAGTCTCCAAAGATTTCCAGGAAAACAGCCCTAAAGACCAAAGAACTCCAGCTGGAGAATCTAAGCCTTTACTGGTAGGTCCACTCGGTGCTTCGAGACGCAGTTCGACCCGGTAGCGGAGCCCACATCAGTAAGGGTTAGATTACAGTCAGCCTGGGAGAAGTTAAAAAGGGGATTTTCCTTTAAAGAAGTTATTGAAGACAGTTGCTTGTCCTTCGTGGGCAAGATTAGGAAGTCACCAGTTGCATAAAGCTTGGAAGCATTTGTTTAGCTTTATTGAAGACAAGAGAAGTTTCTGTTTGATTGTTCATTAATAAAAGACTTTGTTATACTTCACAAGCCTTCTAAAGGTCATTTGTGGTGGAAAACCTCTGAGAACTTCTCCTTGGGCCCCCTGGCTTCCCGCTGGGCAAAGGTTGCACGTCCTGTCTTAAAGGAAATTCTTTACAGCGCGTGACAGAACATCAACTCCTAACAGTCCTACACAATAAACAGAGCCACTCGTAAGAGAATTTGGGAGTTGTTTAAAACGTCCAGAGGCCTACACATGTCTCCACCCCTATATTAAAGGATGTTGGGGGTGCTTATGAGTGTTTGTGAGCATAGGTTCCTATGGGTGGGTGCCTTTATGCCTATGGGTTTGCATGTATATGTGTCTATGTGCTAGTCTGCTGTGAAAGTGTTGTTTAGCAAACAAGTCTGGCCCTGCCTTCCATTGGAAGAGTGAGCTGTGCATTTTATTTATTTATTTATTTAGTATCAAAAGCATTACATAAATTAGTATAAAACCGATAAAAATAGAAGTAGTGCAGGTGGCTAAGTATCTTTTGACCAAAAACAGGCAATAGCAATGGCATTGTGTGTAGCCTCCAACAATTCTTCCTCTGTACATGAGGCAGGGCATAGTGGACAAGCATACAGATGAGTAGTTGTCTGTTCTGCTCTACCATCACATAAGGTGTGAGGTTCTTTTAGGTAGTGCCATTTTGCCACGTTGTCTTTTGATCTGCCCACTCTGCTTCTGAGTCTGTTCAGGGACTTCCAACTTGTGCATAATGGAATGCAAGATGCAAGAAATGGCTTGTGAGAGCAGATGTTAAGGCAAAAGATGGGAGAGAGTAGAAGGAAAAGGGAATGAGCCAGACAATCATTGAATGTGGTGTTGTGTAAGAAGCAAGGGAGAGAGAGAGAGAGAGAGAGAGAGAGAGAGAGAGAGAGAGAGAGAGAGTTGTAGTTGCTGGGATTTATAATTCACCTACAATCAAAGAGCATTCTGAACCCCATCAACGATAGAATTGGGACAAACTTCCCACACAGAACCCCCATGACCAACAGGAAACTGTGTTTTCTGGTGATCTTTGGTGACCCTTCTGAAACCCCCTAATGACTCCCCAGGGGTACCGACCCCTAGATGGAGAAATGCTGCCTTAAGGCCATCCAGTCCAACTCCTTTCACCAGGGCAAGGAAACATAATCAAAGCCCTCCTGACAAAGAGCCAACCAGTCATAGATATAGATAGATATGATTCACATACATACACATATATACATATGACAGATATAGTATCATAGCTTTGAAAGGGATCCCTAAAGAAGGACAATTATATGTTACATGATCCAGAGTAGGCAAACCAGACAATCTCTATATCAACACTGACAAAGAAACAACAAGAAATACTGTTTACCCACAAATATAAAGAAATTACATATATTAGAAACCAACACTTTCTTATTACTTTATTTTCCAGATCACCAGACTGGGCCACAGCAGTGCATGGCAGGGGATGGCTAGTATGATATAAATTAGATAGATAGATACATAGATAAAAGATTGCTTTACCTTTTATAAACCATAATAGTAATAGCATAAGTCAAAAGCAGCCAGAATTTCAACAGTTGCTGGGAATCAAAGCAATGTTCTTCAGATTATGAAGGACATTGTCAAAATCTGGGCTCTGAGCAGCCATTCAAGGCAAACTAGGAGCGGCAGACACAACAATTGGAGGTAAAGAATGAAAAAATAACAGAGCCAAGCCATTCTTGTCCCAGAAAAATCTTAGACAAAAAGCAAATGTTTTCCAGTACTATCTGCCTGAAAAATTCCAATGTTTATGGAGAAGTATGAGGAAGGGGATGATGAGTTGCAACCTGTAATTCCCGAGGAGTCTGTGGAAGATAGCAGGGGCTTGGGGGAAGATGTTTTGGAATCTCTAGGCTGTTTCCAGGCAATGGGAGAGAGTGGTATCAGTTCCCATGAGAATAGGCCAGAGTGCCCTTCTGAGGTGAATGTAGAAGACAAAGGTTTTTCCAGATCGAGTTGCTTGGAGAATAGGAGGCAGAATGTAAAACAAAGACAAATTCATTTTTCTCAGAGGCTTAGATATAAGGAGAGAAAAAGCAGGTGTGTGCGAAGTGATGTCATGGGAGGGGATTAGGCCTTCTCGTCAATGGAATGGCTATGATCTCAGCACACACACAAGGCACTGAAACACATCTTCTTGTCTAAAAAAACCTAGTTTATTTAACACAAAACCATTTACACTAAAACTAAGCAGAATGAGAAACAAAAATGTCTACATGCTGTTCGGCAGTTCGTTGCAATTCACTAACTGTTACACTCGCACATTCCTCAGTGACACGATGACATACGACGCACTGGGATTTACGACTCTTTCTTAATGATACAGTTAACCCTTTCCACACAAAAATCACAATCTCTGGAACATTGCATAGCATTACATTTCTAAGCACACAAACATAACATAATCATAGGCATCATCATAAAAACAATGTGGCTGAGATAAAAGTTATAGCTGAGTTAGTGGGAACAACGTTGTAAAAAGGGGAAACAACTCCTGGTTTCCAGTTCCTGGTTTTTGTATTTCAAGATTTTTTGGTTTGATTCCTGTTTATGACTTCATATTCTTGGAGACTTTGCCTTTCTTGTGTTTCTGTTTTCATGTTAATGGATAGAACCTTTGAACAATACCCTGCTTAAGGATTCTTTTGCTTTGTGTTAATTCAAGTCTCACTGGATTGCTTTTTGATGCCTTGGTTCATAAGCTGATCTCATTGGGAATTACTTTTTGTACTTTTGCTGCTTGGTTTATGACTTGCCTTTTTCCTTTTATACTTATTTATTAATAAACTTTTACTTATTGGATTATCTGAACATTGTGTGGTGTTGGGTGAAAAGATGCTCCAGGGCTACAGTGCAACACAAGGAATGCTTTAGTAGTTCTCAACCTGTGGGCCGCCATGTGTTTTGGCCTATGACTTCCAGAAGTCCCAGCCATTTTACAAGCTGTTAGGTTTTCTGGGAGTTGAAAACATCTGGGGATCCACAGGTTGAGAACCACTGGAATACTTGGTCTATTCCTCTGAAATATATTCTACTGCATCTAGTATTTATTGGCCATCTCTCCTCCAAGTACTAACTAGGACTGACTCTGCTTGACTTCCAAGATCAGATGGGTTATGGATCCTTTAGAGCAGGGGTAGGGAACCTTTGGCCCTCCAGCTGTGGTGGACTTCAACTCCCACAATTCCTTGAGGCTCGGCATTGGGCCAAGGTAAGCCTTTGGGGCGAATGCCGAGCCTCAAGGAATTGTGGGAGTTGAAGTCCACCACAGCTGGAGGGCCAAAGGTTCCCTACCCCTGCTTTAGAGTATTCTAGGTCTTTGAACCACTATTGGTCAGGAGACATAACAAATATTTCATAAATGAGATAGCTTCTGCCAATGCTGATGCTGTACCTATATGCTGGTGATGTCCTTTATGTATCAACACCTCCTTCATTTCTCATTTCATTCATAACCCAGTATTGGAGAAAATACCCACAAATATATATTGATCTATTGACAATTTGAAGAAAAACAACTTAGAACCCATCACTCCATGGACTATTGTTTTTCACGTTTTAAGCCTAGTTATCAATTACAATATTTAAAACCATACTCTGATTTCTCCTCAGATCATATCAACCCTTAGCATAACAAGAATTGTGAATAGACCAGGAGGGATATGTGGCCCTTCAGATGTTGTTGGCTTGCATGTTCGGTCAGCTCTAACCAACATAATCCATGGTGAAGGAATTGATCCAAGAACACGTGGAAGGCCATACATTCCCCATGATGAATCATCCACATTATTTTATAGAGCCCACAAAACAAGCTTTATATGGGTGTGTTATAGTGTTTTGCAGATCTGCCAGAGCTTTCTGATTAGATTATGTTATGGAAAAGACAGAAAGGTCAAAAGAGTCTATCTACCAGGAGCAATTACACATATGTTGCAGAGCTTGGTAATCTTAGACTACAACTTCCAGAATCCCAAAGTTAACACAGCCAGTTTAGCAGCTGCTTGACAAGATGATATATGTAAAAATGAGAAACACTTTAGTTATTGCATTTCTGCTGTCACAAAACTGAGCATTAAACCATTTGCAGCCAATGGATGCTGGTAGCTTCCCTGTTGTTAAGGCGATGACTATAATCTGGGTGTTAGTCCAAACTTAAGGGAACTATCTATTATTTATTTATTTATTTACTATGCTTCTATACCACCATTCTCAGCCCGAGGGTGACTCATGGCAGTTTACAAAACGGCACAATTCGATTCCTACAACAGTACAAAAATAATTTAAATATTAAAAACATTTAACACAGGTAAAAATTCATAACAATTAACATCAGTAACACAATAAAAACCATAACTCCTCCGCATTTCATTACCAGTCAGTATCCAGTCACGTTGTCCAACCGTTCCGAGATCAGAGTTTAATAGCTACACTGCGTTTGGGAAGGCCTGCTCATATAGCCAGGTTTTAACTTTTTTGCGAAATGTTAAGAGGGTGGGGGCTGATCTAATGTCCCTGGGGAGGGCATTCCACAACCGAGGGGCCACAGCTGAGAAGGCCCTATCCCTCGTCCCCGCCAATCAAGCCTGTGAAGATGGCAGGGCCGAGAGCAGGGCCTCCCCAGAAGATCCTAAATTCCTAGAGGGTTCATAAGGAGAGATACGTTCGGACAGGTAAGCAGGGCCAGAACCATTTAGGGCTTTACAGGCTAAAGCCAGCACTTTGAATTGTGCTCGGTAGCAAATTGGCAGCCAGTGGAGCTGGCGCAACAGGGGAGTTGTATGCCCCCTGGGCACTGCTCCTGTTAGCAACCTGGCTGCCGCCCATTGGACCGTTTGGAGCTTCTGAACAGTCTTCAACGGCAACCCCCTCATAGAAAGTGTTGCAGTAGTCTATATGGAATGTAACCAGAGGGTGGACCACCGTGGCCAAGTCAGACTTCCCAAGGAATGGGCGCAGCTGGTGCACAAGTTTTAGTTGTGCAAAAGTCTCCTGGCCACCACCGAGACCTTGGGTTCCAGGCTCAGTGATGAGTCCAGGATTACTCCCAAACTGCGAACCTGCGTCTTCAGGGGGAGTGTAACCCCATCAAACACAGGTTGTAACCCTATTCCCTGTTTGGCCTTTCGACTGACCAGGAGGACCTCTGTCTTGTCTGGATTCAATTTCAATTTGTTTGCCCTCATCCAGACCATCACAGTGGCCAAGCACCAGTTCAGGACCTGGACAGCCTCCTTAGTAGCAGGTGGAAAGAAGTGACAGAGTTGGACGTCATCTGCGTACAGGTGACACCACACCCCGAAATTCCGGATGATCTCTCCCAACGGCTTCATGTAGATGTAAAACAACATGGGAGATAGTATTGACCCCTGCGGGACCCCACAAAACAATGGTTCAAGTAGGAATCTCCCAACAACACCTTCTGGGAATTACCCTCTAGGAAGGACCGGAGCCACTGCAGAACAGTACCTCCAAGGCCCATTCCTGCGAGGCGTCCCAAAAGGATACCATGGTCCCAGTCCTATTTAGTGAGGAGATTCAACCTTTGGACAGCTCCTTGACAGTTTGGACTAAAGCCCAGAATGGATTCCCCAGCTCATTGTCATGGAAAACAGCAACCCTCTCTTTTTTTGTGTCGCAATTCAGATTTTAACTGGCAATAAGTTCTTTGAGAATGCATAGCACAAATTCTAAATGAAGTCTAGGCAGTAATTTATGAAATCTTAAAATGTCTGCTGGGTAAAGACCATTGAGCAATGATTCTCCACAGCCAAGGATAAATGAAACAAAACACGGATCTGTGAAATATTGTCTAATAATATCACACTCTGCTTAATTGAAAACCAAGCAAACAATCCAACTGTGCTAGTAAAGCATTTGGCATTAGCTCACATGCTTTAATTTGACAAGGGATATGAGAGTAAACAAATAAAATTAATAAAGTTAAGCAGAATCATGGCTACATTCTTTCCAGTGTGAAAGAAAATAGTCTTACAGCAGTTTGTTTCCACACTAAGGAGAATATAATAACAGCACATTTCAAATGTTGCAAGCACTTCAGATGAATTCAGTCATCATTACAAGTGGGGCTGTGGAGTTAGCTGATTAAAAGGACTAGGGAGTCTCATATTTTGTTCCTGATTTTTTTCTGGTTTTATTTTAGAGACCTGTTTATGTTTTCTGTATCCCAGAATACTTTTTGCCAGGTCCTGGTCTGATCAGAGCATCCTGAAATCCCTGCCTCATTCTGCCTAATGATAGGGCCAGTCCTCATTACATCCACACACAGGAGAGCAGGGTTTTTAAAATTAATTACAGTCTTAACGTGTTTTTCTTCCAAGGAGCTCAGAGTGATATGTTTGACTATCCTTTATGTCATCAAAACTACCCAAGGAGGCTGGTTTGATTGAGAGATAAGGATTGGTGGCTCAGTGGAATTTTGCACGTGCTTTTTTCCGACCCTAGTCAAATGCTTGAAACCAGAGGTGGGCAACTGGACCCTTGTCCCCACATGTTCTGAATATTATTTTTTTTTTTTTTATTTATTTTTTTTCTGGTTTTTCTCTTAATACAGTGAAAGAGTGGGAACAGTAAATTGGATAGAAAGGGTGGGAAATTCGTCGGGTAGTGTGGAAGGGTAGTGAAATGGAAAGGGAGGGGGAAGAGAGGAAAGAGAGAAGGGGCGGAAGGTAGGTCTGGGGATGGGATGGGGGGGGAAGATAAGGGGGGTGGTAGTCGGGCTTCCGTTCAGTCTGCAGGAAAGTATCATCTTGTTCTTGTCCTTAAATTGTTCTTCTTTCACATGCTTGAATCTGTTTCTTTACCGTAGCACCTTATATGTCTATTTTGGTTTGTTTCCTGATGTATTTTTCTATATCTTTCCAGTTTATTTGCTTGCTATCTTCATCCTTTTCTAAGGTCTGTGAGAGTTTGTCTAGATTTTTGAATTCTATCAGCTTGTCGAACCACTCTTTGCCGTTAGGAGTCTCCTTGTTTTTCCATTTTTTTGCGATTAAAATTTTTGCTGCAGCGGACAAGTAAAAGAGCGTTCTTTCTTGATTTTTTTTAAAGTTGGTGTTCGTTATGTTCAGTAGGTAAAGTTCGGGTTTCATATCAAATTTTGTATGTATAATATTTTGGGCATGTTTGTGTACTACCTTCCAAAATTTCTTAACCTCTTTGCATAGCCAGAATTGGTGGTAATAGGTTCCGTTTTCTTTTTTACATTTCCAGCATATCCCGTCATTTTTCTTGTTAAATTTAGCCAGCTGCATTGGTGTTAGGTGCCACCTATAAAATACTTTATACCAATTCTCTATGATATTGGATGCCTTTGTAAATTTTAATTTATTTCTCCAAACTTGCTCCCACTCGTCAAGTAATATTGAGTGCCCGAGATCTTTAGCCCATTTGATCATGTTTTCCTTGATTACTTCTTTTTCATTCTTCCACTCTAGTAGCTTCTGGTATAGTATTTTAATCAGTTTTTTTTCTTTTTTCATGATGGTGTCCCAGCATGTGTCGATTTCATTGAAACCCAGTTTCTTATCTATCTTGAATTGTTCTTTGATCTGACGGTGGTGGAGCCAACTCAGTCCGGTATCCTCTTTTTTCAGGTCTTCTAGAGGTCTCAGCTGCCACTCTCCATTGTTCTTGATGAGCAGTTGCTTATAAGTGAGCCACTTATTTCTAGGGATTTCCCTCTTGTGATACGCCTCTACTGGTGATATCCATGTAGGTGTTTTCCTGTAAAATAGGCTTTTGTATTTGTTCCATGTTTTTAATAAGGGAGCTCTAATATAATGATTTGTAAAGTTTCTTTCGATGGCCGCTTTTTCATACCACAGGTATGCGTGCCATCCCCTTCGGATATCATGACCTTCCAACGTTAGCAGTTTTTTCTGGTCCAGTGTGGCCCATGTTTTCGTCCAGAGTAGGGCAGATGCTTCATAATATACTTGGAAGTCTGGTAGAGTCAGTCCTCCTCTCTGTTTTGCATCCGTGAGGTTTTGATATTTTATTCGATGTTTCTTCCCATCCCAGATAAATTTTAGAATATCCTTGTTCCATGTTTTGAAGCATGTGCTCGTTTTGATGATTGGTATCATCTGAAATTGGAATATTAGTTTTGGCAGCACACTCATTTTAATAGCTGCTATTTTCCCTAGTAATGAGAGTTTCAGATATTTCCAATCTTCCAGGTTTTTTTTGATCTCTTTCCAGACTTTTTCATAATTTTCTTTGAACAAGTGACTGTTTGATGTGGAGATCACGATGCCTAAGTATTTGATTTTTTTGGCTACCTCTATCCCTGTATCTTCATAGATTTTATCTTTTCCCTTTTTGGTTACATTCTTTGTTAACATTTTTGTTTTATTTCTATTTATCTTAACACCTGCCAGTCTTCCAAAAGCTTCGATCTTGGCTATCCACTTGGTGGTGTTCTGCGCTGGGTTGTCTATTATACATACAAGATCATCAGCGAAGGCTAAGACCTTATATTCCTCTGATCTGATCTTCAGACCTTCCAATTCTTTGTCTTTCCTTAGGTCATCTAACAAAATTTCCAATACCAGTATGAATAGGAGGGGGGACAGGGGGCACCCCTGTCTCACACCTCTTTGGATTTTTATCTTTTCTGATTGTAGACCGTTGACTATTATTGTTGCAGTTTGGTTTGTGTAAACAGCTCTTATGGCGTTTCTGATGGAGTAGCCAATGTCCATTTCTATTAGTGTTGCTGTTATAAAGTCCCAATTTGTACGGTCGAAGGCCTTTTCTGCGTCTAAAAATAATAGGCCTATATCTTTTTGTGGGTTTTTTTCGTACACTTCAATGATGTCTATCACTGTTCTTATATTGTCTCTCATTTGCCTATTTGGAAGAAATCCCCGTTGGTCTTCTTTTATTCTTTCTTGTAATAGCTTTTTAAATCTTTCTGCTAAAAGACTTGTAAATATTTTATAATCATAGTTTAGCAGTGAGATAGGCCTATAGTTTTTTAAATTGGTGGATTCTGTATTTTCTTTATGAATAAGCGTGATGTTAGCTTCATGCCACGTCTCTGGCATGTCGTTGCCATTCATGATATTATTCATTATATCTTTCAGATGTGGTGTTATTTCTTCCTTGAAGATCTTGTAATATTGGGCCGTAAGGCCATCTGGGCCTGGAGTTTTGTTAACCGCTAATTTATCTATAGCTTTCATCACTTCCTCTTCCATAATTGGTGTATTCATATATTCTCTTTCCGTATCGGAAATTCTTGAGATTTTACGTTTGGAGAGAAAGGCCGTTATGTCTTCTTTATCTATTGGGTCTTTTTTGTAGAGCTCTTGGTAAAATTCCCTAAATTGTTCGGCAATGTCTTTTTCTTTAGTGTAAATTTTGTCTCCTTTCTTGATTTGAGTTATGTATTTTTGCTGTTTCCTCTTCATAAGTCTTTTCGCCAAATGTTTTCCTGGTTTGTTTGCTTTTGTGAAGTGCTGGGCCTTAAGGTATTTCATATTTTTTGCCATCTGATCTATTTGCATTGCTTCGATTTCTTTCTTGATTGTTTCTATTTCTGATTTGATTTTTTTACTTCCTGGTCTTTTTTTAAGGGCATCTTCTTTCTCCTTCAGTCTTCTTGTCCATTTAGTCTCTTCCTCTTTCTTCCTTTTATTTCTTATGGCTCCCTGTTGGATGAAATGGCCCCGCATATATGCTTTGCTTGTTTCCCAGGCGTTTCTCTTTACAGTATATTGCATTTTGCAAAGCTGGTTTAATCATGCAATGTGGTTTAGATATAGAGCTCACTGAAGCACATTAAGGGACTTAGCTCAAGACTTTCTCATGACTTTGCTTGATGTACTTTAAGTCCTTTAATTTGTGCTCTAGCACACTTTGGCAGTGTGCATTTTCTATCCGCCACTGTTTGTTGTCAGCTAAAAGGTGAATTAAATGGTCAGTGTGGATGTGCCCTAGGTCTCTATATTTATTTATTTATTTATTTATTTATTTATTTATTTATTTATAATTCAAACTTATATGCTGCCACTCCCCTGGGAAACAGAAGAACGGCCTACCTCAGGGGAGCATGCTTGCTCCATTCATGTTCAACATCTACACAAATGACGAGCCACTGCCAGAAGGGACAGAGAGTTTCATCTATGCTGATGATCGTGCCATTACCACTCAAGCAGAGAGCTTTGAGAAGGTTGAAAAGAAGCTCTCCAAAGCTCTAGGTGCTCTTACTGCCTATTACAGGGAAAACCAGCTGATCCCTAATCCATCTAAAACACAGACATGCGCCTTTCACCTTAAGAACAAACAAGCATCCTGAGCTCTGAGGATTACCTGGGAAGGAATCCCACTGGAGCATTGCACACACCCAAATACCTGGGAGTCACTCTGGACCATGCTCTGACCTACAAGAAGCACTGCCTGAACATCAAGCAAAAAGTGGGTGCTAGAAACAATATCATACGAAAGCTGACTGGCACAACCTGGGGATCTCAACCAGACACAGTGAAGACATCTGCCCTTGCGCTATGCTACTCTGCTGCTGAGTATGCATGCCCAGTGTGGAACACATCTCACCACACTAAAACAGTGGATGTGGCTCTTAATGAGACATGCCGCATTATCACAGGGTGTCTGCGCCCTACACTACTGGAGAAATTACACTGCTTAGCTGGTATTGCACCACCTGACATCCGCCGGGAAGTAGCAGCCAATAGTGAAAGGACCAAGGCAGAGACATCTCCAGCTCATCCCCTGTTTGGGTATCAGCCAGCACGTCAACGACTTAAATCAAGACATAGTTTTCTTAGATCTACAGAGACACTCGCTGGAACACCTCAGCAAGCGAGAGTCCAAAAGTGGCAGGCTCAAACCCAGCACCTCAATCCATGGGTGATACCAGATGAGAGAATCCCCCCTGGGCACACAGAAGACTGGGCGACTTGGAAGGCGCTGAACAGACTGCGCTCTGGCACCACGAGATGCAGAGCCAATCTTAAGAAATGGGGCTACAAAGTGGAATCCACGACATGCGAGTGTGGAGAAGAGCAAACCACAGACCACCTGCTGCAATGCAACCTGAGCCCTGCTACATGCACAATGGAGGACCTTCTTGCGGCAACACCAGAGGCACTCCAAGTGGCCAGATACTGGTCAAAGGACATTTAACCAACTACCAAGTTTGCAAAATCTGTGTTTTTTTTTCTTTTTCTTTTTAATCTGTGTGTTTGTTTTGTTCTGTTAGAATTGTAACACAATGGTATGGTTGCTGATGACACGATAAATAAATAACTCCCCTGGGGCAGCTTACAAGAACAGGCTAAAATCTAACACAATTTAAAAACAATTTAAAACAATTTAAAAACAATTTAAAAACAACAATATCAAAGATCAAAGGCCTGTCGAAACAGATATGTCTTACATGCCCTGCGGAATGCTGATAGGTCCCGCAAGGCATGGACTTCAGGTGGCAGAGTATTCCAGAGTGATGGTGCCACTGCTGTAAAGGCTCTGCGTCTGGTTGCTGTTAGACGCAAGGTCTTGACACTGGGAATTTCCAATAGATCTTGGTCCTCAGAACGGAGGGATCTCTGGGGTTGGTAGGGGGTGAGGCGGTCCCTCAGGTACATCGGCCCCAGACCATGCAAAGCCTTAAAGGTGAGTACCATCACTTTGAAAGTGATCCGGTGCTCAATTGGTAACCAATGCAGCTGCAGTAAGATTGGGGTTATGTGGCATCTCATCGGAATTCCCGCAAGAAGCCGAGCAGCTGCATTTTGTACCAACTTGAGCTTCCGGATCACCGACAGAGGAAGGCCAAGGTAGAGGGCGTTACACTGGGGAAAGTGGAAGGCAAAAGGAAGAGGGGGCCGACCAAGGGCAAGATGGATGGATGGCATCCTTGAAGTGGACTGGACTGACCTTGAAGGAGCTGGGGGTGGTGACGGCCGACAGGGAGCTCTGGCGTGGGCTGGTCCATGAGGTCACGAAGAGTCGGAGACGACTGAACGAATGAACAACAATATGTTTGGATATATATATATATATATATATATATATATATATATATGGTTTTGTACATGCTTTGTAATGTATTTTTTTGCTTTTGAAGTCTCTTCTGCTGTGTTTTTCAGTGTTTTTATGAGTGATAGTCACTCATTGGCCTGATAGATGTATAGTGTCCAAATTTGGTGTCAATTTGTCCAGTGGTTTTTGAGTTATGTTAATCCCAGTGGTTTTTGAGTTATGTTAATTACATTTTTATTTATATAGATTGGGAGAGTAGTAACATTTGAGGTACAGCTGTTTGGTGATCCCACTTAGTGCAACCATGGATGAAGCAATATTTGAACTGGGGACTTGTTATCTGAGAGCTAACACTTTCCAGCATGGAGAAGCTTGAGCATATACATGCCTGATAGAAATCAATTCCATCTGGTTATGAATGGCTTTCATATAGTTTATGTCTGGATGATATCCTGTGCTGTATATCTGCCAGGCCTCTTGATGTGTAGCCACTGCAACATCCATAATCAAAGAAGGTTTCTGTGTTGCATGTCAGAACATTCTCATTAGAGAGGAGTAACAGCTCCCAATGATCAAAAATCCCATATGCTGAAAAGAGGCTAGCAGATGGCATTTTATAAACCCCATGCTTCCTTGTCCTACAAACAGAGATTACCAAGTACACAATGAACACATTGCAAGAATGATATTCATTGCCCGGTAGTTACATACATTAGTCATAAGTGGGCAACAAAATCCCTTCTGCCACTCACTGTTCATGCAATCTGTGACACGTGGTACTATTACAAGGTTGTGTGTTATGGTTACATGAGGCAATGTGGATATTAAAAATTCAACCCCTGTTTTTGCTTTTTATGTCCCTAATTCAACAATGTTTTTGTGGCAATATTATTTTTCAAGAATGCTTCCTTGTTTCTGTGTGGGGAAGCCACAACAGCTAATTGAATTCAACGCACATGCACACACATGTATGTATATGTATGTATGTGTATAGATAGATAGATTTGGGGGGGGCTGGTGGCACAGTGGGTTAAACCCCCTCGATGGACTGTCACCTTGTCCTGGTGAATGGGCTTGCGTGTTCCGGTGACCCTGTGGGCACAACGACTGGAGTCGTGCACTCCCAGGAGTGGCCGTGGAGCAGGTTCCAGACCAAGCACAGTCCGAAGACCCAAAGACCCCAATGGTGGAGCAGGTGGAGGATAACATGGTACACATTACAACGGCTGTGAAGGCGGAAGAAGGCTGCGACAGATTGAGATGCCACGGTCATCTTGGTAAACTATGCCACCCGAGGATCCTCATTCTGTGAGGACTGTGTGTTGATCAGTGTGCACTGACCTCCACACATGAAAAAAATTCACGCACAGGTGTCTTTCAAGGGAAAAAAAACCCAACAAAAGTTCCATGGCGATCAGCAAGTGCCGACGGGGGTAGGACTGTGAAACCTGGAAGCCCCTAGTCACAGACTGGCACATGGGCGGTGGATAAGGACTCAGTCATTCTACCTCAAGGTCCGAGGCAGTTGAGTAGTTCGGCAGCTGTATCCATGACTGAGCAGCCCTTTTGAGGATCCACTCTTCTCACCCCACGTGAGGAAGGGACCTAAATATAGTCTGCCTCTCATATCCCTGACTGGACTGCCACGTCCAGTGGGGTCACCACCCTGTGGCCAAAAAAGAAAAATGAACTTCGGTACATGGAATGTATGGACACTGAGTGGGTTAAACCACTGAGCTGCTGAACTTGCTGACCAAAAGGTTGGTACTTCGAATCCGGGGGAGTGGGGTGAGTTCCCACTGTTAGCCCCAGTTCCTGCCAACCTAGAAAAAGAAGAAGAACTTTATTTTTCTAGCCTGCCTCCATTTCCCCAAAGGGACTCGGGGCGGCTTACATGAGGCTCAAGCCCAGGCAAAATACAATTAAAATAAAGCAATAACAATTAAAACAGCATAAAAACAGCATAAAACAACATAACAAAAATAGCTAGCAACAACAATAACAACAGACTAATTTTGGAGGGGGAACTGCGAACTGGGAACTAGACACTGAGAACTGGGAAGCCCTGGCCCTTGACCGCTCCAGCTGGAGGTCAGCTGTGACCAGCAGTGCTGCAGAATTTGAGGAGGCACGAGTGGAGGGTGAAAGAGAGAAACGTGCCAGGAGGAAGGTGCGTCAAGCCAACCCCGACCGGGACCGCCTTCCACCTGGAAACCAATGCCTTCACTGTGGGAGAAGATGCGGGTCAAGAATAGGGCTCCACAGCCACCTACAAACCCAGAAAAATAGTCATCAAGGAAGACCACCTATGTGAACTAGTTAGGATAAAGTGGTTTAGTAGGGAAGATGACAATATATAATGACATAGGAAAAATAATGGAAACAGAGCAAATTAACAGGATCATTTAATATAATATAGGACATCAGATTGAATGGCAATTCAAGTCATGATACAGGCCATTTGTTATAGAAGTTGTCAATCAAAAGCATGATGAAACATCCACGTCTTTAATTTTGAACCTAGCAGTTCAAAAACATGTAAATATGAGTAGATCAATAGATACTGCTTCTGCAGGAAGGTAACGGTGCTTCATGCAGTCATGCTGGCCAGATGTGTGTAATGCACAGATATCTACAACAACCAACAAAACAACAATGTATGTGTGAGACTCACAGAACTCTGCCTCAGAGTAGGTTACTTCATGCTGTATTACTATCTCAGAAAGACTTCAAAATTTATAGTAGTAAAAGTACAATTCTCATATAATAATTTAACTAAGAATATACTTTTCATGAAATAAGTAACAAAGCATATAGAAACAACCAGTCCTAATAAGTCCTGGAGCTGTGAAAGGTCTTGAGTCCAATAACAGTTGTAGTAAAAAAAAATGAAGAAAGTGGAGTGAAAATGATCTTATGCTAATATTGTTTTCTAACCTTCACCCACTTTACCTAATATTAAAAATGTGGTGGATATTTGCTGATATCATTTTATCTTTGTTTTAGATTTCATATTGGGCAATGTTTGACCATTAACAAGATTTGATTCCTGACCAATCATGGTATACTGGATCTTTTCATTTGTACTCAGTACTTGAAAACATTTCATTTTCAACATGCAATGCTATGTAGTTTTTGAAAACTGGCAGCAATTCACAGATAATATTTGCCTGAATAAAAGCAACAAAGATGTCCCCAAAGGCTAAAGCATCCTAACTGCTAATTCTGGTAAAATTTGTGAAATTCATTATCATTGTGTTGTAGTTTTTTTCGGGCTATATGGCCATGGTCTAGAGGCATTCTCTCCTGACGTTTCACCTGCATCTATGGCAAGCATCCTCAGAGGTAGTGAGGTCTGTTGGATCTAGGAAAAAGGGTTTATGTATCTGTGGAATGACCAGGGTGAGACAAAGGACTATTGTCTGCTGGAACTAGGTGTGAATGTTTCAACTGACCGGGATTGTGGCGCAGCTGGCTGAGTGTCAGCTGTATTAAGATCACTCTGACCAAAAGGTCATGAGTTCGAAGCCAGCCCGGGTTGGAGTGGGTTTCCAACCAATTGTGTGTAGCCTGTTGTCGACCTTTGCAACCCGAAAGACAGTTGCATCTGTCAAGTAGGAAAATAAGGTACCACCTTAAAGTGTGGGGAGGCTAAATTAACTGATTTATGAGGCCATAAAGAAGACTCCAGCAAAGCATTCCAGCGGGGAAGCATGCGGGAATGCGGATGTGCTTCATCAGCGTTGCAGATGGACAATTAAAGTGACAGCTCCCCTGGTGGCCAGAAAAAGTTAAATAGCCTCTGTGTATGTCTGTATATGTTGTATGTTAAAATTGGCATTGAATGTTTGCCATATATGTGTATAGTGTAATCCGCCCTGAATTCCCTGCGGGGTTAGAAGGGCGGAATATAAAAGCTGTAAATAATAATAATAATAATAATAATAATAATAATAATAATAATAATAACAACAACAACAACAACTGACCACCTTGATTAGCATTTGATTGCCTGGCAGTGCCTAGAGCAAACTTTTGTTGAGAGGTGATTAGATGTCCTTGTTTGTTTCCTCTCTGTTATTTTGCTGTTTTTTCCTAGTTCCAACAGACCTCACTACCTCTGAGGATGCTTGCCATAGAAGCAGGCAAAATGTCAGGAGAGAATGCCTCTAGACCATGGCCATATAGCCTGAAAAAACCTAAAACAGCCCAGTGATTCCGGCCATGAAAGCCTTCAACAATTCATAATCATTGGTGATTTAATATGCAGACTTTGAATTTTCCTGATATGGTGATGACAAGATGACATGTCTCCAATACTTATGAATATTTGCACCAGTTATGTGAGACTCAGTGTTATTTACAACAGCTGTAACAAACATAGCTAAAATTTTACTGTGTACAAAAGTGAAAACTGTATTGAACTACCTGTAAAAGTAAAATGAGCTGAAAATTATAGCTTAGATTCTATATTGCCTGTTTTGTTATGCATTCATAACTAAAGATGTCTCTTAGTCTGCCACTCAATCTACGTTGCCAGGAAGCAGCTGCACCAAGAGATGGAGGTTTATTCTACTGGTGACTGGGACACAGCAAGATATTTCCGCCTCCTCCTGCCAGCAAGCAAGGCTGGAAAAAAGGAACAGTGACAGGGATCCTCATTCTGATTGTCAGTGAATTGCCTCCCAGTTCTGGAACCTGTGTTCCCTAGGAAACAAGTGCTTAGCAAAAGTACCATGATTCTACCTACATAGCGTTTACTGAATACAAAGCAGTTGCAGATCTGTGAGTTTGGATTACAAATTTATAACTACAATACAGAATGCAAGGTCTGTTTCCCTTGAGTAGCACTTACAATGCCATTTTGAAAGCACAGACAGTCATTTTCAGGTGTAACTTCTGCGAGTTTCCTTTTTTGGGTTTGATCAAGTGGTCTCTCTTGAAAATCTCTACGTCCTTCAGCACAACTGTATGATTTACTTCAACCAGGTGCTGGCTATAGAGTTATCATGCCAAACCAAGGATTTCTAGACAGAGCATATAAAGTCACGAAGAGGATCTAGAGATTCTAGAGATTTCTATAGAAGTGTTGTCTCATAGTTTTAAAAAGGTGGGTTGTTGTAGGTTTTTCTGGGCTGTATGGCCATGGTCTGGAGGCATTGTCTCCTGACGTTTCACCTGCATCTATGGCAAGCATCCTCAGAGGAAAAGTGTTCTTGCCATACATCAAGCCATAGGGAAGCTGATGAGGAAACACAACATACAAACCACCTACAGACCCACCAAGAAAATCCAACAAATGCTACGTACAGCAAAGGACAAGAGGGATCCTCTCACTTCTGCAGGAGTCAACCATGTTCCATGCAGCTGTGGACAAGTCTACATAGGGACCACCAAACGCAACATTGCCCAAACAAGAATCAAGGAACATGGAAGGCACTGCAGACTACTTCAACCAGATAAGTCAGCCATAGCAGAGCACCTGATGAACCAACCTGGACACAGCATATTATTTGAGAACACAGAAATGCTGGACCACTCTCACAACCACCATATCAGACTACACAGAGAAGCCATTGAAATCCACAAGCATGTGGACAATTTCAACAGAAAGGAAGAAACCATGAAAATGAACAAAATCTGGCTACCAGTATTAAAAAACTCAAAAATTACAACAGCAAAACAACAGAGAGTAAACAATCAGGCACATCAAATCACTCTCAACAAAAGATTCCCCCAAGGCACTTCCAAGCCATTAAATGCTAATCAAGGTGGCCAGTTGAAACATTCACACTTAGCTCCAGCAGACAAGAGTCCTTTTTCCCACCCTGGTCATTCCACAGATATATAAACCCATTTTCCTAGTTCCAACAGACCTCACTACCTCTGAGGATGCTTGCCATAGATGCAGGTGAAACGTCAGGAGAAAATGCCTCCAGAACATGGCCATATAGCCTGGAAAAACCTACAACAACCCAGTGATTCCGGCCATGAAAGCCTTCGACAATACATTTAAAAAGGTGATTTCTAATTCCTTTTTTTTCAACTTTGTGGGGGTTTAGGAAGAAAAAATCAAATGCAAAGATACAGAATGGGGAACACGTGGTTCAAGAGCAGTATGTGTGAAAAAGATCATTGAGTTCTTCTGGACAACAAGTTAAATATGAGCCAACAATGTGTGGCAGCAAAAAAAGCCAATGGGATTTTGGCCTGCATCAATAGGAGCATAGTGTCTAGATCCAGGGAAGTCATGCTACCCCTCTATTCTGCTTTGGTTAGACCACACCTGGAATATTGTGTCCAATTCTGGGCACCACAATTCAAGAGAAATATTGACAAGCTGGAATGTGTCCAGAGGAGGGCGACTAAAATGATCAAGGGTCTGGAGAACAAGCCCTATGAGGAGCGGCTTAAGGAGCTGGGCATGTTTAGCCTGAAGAAGAGAAGGCTAAGAGGAGACATGATAGCCATGTATAAATATGTGAGAGGAAGTCACAGGGAGGAGGGAGCAAGCTTGTTTTCTGCTGCCCTGGAGACTAGGACGCAGAGCAATGGCTTCAAACTACAGGAAAGGAGATTCCATCTGAACATTAGGAAGAACTTCCTGACTGTGAGAGCTGTTCAGCAGTGGAACTCTCTGCCCTGGGGTGTGGTGGAGGCTCCTTCTTTGGAGGCTTTTAACAAAGGCTGGATGGCCATCTGTCGGGGGTGCTTTGAACGGGATTGTCCTTCTTCTTGGCAGGTGGTTGGACTGGATGGCCCATGAGGTCTCTTCCAATGCTATGATTCTATGAGGTATGATTTTATGATTCTGCACCCCTAGACAAAATGAATGTGGAGGGTCTCAGTGTATTTCTTACTGGAACGCATTTGGTTACAATGCTATTATTGTTATTATTTTTTAAAAAAAATGCCTTATTTAAAAGATAAAAATATTTCAGAAGTGTTGAAGGCATGGAAAGCTGATATATATCTCGGGTAGAGCGAAAACAGTACTTTATATTTGCTAAAGTTACCAAACTTGGTTCTGTATTCTATATTCAAAGTAATGTGTGGAATATATCTTCCCAGTAATGTTAGCATTTATAATCCAATTATTATGGAATGAAAACTCATTAAAACCAGTAGATGAAAAGCTACGTATTGTGAGTGACTACAAAAGATGTTAATCGGTACCATTGTGGTTTTGCTGATGGCTCACTTTACTCGGGAAGAGTTATTTTTCTTTCCTATTTCCTCTCCTGAATGGAGAGATAGTTGCCAATGGAAAATGACTGACAGACAAGAAATGCAGGCAAGCATGAAGGCTGGAACACAAATCCTGGATATTTCTGGTTTTCAAACAACAACTGTCCAACACTATTTTATTTCTCTTCTGGGAATTGGTGATGATGATGACAATTCAATGAAAAGAGAGCTGTTTCTTGATAGTTTTATCCAGAAATCACATGCCAAGAGCAGAAACACAATGGGGGGCATTCTTAGCCACTGCCTCCCAGTCCTAGAAGCCATGTCCATAGGGCACGAGGCTGAGAATTTAGACTTGACAGATCTACAGTAACAGATTTACTATAATCTTGAAGTGCCGGATGGACATTGGCAACAGAGGGGGGCTTTTGTGCACTTTAGATGATGGATACAGTTTCACAATTGATTCCAGTCTTTTTATCCACATCCTGGTGTGTCTACACTATAGAATTATTGCAAATTGATGTCTGACTTGCGACCTCATCATATGGGCTAAATTGCCCATCATATGGCAGTTCCTTCTCCCTTTTGCAAAATAACATGCTGGCATCCATCCCATGATGCACATCTTTTTCCGGTGGGGATCTGTCACAAAAGGGAAGAGGAACCAGCATATGCCACCACAGCAGCAACACGGAGGCTTCCTGTGTTACATAGAGTTCAACAGCAACACGGTGGGAAGCCGGATGGTGGATGAGGTAAGGAGGAAGCCAGATGACATGGGGTATGGGACAACAGATTCTCCACACCTCCTACTAGGCTCTCACATATTTGCCACGACGTGTGGCAAATCCCACTGCCAATGTGATAAGGTCCGTGGAATTCCTCCCAAGAGAGGGGCAATGCTGTAGTTTGGATGAGTGGACTAAAGGTCCTATACTACGAAACCCTGAATTCCATAGGAAGGTAGCTGTGACTGTGCTGTCGCACGCTGGGCCTGTGCATAAGACTGTAGACAGGACATAAATTCTGTGTGCCTAACGGGATGCCGGAGCTGCCTCAGATTAAAGGCCTTTGGTTTTTCTTAAAACAGTGTTGACTTTGAAGCATCTCAGTTTCCCAGGGAAAGAAATGTTGTTTTGGAAGACAGTCATGATTTGGATTTACAGCTGCAGGTGGAGGAGTCGACTGTTCCTTCTGTGAACTCAGTGCCTATAGATTCCCAGGCAGGTCAGTCACAAGATAATGAGGGATCCAGCCTTGAAAGTAATGGGGATCTCCTTAGGGAGGACCGTTTGCAATTGAGGTTATGCCAAAGCTCTCGGCTTGCAAACAAGCGGGAACTTCGAGGGCAACATAATGCTTTCATGCTAGCAAATCATATTTAATTATCTGTTTGAAGGCAACTCTTTGTCAGAGTAACTTCGCTCACACCCTGTGAACTTCCTTGAAATCTCCTCGGCTTTAAGGGAAAGCTGTTAGCTCTTTGGGACTTTGGTTTTGGATCTTCGTTTCTGGGACTTTGTCATGATGCTATGGATTCTGGTTTGACCAATGCTTGTGGATTATATTCATGTTATTTGCTTTTGGACCTTGGAAGCTTTGCCTTTGCATTTAAGCTCCTGTTTTGACTTTTGGACTTCAGCAATCACAATTCTATGTTTTTGATTTTACCTTTCTTCAATAAACTACAAAACCTATAGCCCTGGTGTGTGGTGTTGTTCTGAGCAAGGTGAATCTATCCTGAGTTGCGACAAATGGAGATGGCAGATCAGTGGTGTTTTGGCTTGATCACTAATAACTTGATCCTTCAACTCCAGATATGGAGTTTAGTTTGCAGAATGTGGCTGGACATCAGGGTAATTGAGGCTCCTTCTACACTGCCATATAATCCAGATTATAAAGCAAATAATCCACATTATCTGCTTTGAATTGTTTTCCCATACACTACCATAAAATCCAGTTCAAAGCAGATAAACTGAATTTTCTTTGGCAGTGTAGAAGGGGCCTGGGAAATCATCCCTCTTATTCATCTTTCAGATCCACTGTTGGATGAATGGTTCACCAAAGCATCGTGTTAAAACTACTGAGAGCTTGAAGTCTGATCCCACTCAAAACACCCTAAAATCTACTAGTGAAACTCAATATGCTTCTTTCTGTCCCAGAGGGACCGAAAGCAGGGCCTCCCCAGTAGATCTTAAATTACGAGGTAGATCTTAAATTTCAACTGTGAATGCTGTATAAAACTTTTGTTGGTATCCTTTGCTGTAAATCCAATCTGATGCTAGGAGAGTGAAAAGTGGTGCTGGGACAGTATTACTAAAGGTTGCATACATTTACAGCCTACTTTGAAGAAAGAGAACAAGCATGTTTTCACTACCCCCATTGTCCATGCCCAATGGAGTAAGGAAACAAAACAAAGCAAAAGATGAAAAATAGTACCATGTTTGAAGTGACCTTTAAAAATGTGTAATTTGCCAAATAAATAAATTGATTTCCCAGTGCAAAGCTGCACTGGATCTTTCCCTTAGCTCTAGAAATCAATTTTCCTCTAAAGCAACCGTTTTTACACTAGTGCAATGACACCATTGTATTCAGGCTCAAAGCAGGAAGTTTCAAGCTGGACTCCTTCCAAACTGCTTTTCGCTCTGCAAAATTGTGTCTCTTGATCCTGAGCCCAAATGCTTTTTCTGAATGAGCTGTAAAATGTTCCCTTTTGGGCTGGCATTTGGTAGCTAGGAGCCGGCAAGTTCTGGGAAACTTTCATTTAACCGAGTATTCTTTTAAATTACCTATGGGGGAGAAGGGCTGGTTTATTTGTGTTTTTCACTTTGCTTGCCTAGTCCCGAACATTTGGGAAAGCACTGGACGAAAACATAACAAAATCAATTATGGTAGTATTTCTTGTGATTGTTATTCGTGAAAGTTTACAACAATTGTAACTTTGGAAAGAATTTTGTTGGAAGATGTACAGTCTGGTATTTCCATTGCACGATGAAAGCTAATACCATCTTTAAGTTCATAATAGTTGTATATAGATTATCTGTGTAGCGTGGCTGTTCCAGTGTGCCTTCCCTGAATAAGGAAATAATTCCCAGCAAAATGTCCTCAGAAGCACTTTAACTACTCGTTGGGTTGCTCTCCCTTCTTTTTTTTTTTACCCTCCTACCAGATACATCCTACCTCTGTTCATGCCCAGCATTTATTTTTTAAATGTTAAACTATTACATTTGGCCCGGCCATAGGTTTTTAAAATCCTTGCGTGTTATTGGTTATATGTGAGTTATATTAATTGTATTGTTTTTGCTTATTGTATTTTGTTTTATTGATGTGTTGTCGGGCTAGGCCTCATGTAAGCTGCTCCGAGTCCCCTTGGGGAGATGGTGGCGGGGTATAAATAAAGTATTATTATTATTATTATTATTTTATTATAGGTCTCTGTGAACATCCTCCTGATCAATGGAAAATGACATAACATGGTGCGGTCAACATCACTGCATTACCTCATTATATCCCTGAGTATGAGATCTGCATTTAAAAAAATCTCACTGCAGTTGGAATTTGCTGTCTGGGATCTTTTACATGCCAGAACCAACGAAAGCATGATAGAGATGGCTGATCAAATGAATTTTTGCAAAGACTGTGCTCAGAGAATTCAGGGATGTGTTCCAGAATTTTCTGGCTGCCAGATTTCAGTAGCAGTGGGTGAAGTGCATGCATACGCTTGGTTTGAACTCAAAGGGAAGAAAACAGCCCAGGGTTTTTCCAAGGAATGAGAAGCAATTGTGACATTGTGATCCGGCGAACGTCCAAATTCAGTCTTAAGCTTGATCACCCTTAATAGGAAAACATTCCAATAGCAACTTGTGTGGTTGCCATAATGGGCCAGGACTGCAAAATTGTCCTTACTGAAGTGTGGATGACACCATAGATATTTGGATTTCCCCAGTCTCCTGCCTGTTTGCAAACTGGCTTCTGGTTCCAGCAAGTATCCATTGGTGATGGCAGTATCTTGCATCCCTTGAAATACTGGCCATCTGCCTCTCTAAAGCAGGACTAAGTATATGCAGACTGTATTCAGATCATGCATTCTACTTTTATAACTCCCAATGCTTCAATTCCCCATTTAATGGAAGCTCAGGTAACTGCTGCCAGCAAACAGGCCTTTTTCCATCTACGACAAGCGAGGCAACTGGCACCCTACCTATCTGACGAGGCTCTGGCAACTGTCATCCATGCCACGGTCATGTTTAGGCTGGACTATTGCAATGCCCTGTATGCTGGCCTTCCGATGTCTATGACCCAAAAGCTCCGTATTGTTCAGAATGCGGCAGCCAGGTTACTTACAAGAACGCACATGAAATGACATATAACACCAGTGCTGCAACATTTACATTGGCTTCCAACTGAGTACCGTGGCCTGTATAAGATGTTAGTTCTGACTTTTAAAATTCTTTACGGCCAGGGTCCATTGTATCTTAGGGACTGCCTCTCCATCTCCCATCATCGGAGGTCGCAACGACCAGCCTAACACAACTTACTCTATATACCGGGTCCTAGAGAAGTGCACTTGGAAAATACTAGACACAGGGCTTTTTCTATTTCTGCCCCTGCCTTATGGAATTCCTTGCCACCCTATATGAGAGCCATGCGTGACTTAGGGCCTTTTACTCTAGCACTTAAGACCTGGCTTTTTACTAGAGCATTCGATCTCTGTTAATTTTTAAATTCTGTATGTATGTATTTTATTGTTTACAATTTAGCTGTAAATTGCCTAGAGCATTTTCGGATGGAGGGTGATTAATAAGTAATTAAATATGATGATGATTTAAAAATTGCACAAATTTTCAAGTACATTTTGCTTCCACAAAATCATGCAGAAATCCTCCAAATCTAATAACACATGTTAAAAAACACCTTCATCTCACACCCTGTATTACCCCCAAGTACCTCCATTTTCCTCTGCAGTATCTTTCAAAAAGCCAGTATGATTTTCTGTCACCATTTTGAAAGGGGGGAGGGCGTATAGAAAGCAATATGTGAAAGGAAAGGAATTGCATTTGCTCTTGCGTTTGCTCAACCCTGCTCCAAAAAATGTCAGGATTTTTATATATATTTGTTATCTTGCTGGAGAGAAAGCAAAGACACTTTCAAGGTCTCATTCTTGTCCTGAGAATGCAACTGATTTGTGGGCGAAGATTACAAGGGCCTTTGGAAGCTTTTAAAGATTCCTTAGAATATACCTATGACAGTTAAAGTGGAATCATAGTGTTATAATTGTGTAGTGTGACAGGACTCCTGCTTACTCTTTCTGTCGCTGTGGGCTGAATGGAACAATTGTGCTACAGTTTCCTATAAGAACTAAAATGTGTCCTCCTGCTGTAGTCAATTCACCACAGTGGGATCTCTTGTCCTTTAAGCTCCTATTTCTATCTTCCGATCTTCTATACAAGATGACTCCAGGGACTCAAGGGAACATATCCCCTGAAATTAGATTGGAATAGCACTGCCCACAGCCTGAACTTGACATCAAAAAAATACATATTATAATGGTTGGGTTGATGGCATCTATTGTTTTTCCGATGGACCAATACTGACGGGAAAAGGAAAATGGTAACTGTTCCTGTCTTTGTAGGTCCTAGCCATGGGAAATCCACTCACTCTGTAGAATTACTCTGAACTATGTGCACAAAGTTGAATGAAAATGAAGGTTCTCCCTGAAATAATGGAGATGCAAACCAGAGCTGGGAATGCAAGGATTATTGTTATGTTTGTTTTATGAAATCTAAGCCAAAGCTGGATCAAAAGTGATTATCGGTGTCAAAGCGACTGAGAGAAAAGGGAAAACTGCCGCTAAGAATTTAAGGACTGCGAGTTCTACAGATTAGTTTTATTTTTCTGTGGCACAATGTCTGCTACAAAGCACTATACTAATTATAGTATATGTGCTAAAACAAATCAAAAGCAATCAGAACACTTACTTCTGTATGGGAAGGGGATAAAAAAGAACAAAACCAGACGTGTATTGTTTTAGCAGATAAGAAAAAAATGTTGAAATGTCAAGTTCGGTCAAAATTAATCTAAAAATTTGCTCTCTTGAACAGAACTTTCCAAACTCTGTGCTGTGACATGTTAGTGTGTTGGTTGCAATGTAGTACAAATGTAATGAGAAATGACAAAAATCTTGGAAATGTATGTTATTTTCTAACAAATCATATATTTTCAAAAATGAAAAGTTTTCATGAGATATATTGTGCCCCCATACATTTCATTATTACAAGGGTTGAATGAAAAGTATTGCCTCCACCTTCGTAACTCCTCAACTGATGGCAGTATTGGTATGCGACAGGTACTGTGTTGTTAAAGTGCAAGTATGGAACCCTGCTCAGACAGTTGGTCAATGCAATTTAAGCAATGTGCAGTCAATTCTTAATAGCAGAAGGAGCTCCCGGTGGTGCAGTGGGTTAAAGCCCTGTGTCGGCAGGACTGAAGACTGACAGGTCGCAGGTTCGAATCCGAGGAGAGGCAGATGAGCTCCCTCTATCAACTCCAGCTCCTCATTTGGGGACATGAGAGAAGCCTCCCACAAGGATGATAAAAACATCAAATCATCTGGCGTCCCTAGGCAACGTCCTTGCAGATGGACAATTCTCTCACACCAGAAGCGACTTGCAGTTTCTCAAGTCACTCCTGACATGACAAAAAAAGCAGAAGGTGTCACCTCAAAGGAGATTCAGGAGAGAATGCAAGCTGTTTATGGTGATTGTGTTGATGTGAGTACTGTGCATCTTTTGGGGTGACACCTTCTGCTGTCAAGAATTCAATGACTGCACGTTGCTTAAGTCCCATTGACTGACTGTCTGTGCAGGGTTCCATACTTCAACAACACAACCGTTCAGTGCTAAGGCTTCCTGCCAAAATGGAACTGTAGAGGAGAGTCAATTGAACAAGCCAGTACCTGCCACATACCAGTACTGTCATCTGCTGAGGAGTTATGGAGACGGAGGCATTACTTTTCATTCAATCCTTGTACAATGTATGCATATGTCTGTCTACCTTATCACATGGTGGAGCCCCCCCCCCCCCGTGCTGTTTCACCAGCAGGTGTGGTGAAGCAGCAAGTGTGAGGAGTGGCTCTGTCACCACGTACGCTGTCCAGCATGGTGACACTTTCCCCACCATACAGGGAGTGAAATTGGGCAAATTGCAATCTCTCAGCCTCAAAGGAAGGCAATGGTAAATCTCTCAAAACAATATTGCAAAAAAAAAAAAATGCTAGGAAAGGATTGCCATGTCAGAGTTGACTTGAAGGCACATATTAATAAATAGATATACATGTCCATGCTTACTAGACAAAAAGGAGACCAGGGTTTAACTTCCCGCTTTGCCATAGAAACCACAAGGTGATCTTGGATGAGTTGCTTTCAGCTCTAGGAGATCCCTGTTATACATTTGCCTTTGGGTTGCCGTAAGTCAGAAATGTCTTGAAGGTACACAACAACAGCAACAATACCTATGAGTCAGTCTTGGATAGTTTAAATATCTTATTCTTTGTTTCCAATAACCTCTTTCTTGGATAGACCTACTCTGCCACCAGCTACTGTTGTTAGAAAGATCAAGTTGCTGTAGGCAAAAGGGATGGGATGTGGGAGGCAGAGGAGAGATGTTGTAACAAGGACATGTTTAAAGATGGATTGTTTTACTTGAGGCTGAAGATTTTATACCATTTAAAAGAAAAGAATAAAGTCTTCTAGCTAAATGTGTGCATTTTGTTCAGGTGTATTGGATTGGGGATTAAGGTAGAAGTTATTACTTTTTTGCTGATGTCCTATGGCTAAGACAAAAAGGCCCAAATAATCTGATTTCTGTATAAAATGTTTAATATAGCCCCCTTCCCACAATAGCTTTGGGGGCAATACAGAACATTTAAAATAAAATGCAGTTATTAAGTTGCATTCAGAATAAAGGTGCAATTCTTTTTACATTTCCCTGAAAGTAAGTTCCATTCAGCATGGAATACTTCTGCATATACCTATATGGAATTTTCTTGCAATTTAATTGAAGTTAGACCCAAATGAAACTGAAATCAGAGGGACAAATTAATCATTACTTGTGTTGAATTGATTGTGTGCTGTCTGTAGACGTCTGTAGACATGGACTGTCTACAGACGTCACATGCAACTCCTGGAACGATTTCATCAGTGCTGCCTCTGGAAAATCCTGCAAATCTCTTGGGAAGACAAACGGACAAACGTCAGCGTGCTGGAAGAAGCAAAGACCACCAGCATTGAAGCAATGGTCCTCTGCAACCAACTCCGCTGGACCGGCCACGTTGTCTGGATGCCCGACCACCGTCTCCCAAAGCAGTTGCTCTACTCCGAACTCAACAACGGAAAACAAAATGTTGGTGGACAGGAAAAGAGATTTAAAGATGGGCTCAAAACCAACCTTAAAAACTCTGACATAGACACTGAGAACTGGGAAGCCCTGGCCCTTGAGCGCTCCAGCTGGAGGTCAGCTGTGACCAGCAGTGCTGCAGAATTTGAGAGGCACGAATGGAGGGCGAAAGGGAGAAGCGTGCCAAGAGGAATGCGTGTCAAGCCAACCCCGACCGAGACTGCCTTCCACCTGGAAACCAATGCCCTCATAGCAGAAGAAGATGCAGAGCAAGAATAGGGCTCCACAGCCACATATGGACCCACAAGAATATTGGAAGACAATCATCCTCGGAAAATGAGGAATCACCTAAGTGAAGTGAATTGATTTCAATAGGGATTAAATCCAATTAACATTGCCCGGATGAGGCCCACCATCATTCTGTAAAGAAAATACCACCTTTCCTTGATGAACTAAACTGCTAAATGAAGAAAATGCAAGGAAACATCTCCCACCACCCACCAGGTTAGCAAAATTCAGTGAGGTATCTGACACATTTATTGCAGGAAATTAGTGGTGATCCCCAAAGATCATGATGAAAGATGCACAGCTGTAATTCAAAAAGGAGGAGGTGACAAATTTTGTCTTTCCAATGGGAAACAATAACTATTGCAACAACTCCTTTGTGGAACAGGGAATAGTGACTATTTGTTGTTGTTCATTTGTTCAGTCGTCTCCGACTCTTCGTGACCTCATGGACCAGCCCACGCCAGAGCTTCCTGTTGGCCGTCACCACCCCCAGCTCCTTCAAGGTCAGTCCAGTCACTTCAAGGATGCCATCCATCCATCTTGCCCTTGGTCGGCCCCTCTTCCTTTTGCCTTCCACTTTCCCCAGCATCATTGTCTTCTCTAGGCTTTCCTGTCTCCTCATGATGTGGCCAAAGTACTTCCACTTTGTCTCTAGTCTCCTTCCCTCCAATGAGCATTTGGGCTTTATTTCCTGGAGGATGGACTGGTTGGATCTTCTCGCAGTCCAAGGCACTCTCAGAACTTTCCTCCAGCACCACAGTTCAAAAGCATCGATCTTCCTTCGCTCAGCCTTCCCTAAGGTCCAGCTCTCACATCCGTAGGTTACTACAGGGAATATAGTTACTACAGGGAATATAGAATACAGTGACTATAGTAGACATTAAGTTATATTGTCCCCCCCCCCCTTTGACAGCAAAAGAAATCTGAATGAAACTACTCAGTAAATTTCTTAGTGCATACAAGGTGATCTAACATAGTTATTGTTTAATAGTCTTTTTTGAGAAATTATAACCTTCTACAAAATAAGTCATATGGAAATGAGTGTTAGTATAGTGAGGTAGAGAGCAGGGTTTGTTTGTGATACAACAACTGCCCCACCTGGAATCCAATCCCTTTCTTTCTTTTTTTAATGGTTAACCGGTGCATCGACATTTCCCCTACATATCTTATTTAGCACTTAACTAGTTTCTTACAGAGACTGGGAATGGCTATTATTGGTTGAGTCTCCTTTTTAACTTGTCTTAGACTAGCAATTTATCTTGGGGGAAAAGTGGGCTTTTTCATGCATTGTCCCCATTGTGGCCCGGTAACAACCACACTACAATAGGGACAACCCAAATCTTCTCTTAAAACTTTTGAAATAACATAAAAACTTACCAGGCCACCATTATGTGTGTCTGCAGCTTCCTGGTGCTTTCCAATATTTCACCAGGAAGCGAGAAGGAGGAGCAATCCCCCCCCCAACACAATATTGATATGTGCTAGGATGCTCCAGACAGCCATAATGGCAACCTGTTAATGGCAACCGGGATTGTGGCGCAGCTGGCTGAGTGTCAGCTGCATTAAGATCACTCTGACCAAAAGGTCATGATTTCGAAGCGAGCCCGGGTTGGAGTGGGTTTCCAACCAATTGTGTGTAGCCTGTTGTCGACCTTTGCAACCCGAAAGACAGTTGCATCTGTCAAGTAGGAAAATTAGGTACCACCTTAAAGTGTGGGGAGGCTAAATTAACTGATTTATGAGGCCATAAAGAAGACTCCAGCAAAGCATTCCAGCGGGGAAGCATGCGGGGAATGCGGAAGTGCTTCATCAGCGTCACAGATGGATGATGAAAGCGACAGCTCCCCTGGTGGCCAGAAAAAGTTAAATAGCCTCTGTGTATGTCTGTATGTCTGTATATGTTTGTATGTCAAAAATTGGCACTGATTGTTTGCCATATATGTGTACACTGTAATCCGCCCTGAGTCCCCTGCGGGGTGATAAAAGCTGTAAATAAATAATAAATATATTGTTTAAAAGGTTTTAGGGGGGATTTGGGGAGGGGGTGGATTCCCTCTGCTTCTCTGGGTCCACAGGGCCTGAAGAAGTGAATTGAGCTATGTGGATGGAAAGTCCCAGGATCAGTCACCACGGGGCCCATACGCTATTAGACCCGGGTCTAATGGAGTATAAAATTTATTTGGGACAAAGGAGGGTTTTCTGCTTTGTCTCAGATTAATTTGGTTTTACCCAAGATGAAAAACCACAGGAGATCCCGCATCATGGGCCCTTAGTGTTCCTTTATTAAATGCTCTTTATTTTGACTGCATGAGACAATTTGCATGGTGTACCCATTCAGATTAGTTACCATTCCTTGTTAAGAGACTTGGAGGTGTAGGAGTATAGTGTATGACCCTAAAGGGTTGGGAAAGAGGAAGTGGGTCTTTGCAATCTTGAAATTTGTTCCATCCATCAATGGCCAGCAGCAGTGGAAATGGAGTGCTCTTTATGGTGGCAAGGAACAACCAAAGGACTTCCATTCCTTGGATCTGGCCCTTGAATCTATATAAGGTTTCCCAAGAGAAGACTGAAAGCTTTCAATGGCCCTTTAAATACGGGTGTTCACATTTAGCACTTCACTAGGTATTTGTTTTGGTTCTTTGACTGTTTGCAGTTAATAAAGAGCAATGTCTCTTCAACCTAATTGGTGTTGTCACATGCCTTCATTATGGACCCTGACGTGGCAAGGGGTATTAAGGAAGAGTGAGAGAGATGCTGACATTCAATAGTGATTTAATGTCATTTTAGCCACTGTCTCCTGCATAAAGAATTGACTTTCCTCATTTAGAATTAGTTTATGTATTTGGGTTGTTGTAGGTTTTTTTGGGCTTTATGGCCATGGTCTAGAGGCATTCTTTCCTGACGTTTCGCCTGCATCTATGGCAAGCATCCTCAGAGGTTTTGAGGGCTGTGAAACATCAGGAGAGAATGCCTTTAGACCATGGCCATACAGCCCAAAAAAACCTACAACAGCCCAGTGATTCCGGCCATTAAAGCCTCCGACAATACAGTTTGTATATTTATTTCAATTAATTGCTATGTCTACTACTTTTGATAGTGAACAATGGCTAAACACTAGAGAATCCGTGAAATACATCAACATTTGCACTGGGCACTGAAGGACTCTCATGTGTGATGCTATGAGATGTCTACTTGTAATGCAATGAGATACCTACAAGTTGTCATGGGATTTTACCTAATTTATACCATAGTTTCAGTTTTAAGTTGGGTATAGAAGACTTAGGTGAAGCAAAATAAATTTTATTTTTAATTTGTTATATTTTTATTCAATGATTCCTCCAAGAAGTTTAGGAGGAACCATTTTCCCCTCAATCTTAATCTTTGCAACAACTCCAAAAAGTTAGTTGAATTGAGAGATAGTGACTTGTCCAAGATATAGAAAGTGTGAGAGAAAAAACATTTATTCAATTCAAAATTGAAAAAAAAAAGTGGAGAAAAATGGGTTTATGACAAAGAAAACACTGTTTCCTATTTGGAAGATAGATTTTTTTTTGTAGTAAGCAAACAAGCAAATAAATAAATAATTTTCTGTATTTATCCATAGAATAATTCCTCCATAATATTTTGGGAATGTTCAAAAACAGAGAGAATATGGTGGAGAAACATTCATTTTCTCCTTAAGCAGAGAGAAAACAATAGTAATTATTCATCCTTGCACATGAGAATGAAATAGTAAAAATTCTACATCTCTGAGATTTCTAGCCAAATAGGGATTTGAAGCTGGGTCTCCCCATCCAGCTTGAAGGAGACTGTGAAATATCACATGGAGTAAAATCCAGTTCTCTGTGGGATATTCTCTGTAGGAAATACAAACACATAGTGTAAGATGGGTGCACTATGTAAAGCCCAGGATTGCAGAATAGGTTTTTCTTGCTATGCAGAAAGTGACTGGAATTAGTTCAAAATACCTAGAGGACCAAAGTTAGAAATAAATGGCTCTAAACCACTGTGGAGGAATCTTTTTACCTTCCAGATGATTTATAGCAGAACTACCAATAGATCGACTCAGAATATCAATAGGAAGGGATTGTGGGAACTGTTAATTAAAACATTTGGACAGCCAAATGTTCACAAGTCCTGTTCAGAACTATGATCAGGAGGCACACTTGTCTGTCACCTATAAGTGAACCATATGGATCTGTTTGAGAATCCATGTACTATATATACTATTCCTTATCATGGGTAAGTCACTCACAAAAAACAGAAGGGGGAATGAAGCATCGAGGAAAAAGTGTACCTTCTACAAAAAAGAATTAGAATTATGGAGTTTTAGTTTGGATATGTCCCCTATATGCATTGTTGCAGTAGAGTATGTTGAGTAAGCTACAACTGGTAGGAGGGGAAAGAGAGCTGCTCAGGTGCTGGATCAAGAGCAGCAAAGGAAGCGAATTAGAGAGATATTCATGATACCTACAGATTCTGAATCATTTGAAGGTTTCTCGGATTCTGAAATGGAGGAGGAGGGAGATGGGGGCAGATGCTTGAAATGGGCTACTCGGGAGCAAGAGTCAGATGAAGAGAGAGAAAGGAAGCGGATCCGTGAAATACTTAATGCTCCAACTGAGGAGGAAGACTTCATGGGGTTCACGGGGAGTGATGGGACTGGGAGTGATGACGGGGAGGAGGATGGGTTATATTGGACCCGTGTACAAAAGATCAGGGACATATGTACCCAACCCACATCAAGTGAGGAGTTTGAAGGGTTTTCAGGAGACTGGCAACCTGGAAATACATGGGGTGATCTAAGGCTTGATAGACCCTGGAAAAGTTGGAGGGACGGGCGGTGGCGAGCAGCTGTGGAAGCAAAGGCACCAGAGAGTGATGAAGTCAGGGTGGAGTCCAGCTCTAACTCTTATGAGGAGTTATAGGTTAAAAGTAAGGTATCAAACTATTGGAATTTTGCAGTAGGCAAAGTGTTGTATTGGGCTTAGGATTTTGTTGCTGCCATTACTCTCGCCTTGGATCCTGGGACTGCAGATTGCTGTGTTTCCGTGCTTCTACCGTCTGGAATCCTGTAAGTGCTGACTGCTATCTTCCTGCTGACTTCGGATTGTTTTTGGAACGACAGCTTCGCGCTTTGGATTACTACAGCTTCTTCTGGATGTGCCTTGGACTGTTTTTAGACTACTTTTTGCTTGCTCCTACCTTGTTTATTGATGTTTATTGGACTCCGTATTTTTGAAGCAGTTTGCTGCTACTTTCTGTTATCCCAGATTATATTCCCGTATAATCCAGATTATATTCTAAATTGTGTTTTTTTTGCTTGGCTTTTTGCTACAGACTTTCAGTTTTGCTAGTAACACTGAGTTAAGTGTTTCTAAGCTATTTTTGTTACTTTAATAAACTTTGTTGAACCTTTACCCTTGTGTTTGACTCTGTTAAGGATTCTGGTTCACAACATGCATCAGGTATAAGAGAAAGGATGGGGAACTGAAAAGGGGATGTGCCTTGAGTTCTATCACAATATCTGACAGTGTAGGAAGCAGAAGCAGATATAGGATTCTTATTTTTCAGTGGTGAGGTTGGAGAGGATGAATACAATGAGGCAGAAACCAACTTAGGTTTAATGTACAAGTAGATTTGTTTTTGTTATTACATGCCTTCATTTCAACCCTGCTATATGGCAATCCTATCATAGGATTTTATTGACAAGATTGAATCAGATGAGGTCTTCCTTCTGAGTTTTAACAGAATGGATTTGCCAGACGTTATCAAAAATCCCATCATACTTACCTTGAACAGCATCCTAGGATGCTTCTACCCCATCTTCAGGATGGAACCCCACGCTGGACATCACATGATGGGGTGAAAGCATCACTATACTCTGTCTTCCCAAGGTGGGAGGCTTCCCGTGTTGTGCAGGCTCCAATTGAGCCAATGGACCAGCACAGAACCTCTCTGGAAGGCAACATTTAGGGAAAGCATCACCAAGAGGGAGCTGTGCAAAGAGTGATGGATTTGCTCCACTGTCCCTCCCGTTTCTTGCTTAAGCCAGGCGAAGAGAGATGCTGCACCTGGCCTTTCCTATGAGGCCCCAAGTGAGCTTCCATAGTTAAACAAGGATTCAAAATTTAATGTATTGTCGAAGGCTTTCATGGCCGGAATCACTGGGTTGTTGTAGGTTTTTTCGGGCTGTATGGCCATGGTCTAGAGGCATTCTCTCCTGACGTTTCGCCTGCATCTATGGCAAGCATCTTCAGAGGTAGTGAGGTCTGTTGGAACTAGGAAAAAGGGGTTTATATATCTGGAATGACCAGGGTGAGACAAAGGACTCTTGTCTGCTGGAGCTAGGTGTGAATGTTTCAACTGACCACCTTGATTAGCATACAATGGGTTGACAGTGGTCAGATGAAACATTCACACCTAGCTCCAGCAGACAAGAGTCCTTTGTCTCACCATGGTCATTCCATCCACTTGTGGCTGCATCTGAGCGCTACATACATTTTTCCCCCCATTTTCAGGTTTTTATTTGTCTTGTGAGGAGGAGGGAACAGCTGGGTTAAGGATGAAAGTTAAGTTAATAGTCATTTCAGAATTATCGTCAAACCACATAACTTGGATGCCATGGGCAGAAATTCCGATTTTCTCCATGTTCTGTCAGAAGATCTAGCACAGGTTTAGAACTTTATCGTTGAGTGCAATCTGTGACTGGGTGAGGTTTGCCAAGTAAGTTATCATAAGCAGAGCATTGATATTGCTGTTCAACATTGTCTCAAAGTCTTCTGGAAAAATTGTTGGAACTTGGTTAATGAAGTCCATCAGAAAACGACCAACAGTGTTGTATGCAATCACTTTACCAGACAATACATCTTCTGCATATTGCAGCACTGTGCTCAGAGTATCCTGGATCTGTACTGAAGCTGTGGCCACTTGCGGAAGGTCACTGGACAAATTAATCACTCGATCTGGGCTAAAGCAAGATTTCATAATGAGATCCACACCTATTCGCTCTGTGTCATAGTAGGCATATTTCATGGTGAGGGTAGTGAACATTACTGTTCAGGTCCTGAACTGGTGCTTGGCTGCTGTAACAGACTGGATGAGGGACAACAGATTGAAACTAAATCCAGACAAGACAGAGGTACTCCTGGTCAGTCGAAAGGCCGAACAGGGCATAGGGTTACAGCCTGTGCTTGACGGGGTAACACTCCCCCTGAAGGCACAGGTTCGCAGCTTAGGAGTGATCCTGGAGTCATCGCTGAGCCTGGAACCCCAGGTCTCGGCGGTGGTCAGGGGAGCTTTTGCACAATTAAAACTTGTGCGCCAGCTGCCCGTACCTTGGGAAGTCTGACTTGGCCACGGTGGTCCACGCTCTGGTTACATCCCGTTTAGACTACTGCAACGCTCTCTATGTGGGGTTGCCTCTGAAGACTGCCTGGAAGCTTCAATTAGTCCAACGAGCAGCAGCCAGATTGCTAACAGGAGCAGGGTACAGAGAGCATACGACTCCTCTGTTACGCCAGCTCCACTGGTTGCCAATTAGCTTCCGAGCACAATTCAAAGTGCTGGTTTTGACCTATAAAGCCCTAAACAACTCCGGCCCAGTCTGAACAGATTCTCCCCTACGAACCCTCAAGGTTACTAAGATCTTCCGGAGGGGCCCTGCTCTCAGTCCTACCACCCTCGCAATCGCGTCTGGTGGGGACGAGGGACAAGGCCTTCTCAGTGGTGGCCCCTCAGCTTTGGAATTCCCTCCCACCAGAAATTAGATCTGCTCCTTCCCTCCCGACCTTTAGAAAGCTAATAAAAACCTGTCTTTGGAATATGGATTCGATGATTGAGTCAATAACCCTTGTCCACATGGAAGGATGGCGATGCATTGAGACTGTGTTTGACGACTTGGCTTGTGTAATGTGATGATGTATTTTAATGTATTTTATATTTTAATGTATAATGATGATGCATTGTGTTGTTTTTTGTATTACTGTATATGAACACATGTTGTGAACTGGCCTGAGTCCCTCCTCGGAGGTGAGAAGACCGGTATATAAAACTTCCAAATAAATAAATAAATAAATAAATAAATAATACTCCCATAGTTTTACCAGGGACTCCCATTGCAGTACTGACATATGCCTTAATACTCATACACCCATTTTGTAGACTAGTATCCACAATGAGATGAATTGGATTATGTGCTTCCCGATTGTAATATCCATGAATCAGGACAGAGTGTTCTGAGATGTCATGTCCTGTTGCATAACATCCCAGAATAATTTTACTTGGAGACACTTTCTTGTGCAGCTCATACATATTCTTGAGGGTGAGAAGGGCGGGGTAAAAATGCTGTAAATAGATAGATAAATAAATAAATAAATAAATAAATAAATAAATCCATGTCAACTGCCACTTCATCTTCTGACTCATTGTGAGGGACGGAGAAACAGTTGGTGACATCCACTAAATTTTTGTCCATTGTGCCAAGAAGGATGCCAGTGACCCTCTTTGCACCGCTCGTAGCTGTCCACTATGGAGGCCAGCACCACCAGGTGCAGCCAGACTGCACGCCTGCCGGAGAAGGGCACAGCCTGTGGGGCTAGGGGTGTGGGAGTGAGGGCTGGGGTCAGAGGCACTGCAGGTGGAGGGGCAGTCACCGGCAAAGGAGCCGATGAAGCAGCCACCGGAGCCATGGCCGAAGCCATCGCAGCACCCTTGCTACATACATTTTTTTTTAAAAAAAATTAGGGTCCTTTTCCCAAAATGGGATGCTTATTTTAGTTCCATTAGTTTGCATTGGCTAATGAAGGGAATGTGTGCTAAGTTTGATCCAGATCCACCTAGCCATGCAGGAGCCTTTGTGGATCAAACACACACACACACACTTTGACATGGATGGATGGATGGATGGATGGATGGATGGATGGATGGATGGATGGATAGATAGATACTAGAAGATAGGTAGATAGATAGATAGATAGATAGATAGATAGATAGATAGATAGATGATGTACAGAACAGCTCTGTATTTTGGACAGCTCCTCAAAAATCAATTGTTCCATAGCAGAACTTTTATATGGAGCTATACACGTATGTATAGCAGGTGTTTGCAGTAAGCATGCTTCCTGTCCTATTTTGTAAAGCAGACCAAAGTTTTTCTTCCCCTGAATATACAAGCCAAAAGTTACCAACAGAGTAGAAGGAGCAAGAGTTTTAACATAGTCAGTCTGTCTGAGGTTCATACAAAGAGATAAATCAAGATGTCCATCTGGCCAACTCAAGATAATAATTATAACAAAGTCAAAGTCAGATACCAGTGCCAGAGATATGAAGCAGAGTTTTGCAAGTCAGTGGTCAGCAACAAAGGGTCAGAGTTACAGCTGCTAGATTTATAGTCCAGCCTCATCTCTCAGTTGCTCCTTAATTGCTACGCATTTGTGATAAAGTGTCAGGACCTTCTAAGTCCCTCTCTTTCTTGTTGGCATTCCAACAAGGTAGGTATCTCTGTGCTTTCCTCTTGAGGCTGCTAGAAACTGCTCTTCTCAAGTTCAGTTGCTTGAACTCCCAGCTCCAAGTTGGGTGGCTGCTGGAAACTGAACCTCTCAGGTTCAGTGGCTGGCACTTCTACCTGTGTTTCTCCTTTGCAGTCAGAGTCCTGACAGCAGGGCATGACACTTTCCGTGAAGACTGTATTTCATTACATAAAGGTATCACAATCTCATATTTGATATTTAACATTTTGTTTCCCAGCTAAGGTAGAATGGATGAAGCAACGTGATAAATAAAAACTGACAGTTTGGGCAGGTGTTAGATCCTGTTGGCAAGAAGTGCCATCTTAATGCATGGGCATGCTGACCAGTTGCCTGGGGGCCCCATGCTGATCCATGCACAGACCCGAATTTAACACTAATTGTCTGATTATCCGCTCCTGGTAACTCAGTAGAAGGAGAAAAATTACAACTTGTAGTGCAGAGTTGATGTGTCTGCATTCACAAGAGAATTTTTTATTGCTTACAATGTCATGAAAGCAGAATATTATAACAGATTCACAGGAGGCAATTAACGGCTGGGGACAACAATTTTTGATAGTGTGCATTTCCATTATCTGAAGCAGAACTTCTGCTGTTCGTGTTCTAAGAATTCTATTTGTGTGGTAAATGGTTAGAGCAGGGGTCCTCAAACTAAGGCCCGGGGGCCGGATACGGCCTGGGATGTCCTCTTCACATAATATATCTTCAAACCAAGTGAGGGGAGGGGGGAAATATCCTTTCCTTTATATCTCTCCACTGTCACCAATTCAGGTCAGTAACTTATACCAGTTCTCTTCTGAAATCTGTTGGGACTCCTCTGGGTTTCTCTTTAAATCTTATTCAATGTTTTACAAAACAGTCTTCATACACAACTCCACATTAACTGAGTTTATTTATAGATGTCTTGCACAAAAGCTTGTTGGTTACATTTGTATATTAGCGTCTTAGTTGAATATAACATTGTTTCATAACAATTCTCATCCTTATGACTTTTTACGCATAGAAAGATTCACTTGTTAACCATATAATAGCAAACTCTCAACTGTTCTCTACTCACTATCCTGACTATTTCCTTAAATACTCTTACTTAACTTATTCTCTGACTTATATTCATGGACCCCTAACTTATCCTCATCTAACGGCTTTTCTTCCCTCTCTCTCTAACTGACTTCTTTTCTCTCTCCAAATACTCAGTTTTTTTTCCAACTGTGATCCTTAACTCCCTCCTTTGTAAAATTCTGGGATCTGCTCATTGAAATATGACCAATCAGACTCCCCTTATGTAAATTAGCTCCGCCCCTACTGCTACTACCCCTTTAAGAATCACAGAATGGCTGGTCCCATTCCAACCCTGCAATATAGGCCATGTTCTAACATTAACTTTTACTTTTAAATTCTACCCCATAATTTTTATTTATTTATTTGGAAGTTTTCTATACCGGCCTTCTCACTTCAACGAGGGACTCAGATCGGTTTACAACATATATGCAAATACAGTAATATATAAGTACAACAAAGTGCAACATCATTACAGATTAAAATAGTACAATAAAGTACAATAAAAACATCACCATAACCAGTAGTTCGCTACATACGCCCCTTCACTTAAGAAATATTGCTGGAGGTGAGTTTTTAATCTCATCGAAAGCAATATTACCAAACTATATTTTACAGAATAATTCCAAATTAAATTCACACTAAAACAATATACATAAGCATTCATATATTCATCATATTTCACAGGTACATATTTCTTAATAATTGCATGATTATCATACAATTTTTTGATAAACATATACAAACATACCCTATATATATACACACATTGTTACCTTTCTCTATCTGCTCACTCTCCTGCCTCTTATTCACTCATCTCTTCCTGGAATCCTGGATAGTGTATCTGCAATAACATTATCTTTCCCTTTTATGTGTCCCACCTCAAATTGATAATCCTGTAACATTAAACTCCACCTTATCAGTTTACTGTTAGTATTCTTTACCTGATTTAACCATCTCAGAGGAGAATGGTCAGTATATATCAAGAACTCCCTGCCCCAAATATAAGGTTTTAACTTGCCAATAGCCCAAATTATGGCTAGACATTCCCTTTCAATTACTGCCAGATGTTGTTCTCTCTCTAACAAATACAATATAGTCTCAAGTCTCCATTCCCATCCATCTGACTTAATACCGCTCCTAATCCTGTTTTGGAACCAATACTACTGGGGATGACTATGGGCTCTCTGATGGCACAATTAATCCTAATTCTAACATTTCTTTAATCTCTTTAGAAACTATTTGAGCCTGTTCCCCTGTTACTCTATAGGTCATTTACTCAGGGTCAACCTAAGTCTGAAATGACTTGAAAGCACACAACAACAACAACAACAACAACAACAATCATATCTCATCAGCAAAAGCAGGCCCACAATTCCCATTGAAATACTAATAAGTTCATATTTGTTAAAATTGTTCTTCATTTTAATTATTGTATTGTTTTAAAGTGTTGTTTTTTTGCACTACAAATAAGATATGTGCAGTGTGCATAGGAATTCATTCATGTTTTTTCAAATTATAATCCAGCCTTCCAACAGTTTGTGGGGCTGTGAACTGGCCCTCTGTTTAAAAGGTTTGAGGAACCCTGGGTTAGAGTGTAAGAAAACAAAGGTAGGGCCAAGTACACTGCTTTGTCTAGTGGTCTTTAATATTGTTAACGCAGCCCTGCATCTTCTTTGATACTATAGTCCATCATATTTTCCAGGGGTTGGGGAATATTCAGCCTCCCATATATGTTGGCTTACAACACCCATCAGAGAAGCCTCCCACAAGGATGATAAAAACATCAAATCATCCAGGCGTCCCCTGGGCAACATCCTTGCATACGGCCAATTCTCTCACACCAGAAGAGACTTGCTCCTGACACGAAAAAAAACCCATCAGCCACAGGCCAAGTGAGGGTGCTGTAGTTGAAAATATCTGAAGAACCTGTGGTTCCCTGCTGCTCATCTATTCATTGTTAGACAAGGATTTAGGACCTCGGGGATTTAAGAATGATGTTTAGGTCTCTTCAAAAGCAAAGAACTAATAGTTCGCTTCATTAATTCAGTATGTGAGTTACAGACACAGACCATGACAAACTCAATAGACAAGTGTCTCTTTAGGCTTCCTCTTTGCTCATTAAACTTTCTCCCACATTACTTGAGTTTCATCAGTTAAATATTTATTTGACTAATTTATCAGTCAAACTGATCCAGCGTCTCAGTACTAAATGTTAATTACTTTTATAGCTTATAGCCTTCTCCCCACACTCTACCCTACAGGATTGGATGGAATCCATTATCATGAAGAAGATTTATTACACTTTGTCCTAAATCCAATAGTGTGCTAATGGATGTCCACTAGTCTTCTGGGATGTTTTTCTTCTCCATCCCACACACACACAAATGATTTTGGTATAGTTGTAATATAATAATAATAATAATAATAATAATAATAATAATAATAATAATAACAACAACAACATCTCCCCAAGGGACTCGGTGCGGCTTACATGAGGCCAAGCCCAAACACAACAGTACAAGCAATAATAACAACAATACAAGCAATTAAAAACATAGACAATAAAATACACAACATTATCAATAAGACAACACATTATTAAAAACAGTGGGAAAGCCAAATGTAGAGTTAAAATTGGAAATAATGCTGGGACATGTTATTTATTCAATTATTTATTTCATGCCTTTCTACCCTGCCCTTCTCTCCCCTAAGGAGGACCCAGGGTGGCCTCACACAAGCATCATATGATGATAACAGCATATAAACCATCAAAAATTACATTTAAAGCATTAAAATCATTAAAAGCACATTATACAATTCATTAAACAATAAATTAAACATGCCAATTAAAACCAAATCCAAATCAGGGTAAATCCAATGTCACAGATATCCTAAGTCTCTTTCCAGTTGCTGCTGTCCACTAATTGAACACCTGGTCCCAAAGCCAAGTCTTCAATTGTCTTCTAAAGGACAGGAAGGAGGTGGCCAACCTGATGTCCTTAGGGAGAGAGTTCCACAGACGGGGGGCCACTGCAGAGAAGGCCCTGTCTCTTGTCCCCACAAACCGCGTTTCCAAAAGTGGTGGGATCGAGAGCAGGGCCTCTCCTGATGATCTTAAGCTTTGTGATGGTTCATAACAGGAGATACGTTCAGACAGGTAATCTGGGCCAGAACTTTTTAGGGCTTTAAAGGTTAAAACCAGCACTTTGAATTGCACTCGGAAGCTGATCGGCAGCTAGTGGAGCTGGTGTAACAGAGGAGTTGTACACTCCCTGTATGCCGCTCCAGTAAGTATCCTGACTGTTGGACTAACTGAAGGTTCTGATAAGTCTTCAAAGGCAGCCCCATGTAGAGAGTGTTTGTTGTAGTAGAGTGTGCTGAGCAAGCTACAGCGAGTAGTAGAAGGGCAAAGAGGGCTGCTCAGGTGTTGGATCAAGAACAGCAAAGGAAGCGAATTTGGGAAATATTCATGACACCTACAGATACTGAGTCATTCGAAGGGTTTACAGATTCTGAGATGGAGGAGGAGGGAGAGGAATGTAGAGGTTTGAAACGGGTTATTCGGGAGCAAGAGTCAGATGAGGAAAGGGAAAGGAAAAGGATCCGTGAAATATTTAATGCTCCAACTGAGGAGGAAGACTTCATGGGGTTTACAGGGAGTGTTGGGACTGAGAGTGATAATGGAGAGGAGGATGAGCTAGACAGGGACATATGTACTCAACCCACCTCAAGTGAGGAGTTTGAAGGGTTCTCGGGAGACTGGCAACCTGGAAATACATGGGGTGATCTAAGTCTTGATAGACGCTGGAAAGGCTGGAGGGATGGGTGGTTGTGAGCAGCTGTGGAAGCGAAAGCACCTGAGAGTGATGATGAGAGGGCAGAGTCCAGCTCCACCTCTGATGAGGAGTTATAGGTTAAAAGTAAGGTATCAAACTATTGGAACTTTGCAGTAGGCAAAGTGTTGTATTGGGCTTGGGACTTTGTTGCTGCCTTTACTGTCGCCTTGGGTCCTGGGACTGCAGATCGTTGTGCTTCCGTGCTTCTACCGACTGGAATCCTGTAAGTGTTGACTTCTACTCCTTGCTGACTTCGGATTGTTTTTGGACTATGACATCGTGTTTTGGATTTAATTTCTGCTTTTGGACGTGCCTCGACCTTGGATTGTTTCCTGATTACATCTTTGCTTGCTCCCACCTTGCTACTTTGTGTTTTATGGACTCTGTAATTTTGAAGCAGTTTGCTTAAAGTTTTTGTTATACCGGATTATATCACTGTACAATCCAGATTATTCTCCAAGTTGCGTTTTTTTGCTTAGCAGTTGCTACAGATTTTGTTTTATTGCTAGACTCACTGAATTCAAGTGTTTCTAAGCTATTTTTGTTTGTTAATGAACTTTGTTTGGACCTTTTACTTGTGTTTGGCTCCTTTAAGGCTTCTGGTTCACGACAATGTTGCAGTAGGTTTTAATTATGAGTTGTAAGGAGTAAAAGTCATACACCTCTCTTGGGTCCACTGATTTATTTATTTATTTATTTTGAGTGCTTCTACCCCGCCCTTCTCAACCCCCTAGGGGGGACTCAGGGCGGCTTACAAAAGGCACAATTCGATGCCTAATAATTCACAAAATATACAAAATATACAATTATACAATTATACAAAGATATACAATTTACAATTTAACAGCAACTGTTATTACTAGTTAAAACAATCAAATCAATACAATAACAGCAATAAAATCATTTTGTGGTCAATGTTTGCCAATTTATAAATCCATAATCCATCCAGCATTGTCATTGTCCTTTCCTACTCTGGTCGTCATAGTCTTTTGTCCATCTGCCAGCTTACCCGAAGGCCTGGTCCCAAATCCAGGTTTTTAACTTCCTCCTGAAGGAGAGGAGGGATGTTGTTTACCTCTCCGAACGTATTCTCCCCTACAAACCATCAAGACCACTAAGATCATCTGGAGGGGCCCTGCTCTCAGTCCCTCTGCCTGCAGAAGCACGGCTGGTGGGGACGAGGGACAGGGCCTTCTCGATGGTGGCCCCTCGACTTTGGAACTCCCTGCCATTAGAGATCAGAACTGCCCCCTCCCTCATGACGTTCAGGAAACTAACAAAGACCTGGTTGTGGAACACGGCATTTGACAACTGATTTAATTCTTTGCCTACATAAAAGGAGGATGATGAATGGTATTGTGATGGTGTCGGATGATTTGGCTCTTTTAACTGTGATGATAATGTTTTAATGTGTATAGTGCTGATATTTTAACCGTGTAATGAAGTGGCATTGTGTTGTTGTTGTATATTCTTTGTATGTTAACACATGTTGTGAACCGGTCCGAATCCCTCTTTGAAGGTGAGAGGGTCGGTATATAAAACCTCAAAATAAATAAATAAATAAATAAATAAATTGATGACCTAATTTCCCCAGGGAGCACATTCCACAGGCGAGGGGCCACCACCAGAAGGCCCTGTCCCTCGTCCCCACCAGTCTCACTTGTGATAAAGGTGGGGCCGAGAGCAGGGCCTCCCCGGAAGATCTTAAACTCCGAGGTGGGATGTAGAAGGAGATACGTTCAGACAGGTACGCTGTCTGAACATATTATCCATTGATTTACCCAGTAGAATTAACCATTGGATCACATGGAATAATTCTGTGAGATAGGTTAGGATGAACAAGATGGCTGCCCCAAAGAATTTTTTCAGCAAGGGTCATAGTGCAGCAATTGAACCTCAGTTCACAGATGGTCTGGAGCCTGTTTCTATACAAAACCACATTAACAATTTAGGAAATCCACATCACACTTCTGATGAGGGAGTATACATTTTAGGAACAGTATGATAATTTAACACAGAGCTGATTTTTCTGAAAGAAAGAAAAGCAATAACCCAAGGCCTTTTCCTCCACTCTCTGAAATACGTTTTTGAAGTGAGGCATACAGTGAAAGTTGGACTAATGTTTCTATTATCAAGCCTTCATTGCATCTATTATTGAAAGCAATGGTGTGTATGCTGAACTTGATGAAGAGCAGCCTTACATAGAAGAAAACAAAAATCCCTTGGGGAATATTCTTTGCATTCCTCCACTGATGGCTGGCTGGCTGGCTGCCACTTATGTGAATGCTTCCAGCAGAATTTAAAATATAACCCTCACTGTAAAAATAGGCTTTGCAGAATATCTTCATTTTTGAAACACTGAAGAGAACTCAGCATGAAAATCCTACATCAGTGGGTTTGACACTGGTGTGCCAAGGAATTCTGTGTTGCTTGGAACCTTGTTACGGACTTCCCCGTAAGAAAAGCAGACAAACTTTCCTGACTGCCCATCTGGTTCCTTTCCTTATAGTAGTGGTTCTCCAGATGTGGGTCCCCAGATGTGTTGGCCTTCAACTCCCAAAAATCCTAACAGCTGGTAAACTGGTTGGGATTTCTGGGAGTGGTAGGGCCCATGGGTTGAGATGCACTACCTTTATAGTAAGCAAACTGTTCCCTGGTCAAATACACATGCTTCACACAAAAAGTCTCAATTTCATTCAGGTAGGGATCTAAAAACTTTGTAATTTTTCATGACCACAGTAAGAGAGGGTCACAGGTCCACACCTTGGGGGTCCTCCTGGACTCAGTGCTGACACTTGATGCGCAGGTGTCGGCGGTGGCCGGGAGGGCCTTTGCACAGTTAAAACTTGTGCGCCAGCTGCGACCATACCTCGTGCCACAAAGGTGTTAATCTAAAGCTATATAGGAGCCCCAAGTGGCGCAGTGTGTTAAACCCTTGTGCCGGCAGGACTGAAAACCAACAGGTTGCAGGTTCGAATCCAGGGAGAGCGCGGATGAGCTCCCTCTATCAGCTCCAGCTCCTCATGCGGGACATGAGAGAAGCCTCCCACAAGGATGATAAAAACATCAAATCATCTGGGCGTCCCCTGGGCAACGTCCTTGCAGACGGCCAATTCTCTCACACCAGAAGCGACTTGCAGTTTCTCAAGTCGCTCCTGACACGACAAAAAAAATATTGAAATTTACCAGTAGCTGAAGCTGTTTCAGAAAGGTAGTTACTAGGCCTGTGCGGTTTCGTTCGTTAATTCGTTAATTCGTTATTAATTCGTTATTTTTGGCATTTCCGAAGCGATATTGAAACATATTTCCAAACCCGGAAGGGTTTTTAAATATCGAACCAGCAACCCCCATAGTTTTAACGAGCCTCCGCTCGTTTCGTTAATGGGGTGGAGGCTGCTGGAGTGCTGGTGCCTGGGAGCCAATCCGGCGCTCCCAAGCAGTGCACCATGGGTCCGTGGCTGTCTGTTTTTGATTGGCCGGCGAGCCCTTTCAAAGCGGCTCCGCGCGGCCCGTAGCTTGCTGCAGAGGGCGAGGGAGTTTGCATTGGGTTGGCTTGGCAATGGCTGCTAGCAACTGGGATTGGATTCATTCTTGCTGCTGTGAGTGCTGCTTGCTTCATTTGCTGTCTCCTGCCTGTGTTTGGTCCACATTTGGGCCATTTTTTGGTTAATTTTCCATTTTAAAATATTTTTAATATTATTTTTTAATATTATTTTTTAATATTATTTTTAATATTATTTTTTAATATTATTTTTAAAAAATATTCTAAAAAAGAAAAGACTCTTCTGTTGGTGTGTGCTCTCATTTGCTGTATCCTGCCTGTGTTTGGTCCACATTTGGGCCATTTTTTGGTTAATTTTCCATTTAAAATATTTTTTAATATTATTTTAATATTATTTTTTAATATTATTTTAATATTATTTTTAAAAAATATTCTAAAAAAGAAAAGACTCTTCTGTTGGTGTGTGCGCTCTCATTTGCCCTGTCTCGTGGCTGTGTTTGGTCCACATTTGGGCCATTTTTTGGTTAATTTTCCATTTTTAATATTTTTTTAATATTATTTTTAATATTATTCTTAAAAAAAAAAATATTCTAAAAATTCGTTAATATTTACAAAATTTTCGTAAATACCAAAACTTTTTTGGGAGAAAGTTTTGTAATTATTTTAAATATCGAAACAAAAAAACACCCCAATTACAAATCGATTTTAGAAACAAATTTTTTCTTGATCAAACAGGCCTTAGTTACCTCTAGACTGGACTATTGCAATGCACTCTATGTGGGGCTACTCTTCAAGACAGCCCAGAAATTACAACTTGTCCAACACTCGGCAGCCAGATTAATAAGGGGGGGCAACTTACAGGGAGCTGTCAACCCCCTGTTTAAAGAACTTCATTGGCTGCCATTCATTTTTCGTTCCCAATTCAATAATAATAATAATAATAATAATAATAATAATAATCTTTATTTATACCCTGCCACCATCTCCCCAATGGGGACTCGGGGCGGCTTACATGAGGCCAAGCCCAAACAATAAAACACAACAACAACAATAAATTACTCATAACAAAGCAAAACAATAACAATAATATCATGACACATTTAAAACCTGTGAAGTCTGACTTGACCATGGTGGTCCATGCCTTAGTTACCTCTAGACTGGATTACTGCAATGCACTCTATGTGGGGCTACCCTTGAAGATGACCCAGAAACTACAACTTGTCAAATGTTTGGCAGCCAGATTAATAACGGGGGCAATTTACAGAGAGTGGTCAACCCCCCTGTTTAAGGAGCTCCACTGGCTGCCGTTTATTTTCCAGACCCAATTCAAGGTTCAGGTAATAATAATAATAATAATAATAATAATAATAATAATAATAAACCTTTATTTATACCCCACCACCATCTCCCGCAGGACTCGGTGCGGCTTACAAGAGGCCGAGCCCAAACACATCAATAAAACACAGCAATACAACAATAAATAACTCATAACAAAGCAAAACAATAACAATAATATCATGACACATTTAAAACCTGTGGCAGGGCCAAATGTAATGATTAAAATTTTAAAATGCTGGGCATGTTCAAGAGAAATAGGATGGATATTTTAGGGATAGGTGGGCGTGCAGACAATTCTAAATCTCCTGTAAAGTGCATTTGGGACCTATTACTTGGGATTCCTTATTCTGGGAAGGCACATTGGAACATCCACGTTTTCAAGCTCCTTCTAAAGACTGCCAACATTGGGGCATGCCTGATGTCCTTGGGGAGGGAGTTCCAGAGTTGTGGGGATACCACTGAGAAGGCCCTGTCCCTCGTCCCCACCAATCGCGCCTGTGATGCAGGTGGAATCGTGAGTAGGGCCTCTCCAGATGAACGAAGAGATTGTGTGGGTTCGTATACAGAAATGTGGTCACACAGGTAGATGGGTTCCAAACCGTTTAGGGCTTTGTAGGTAAGCACCTGCACTTTGAATTGGGCCCGTAAAATGAACGGCAGCCAATGGAGCTCCTTGAACAGGAGGGTTGACCTCTCCCTGTAATAGGTTATCACCTATAAAGCCCTAAACAGTTTGGGACCCGCCTACCTTCGTGACCGTATCTCTCTCCATGAAACAACCCGGGTCCTTCGATCTTTGGGGGAGGCCCTCCTTTCACCCCTGCCAGTCTCACAAGCTCGTCTTGTGGGCACAAGGGAGAGAGCCTTCTCCTCTGTGGCTCCTCGACTTTTGAACTCATTCCCTGGAGAGATCAGGGAAGCCCCTACACTAGAAACCTTTAAAAAGAACCTTAAAACCTGGCTCTTCCGCTGCACCTTTGGAGAGTAGGTGTATAACATGACACTACTGCTCCCTTCAACGCTTCTGTCACTGGAGTATACGCCCCCCCCCCCATGGGAAGTTTAGTTTCACAACCCTGTGTTTCTTTATGAGCCCCCTGCAAATAACTTGCTCCTATTCTTATCTCATTCAGGGTTTTTTAAAAACATTTTATCCTGTACATGTGGCCTGCCCACTGTCACTGTGATTGTGTTTATTGTAATGTTATTTTGTTACTGTATTAATGTTTTTTTTCCTTTTTTCTTTCTTTTTAATGTAATTTTAATGCTGTTGCTTGTTTCTTATGTTTTGGTTTTATCTTGCTATAATATGTGTCTGGGCTTGGCCTCATATCAGCCACGCCGAATCCCTGTTGGGGATTTATTTATTTATTATTAATAAATTTATTTAATAAATAAATAAATTTAATTAATAAATTTATTTAATAAATAAATAAATAAATAAATATTATTATTTACATATGAAAACACCCCACTGTGGAAATTACCAACTGCTTGGACACCTTTCATAATTAATAACTACTTTGTGAAAAATCTTTTTTTAAAAGAAAAACAAACACAAAACAAAATAAACTTTGAGGGTTTTAAAAGAAAAAATAATGACTCTTGTCTGGAACACAGTGTTTTTTGGACCAAAGCAATGTCTTGTATAGCCTTGGCTCAAAAAACACAGGATGAAAACTTATGGTACAGATTTGATGTCATGGTGTCATTCTTAGTTTTCCATCATTTACTTTAGTCCTAATAACCATGGAGAGAGCGTTGATACACAGCATGGAAGATTGGCTCCTGATCACTGGGAATTTTATGTTGCAGTTTGCCTGGCTTCTAAGATTTCACTATGTTGCCTTTGCACTTTAAAGTCTATCTTGATAACCACACATGGCTTGAAGGCACATGAATATTGCAGCTTTACTGAAGCTAAGCAGCAGTGCATCCAGACAGACGGTTTCTGGCATCACCACTCAAAATTGTGAAGCAATTCCACCATTCCATCCATAATAGATTTTGGATGGCAAGAAAAAAGATAGAAGAAGTGTCAGGAAAACACAAAAGGGTTACAAATGAAAGAAAGTATCATGCAAACGCTTCTCCTCCCTTGATAAAATTCTGCAAATGAAGGAGGGGTATTACAAGATGGAATAATAACAATAATAATAACAACAACCATGAAACAACATAAATAACAAGAGACCATGAAAATGAACCATGAAAATGAACAAAATCTGGCTACCAGTATTAAAAAAACTCTAAAATTACTACAGCAAAACAGCAGAGAGGAAACAACCAGGCACATCTTAACACCTCTCAACAGAACATTTTCCCAGGCTCAGCCAAGCCTACAAATGCTAATGAAGGTGGTCAGCTGAAACATTCACACCTAGCTTCAGCAGAGAGCTCTTTGCCCCACCCCAGTCATTCCACAGATATAAAAACCCATTTTCCTATTTCCAACAGACCTCACTACCTCTGAGGATGCTTACCATAGATGCAGGCGAAACGTCAGGAGAAATGCCTCTAGAACATGGCCCTATAGCCCGAAAAAACCTACAAGAACCTAACAACTTTATTCTTGTACTCTGCCACCATCTCCCTGAAGGGACTCAGGGCAGATTACATGGAACAATGTCCACAAGAAAATAGACAAAACAATCCATTAAAACAAGGCACAATTAAAATAAAAAACATAACCAGAAAAAAATCAGTTAAAACACAATTAAATACACTTGCAACATATCTCAATGGAGTTGGTGATAATATTTCATAATTTTGAGTTTTAATTTTTGATAACAGGACTTTGGTATCCTCTGAGATTTGGCCCCAGGACCACCTGTGGACACCCAAATCCATGGATGATCAAGTCCCATTACATACAATGGCATAGTAAAATTTTGTTCCTTATATTAAATTGAGTATTTTCAAGCCATGGATGGTTGAGTCCATGGATGCAGAATTTGTGAATGTAGACTGTATTTGCCACCTTTAACATCTTTTTGAGATCAGTGGCTGGCTGTGATGAAAGTCCCTTAGTTCAGGATCTCGCTGTAAATGACTTGGCTTCTTCTTTGATCAGAAAGTAGCCTTAATTGTTATTTCATTGTTGCTGCATGGATCTCTATCTCAACTGCCAACAGTTGATTTACCATAATCATTGGCTGAGACCATGTCTTTCACTGCACTGACAGTTTTATTTCCCCTCCTGTTACAGAGCCAGTTATGAATCAAATTGTGTTGTCTTCTTCTTCCACTTTCTGCTCTACTGACCCTTTCTTTTTCTTCTTTTCATTAGCCATTTTATAACTAAAGCATCACATCATTGTAAAATGGAGCCTACAGCTGTTATTTCAATTCCAGCTGTGTACATGGCTCTCAGAATTGGAGATCCTAGATATGTTGAACAGGAGATGTTCCATCCTCAAGGTTTACTCCCATTTACGAGTCTGTATTTTTATTAAAATCACTTGTTTCTTTATGGACAGTCTCAAAAGAAGGCATTGCTGGTTGGAACCATGAAATAAATGGTTGCCTTTAAAGGAAGAAAAGTAGAGTTTCAGTTCCAGCATGAACAGACCCCCAGTCAGCACAATAATGTATATATGTAATATACGAGGGGTATTTTTAAAGTAAGGTCCATTTTGTTGTAGACACTAGTGGTTCGTGTGCATACCGCAACGAGTGCGTGCGTCGTGTACTGGCATGCCTCGGGAACAACTGTGCTCAGTTTCCACTCTGTAGCTAACCTGTACGGTTCTGTTCTGTGCTTTAAAAATATTTAAGACTATCAACTCACCCTCCGCATGTGAGGTTCGCTCAGTGATATGGTTTTTGTCAGCAAGGAACCTGCCTGCTGCAGAAATTCATCGACAGATTTGTGAAGTGTACGGTGATACTGTTATGAGTGAAAGCAAAGTGCGTAAGTGGGTACGACAATTCAAAGATGGCTGTGACAACGTCCATGATGAGGACTGCTCCAGTCACCCTTCTTTGATTACAGACGATTTGGTGACTTCAATTGAAGCGAGGATTTATGAAGAGGGTATTTTAAAATTGGTTCAGAGGTATGATAAGTGTTTGAACAAACTTGGGAACTATGTCTAAAAATAGAGTGAAGTATGTACTTTCTGAAAATAATTTTATTTTTTGGAAATAAACTTTCATTGTGTACTTATGTTCAAACGGACCTTACTTAAAAAATACCCCTCGTATTTCCAACTATACCACTATTCGTTTTGCTACACAATCATATATATAATAAAGACTATGGAAGTGGTTCACTGGATTGTGTGAACTGTTGTATAGACAAATTCTATCACTAATACTGCTGAGAAGGTATTAAATAAGGATCTAAGAATTATAATAACCCAAGAACCATCTCAGCTTCATTATATTTGTTTTATTTGTAAATGGACAACTTTATACTACAAAATTTTCTTGTATATCCCACTTTATTCAGAACTTTAGTATCTGATCATTTTGTGACCCTATCACACGGGGAGGTCGAGCCCCCCACCCCAGTGCTGTTTCACCAGCAAATGTGGCGAAATGACAGGTGTGAAGAGTGAGTCCATCCCATGGGGTAAGCACCACCTAAACAGGGGAGAGGTGTGTCAGCACAACATGGAAAGGCACCTCGGTTGTGGGTGGAGTCACAGCCGGGAGTCACACAATGTTGTGTGATGGCTGGCATGGGCCTTCGTCCCTGAAGAAGGCTCTAAGCATCCTAGGACACTTATTTTCATCAATGAGATGAGGTCCTTTAAGAGAGTGATTGATGGCGTTTCCATCTTCTTTTTAAAAGATCCATGACATGTATGTCTGGATAATATTTTAGCCAGCTAAAATAGTTTATATACCTCTTGTTCTGGTACAGTGATACTTTTTGCAGCAGTTATGCCCTTTGCTTCCTGCTTATTGCAGAAAAAGTATCTCAAACTTGTAAACACAATAATTTTGACTTTAATTGATATAGACTTATAAGGATACAGTACACTAAATACTGAAAAGTTAATAAGTAAAGATGTTTGATGTATATTATACTGGGAATAAGGTAGAGGAGCTAGTAGCAGTTACTACTGACTCATTTGACAGCACTTAAAGACAGTGCTTGAGGCACTGCTTAACAAGACAAAGTGGAATATTTTTACAAGCCAAATCCTAAATTGAGGAGGCAGGAAACCTCTGTGGCTCCACTCAGCTCTTTTCAAGCCTGTCCATTTGCACAAACAGCTGCCATTCACTAAGTGTGTATCATTCAGCATTAGAAACCTAAAGTGAAACAAGTGACCCCCTCCAAGTAAATAGTGATGTCTGGATACCTTCATTCAGAGTTCCAGTCATCCACCCGTGGCTGTTTCTGTTGTTGTTTCTGTTTCTGTTGTTGTTGTTGTTGTTGTTGTTGTCTTTGCTTCTTTGCTTTGGAGTGTGCTGGAAGAAGCAAAGACAATATTTGATTTTTTCAGTGTGCTGGAAGAAGCAAAGACCACCAGCATTGAAGCGATGGTCCTCCAACATCAACTCCGCTGGGCCAGCCACGTTGTCCGGATGCCTGACCACCGTCTCCCAAAGCAGTTGCTCTACTCGAACTTAAGAACGGAAAACGGAACGTTGGTGGACAGGAAAAGAGATTTAAAGATGGGCTCAAAGCCAACCTTAAAAACTGTGGCATAGACACCGAGAACTGGGAAGCCCTGGCCCTTGAGCGCTCCAGCTGGAGGTCAGCTGTGACCAGCAGTGCTGCAGAATTTGAAGAGGCACGAATGGAAGGTGAAAGAGAGAAACGTGCCAAGAGGAAGGTGCGTCAAGCCAACCCCAACCGGGACCGCCTTCCACCTGGAAACCAATGCCCTCACTGTGGAAGAAGATGCAGAGCAAGAATAGGGCTCCACAGCCACATATGGACCCACAAGGAAACCCATGATGGAAGACCATCTTACTCGTCCAACGAGGGATCGCCTAAGTAAGTAAGTAAGTAAGTAAGTGTTGTAGTCTACTTTCAAATCATTTCTGGTTTACAGCTAACCTATCATTGGGTTTTTCTGAAGCTGAGAATGCATGATGTGCCAAAGGGTTTTCATGGCCAGGTGGGGAATCCAACTCTGGTCTCCAAAGTCGTAGTCCAACTCTCAAACCATGAACTATGATAGTTACATTCCACCTCAGTGAAATTTCTTCCTCTCTCTCTGCCCCCCCTCCCCACACACCACAATGTATTCTGTTTCTTCAGATTTGTGTCTAAATGGTCTCCCTGAGTTTTGTAAATAGAACAAATGATGCGCACATGTGTTAACCAACTCCAGTTCAAGGAATCTCCACACTACACAATTATAGCACTGTGATACTTCTTTAACAATTCAAATCTGCCCTGTGGAATCTGAAGATTTCTAGTTTGATGATGAACTTAGAATTCCCTGCTAGAGTTCTCTTCCTGAACTACAATATTAACACTTTCTAGTGGATTATTCTATTTCACATTAATAATGTTATACCTCCCGTTGGAGCCCCCAGTGGCACAATGGGTTAAACCCTTGTGTTGGCAGGACTCCTGACTGAAAGGTTTGAAGTTCGAATCCAGGGAGTGGGTTGAGCTCCCATCTGTCGACTCCAGCTTCTCAGGTGGGAACATGAAAGAAGCTTCCCACATGATGGTAAAACATCCGCGTGTCCCCTGGGCAACATTCTTGCAGACAACTAATTCTCTCACACCAGAAGCTACTTGAAGTTTCTCAAGTTGCTCCTGACACACAAAAAAACCCTCTTTGAAAGCATTTAGATACCAGTTTAGCTGCCATGCCTCTATTCTATGAAATCCTCGGACTTATACTTTCCTAAAGTATCTATTGGCAATTTTCAACTATAGAGCTTCCCTAGATTCCAAGACCCATGATTCCATATGATGTAGCCATGGCAGTTAAAGTGAACTTGAAGTGTTATAACTGTGTATTTATGAAAGACTCCAAAGTTCCTCACCAAAGTAAAAATCCCAAGATTCGATAGGACAGAATCATGGTAGCTAAAAGGGATTCAAAGTACTATAGCAGTGTAAACAGATGCATCCTCAGTGCCATACATATATGAGTTCTACAAAATTGCTCACTCTATGGTCGGTTAACACTTAATATCTTCCAGCTAAATGTGCAAGCTATCTCAGTGGAAAAACACTGTGCTTGAGGTGACATGACAGTTGTCTTTCTAGTGTTTGATTGGTGATGGCTCAATTGCACAGACAAATACAGTCATCAAGTGATTGCTATAAATGAGGATGAAGTGAGAAATGTCTCTAACTTAACAGAGCAGTCCTTCTGGTTTGAGGCCATCAATGATTCCTGGCATGCTTTCTTGTAGTCATTGAAATATTATTTTAAAAAATCTTCCTCCTCCTCCTCTTCCTCCTCTTCCTCCTCCTCTTCCTCTTCTAAAAGACAGATTCGATTTATAATTAACTTCTCCCTTAAATATGCAAATAGGTTTACTGAATCATAGCGATGATGATGATGATTTCATTTCCTCTTGACAGGTTGTTTCATTCATCTTTTCCATAGTAAAAATTACATAATGTGTGGGCAATAGACATGGATAGGTTCACGTCGGATAACTCGTAACTCATTATAGCTTCGTTAAAATTACCTCTTTGAAGTGATTTCTGAGGTTTTTTCAATACCAGTTCCTTGTATTTTCAAAGCAATTTTCACCATTTTTGTTACGACTCAGGAAGTGAGTTGGAAGTGATGCAGTGTTTTTTCTGCCCTCTAGCCTGCTGGGAGGCAAGCAGCTTGCATGCTGGGAGACTGCTTGCGTCCCATCCAATCAGAGGAGAAGTTTTGGGGAGGGGAGGGGGTTTCAGCAGCCATTGCTCTATATAAAGGGAAGCACATGGCTGAGAGGCTCATTCTGAGCCTGGGAAGGGAAGGAAAGAGAAGGGAAGGGGAAGGGGAAGGGGAAGGGGAAGGGAAGGGAGGTTGTGTTGCTGTTGGTGTGGGGCTGGGGTGGAAGAAGAGCAGGGCAAGCAGAGAAGAAGGGCTGGGGGAAGGGCTGTTGCCTGCCTGGTTGCCTGCCTTGCCACTTGTGTTGTTGGGTTTTGGGACGGGTGGATGCCACATGGGTATTGGGGTGTGTGGGTGCGTGATGTGGATGGAAAGAGTAGCACGGAGGAACCAAAGCACTCCAATGTTTTTAAAACCCCCAGCGTTGTAGCAGTTCTCTCTGGCCTCGGTGTTTCTTAGTTTGTTGTACATTGCCTCAAAAGAACTAGCTCTCCTATCAATTCAAGCCCCTCTTGGAACACAAACTCTCTTTCCCAAAGTTGTGAAATCAGCTTCCAAGCCCAAAAGTTATCTGTGCTGTGAGATTGTTCTTTTCTTAGTTTGCTGTGCATTGCCACAAAACCACTACTAATCCCATAAATTCAAGCCTCTCCTTCCCAAAGTTGTGAAATCAGCTTCCAAGGCCAAAAGATATCTGTGCTGTGATTGTTCTTTTCTGAGTTTGCTGTGCATTGCCACAAAAAACACTACAAATCCCATAAATTCAAGTCTCTCCTTTCCAAAGGGAGAGAGAATCCCCTGAAGTTTTCCCAATGCCATTTGCTGTTTTTCACGTATTGTGCAACCACATCTGCCATTAACGAAGTAATTCGGAAATTTCAGAAAGTTCTCATATTTTTTAGAAAAATTCAGAATTCAATTCCAAATTGAACCACCAGTGCCCCCTACATCCAAAACAAGTTTTGAACCATTTTTTTTATCAACCAAGCCTAGTGGGCAAAGGTGGCCTTTGAGAAGACAGAGGCAGGGAGTTGGTATGAAAAGGATTTATTTGCATGTAAAAACTTCCTTTTTTCAAAACTTAATAAAACCCATTGTATGAATCAGTAAAAAAATTATAATGTAGGTGCATACCTAAAGTTTTGTTTTACGTAGTTTTGAAGATCAAATTAGGTAGGTGACGTCCCCCATTCTCCATTCTCCATACACTGAGTAAACCGATTTCTGGCATTTGTCATGACTCTTGCCAGCATAGCAGGCGTTATGTTGGCAATTTATTCCTGGATGTTGGTCTTCAAATCTTGTAGGGTCCTTGGACGGTTCACATAAACACAGGATTTTTTTAAAAAAAAAGCCCATAGAAAAAAATCATAAGGGGCCAAATCTGAAGAGTGGGATGGCCACTCCAAATCCGCTTGAAAAGTAAGCCTCAATGGCAAAAGCACGCTCCTCACCGTTCCAACACATGATGGCCAGTGAACTGTGTCAGGACAAAACTTTATATTCCCACCTCTCAAACGAGACCACTGGCGCTCCGCTACGTCTTCAACCGACTGAATGACGCGCATTTTAAAAAAGGAAGTTATGCTGCCTCACCCTGTATTTGGTAGAAACCACTTAAACACTAAAGCAAGACATCTAGCAGTACTTCTACACTGTTGAATGAATGCAGTTTGATATCACTTCAACTTGTAGTGGCTCTATGCTATCAAATCTAGTGTTAAACTGCATTAATTTAAAAGTGCAGAAGTATTTCAAAGTTTTGCCAACAGGAATGAGGAACTGTTACAAATGACTGCACAGAACTGAACTGTGCTTTGAAGGCCTGAAAGCTGTTGCACTTGAACCTACTTCTGAGTGACACCAGCTATGCTTTCATAGTTGTTGAGGAAATAGTCAAATTGGAGAGAGTAACATTTTACTCCATTCACATTGCTTTGTTACCAAATTGTGCCTATTTCATAAAATAGGGGACCATCACAAATGGAAATGCCATATTTCATCACATAATAGTCACCATACCTGGGGAAAACCCCATAGCTGCAATAAATTACCTTGTATAATAATTGCAGAGGTTAAACTGCTAGCTGCAGAAAAACTTGCTGACCAGAAGGTTGGCAATTCAAAGCCATGGGTTGGGGTAAGCTCCCGCTGTCAGTCCTAGTTTCTGCCAACCTAGCAGTTTGAAGATATAATGTGAGTAGATCAATAGGTACTGCCTCGACAGAAAGGTAAAAGGTGCCCTGCAGTCATGCCAGCAAAACATGACCAGGAGGGTCTACGAACAACAGGCTCATTGACATGGAAAATAGAACAAGAGCACCTCCCCGTGGCCTAAGTTTCCTTTGTTTGTGTATTGTATGTCATTGTTCACTGTACAAACAGTATTGAATGTTTGCCTATATATGTGTATACTGTAAACCGCTCTGAGTCCCCTCTATGAGATAGAGCAGAATATAAATAAAGTGTATTATTATTATTATTGCACTCCTTTTTTCTTGAAAAAAGGGGGAAAGTGAGACTATTATGTGATGAAATATGGTATAAACAAATCAGATGCCATGTTTTGCAATGAGTATAAATACTTTCTTCTACTGCGAAATTACTGTGGAGTATAATTCCTTGAAATTTTGTTTCAAAAACTCTTACCAGGTGAAATAAGGAACAGGGCTCCTGTCCATTTACTGGCTGTGTAGAAGAGTTAATTTCAGCAAGTGCTGCTTGTTATGAAAACTGTGCCAGCTGCAGTTTCCTCTTCTATAAAATCACTATAGCAAAAAGAACCCTATTCTTAGTTCACTTGGCAACTTAGTTTTAAAAGAAAGAAATGTCATGGTAGATAAAGACCAAGCAGGTTGAAACAATGATATTCAAGACAACAAAGGGCAAAGGCATACTATGATTTTACAGTTCGATTTGATGCATATCTCCTCCTAAGTAGATGCCTCAAGTTCAATAAGAATTCCTGTCAAGTGGAGCATCTATGTAGAATTACAGTAACAAAGGCATTTAAAATGCTTCCTTCTTGCCAAGTAATCCTGGAGATTATCAGGGCAACCTAAAACATTTTGCAGCCTGAGGCACGCAGCCAGTGGCACCTGCAACCCATCCAATTCTGTTCTGGTACAGCTGTACCAGGAGCTCCAATTTTGTTTGCTTTGCATTGAATGTTTGTTTACAGTCCTAAGTTTCAGGGACTCTGCAGATAGGTGGCTTCTTTTGGCTGCAGTCATAGGGCAAGCCACCTGCCCATCATTGTTGAGTTTGGTCCTGCCCCTTGCTCAGGGCAATTGGGAAGGGAAGGGAGCATTTTTTTAGTTAGTCTCAGCAAGGAAAGCTATGTACAGGACTTGTGTAAACTTTCCCTGTACAAAAGCTTCAACTTTTAAGAACTCCAGGGAAGCATCCCCACAGCTTTAAGAAGTTCCAGGAAAACAGCCCTAAAGACCAAAGAACTCCAGCTGGAGAACATCTACTGCCTTGCTGGTAGGTCCACTCAGCGTTCGAGACGCAGTTCGACCCGGTAGTGGAGCCCACATCAGTAAGGGTTAGGTTATAGTCAGCCTGGGAGAAGTTAAAAAAGGGGATTTTCCTTTAAAGAAGAAGTTATTGAAGACAATAGCCTGTCCTTCGTGGGCAAGATTAGGAATTCACCAGTTGCCTAAAAGCTTGGAATCATTTGCTTAACTTTACTGAAGACAAGAGAAGTTTCTGTTTGATTGTTCATTAATAAAAGACTTTGTTGTACTTCTCAAGCCATCTAAAGACTGTTTGTGGTGGAAACCTCTGAGAACTTCTCCTTGGGTCCCTGGCTTCCAGTTGGGCAAAGGTCACACGTCCTGTTTTAAACACAGTCATTTACAGGCCCAGCGTGTGACAGAACAAATTCAGTGTGTGTATTTTCCCAAACCAGCTTAGTTATTTTGATGAATGATGTAAAAAAAAATACCACAATCACTTCTTCCTCCCTTTTGCTATAAAAATAATAAACATAAATCAGTACCAACTTGCTGCCCTTTTCATGATGTTCAAAATTTGCTGGCAGAGGCATCCCACTAATCGTAGGGCTGGCCTTGGGAAAAGCTGATTTGTTGGAGGAGAGGCTACAGATTTTAACGGAAATTGTCAGCTTCTTGCCAAACTGCAATGTCCAGTAGACATGGAAGAAAAACAAACCTAAAAGTGCAGCCTAGATGTGTCAAAGATTTTAAAATCAGTGCAATAGAACTGGCTGTGTGTCTGGTATTAGAAGCATTGTTTTGAACTGCTTCTAGTTTAAACTGGGAGAAAGAACAAAGAATAAAGCCTGAACTGGCTCAGGTGGTAAATGACACCACTGATTGACTTTCCTGTCTCCACAGGTTAAACCCCTTCAGCCTACTATTCCAACACATTCCGGGATTGTAATGACTGTGAATTTTGCAGACTGCCGGCTTTGTGCAGTTGCAAAGCCCATTCGATACAGGTAGAACTTCTCATTTCACGTTTATTCTGAAAATGGAAATCTGGATGACGAGGATATCATGAGTGGCATGCTCTCAAATTTCTGAAACAGCTTTGCAAGAAGTGGAACGCCGATAAAATGGTACCGACCGCTCAAAAGTGAAATCTGCAAAAAAAGGGCTTATGCATTAATGTTGCTGCCTTGCCATATGTTTGGGGGAAAAGGTGCTGGTATTCCACCGAGACACCGATTCCAATGGTTTCTTTATGCAATAACACATTAAGCTGACTTCTCTCTTGCACGCCAGTGATGGGATATCATGGCACGTCAAGCATGTCTTCTCTATGCAAAAGGCTGGCAAATCAGTGTGTTGAATTTGGATGTTGCTCCAAGACAGTGTAAGAGTTGTTTATCAATATGTCTCCTGTATATGTCATCGGCTGGGGACCCCTCCCCCCAGCATCAACTGCCGCTCTGGGCCATTATAATAATATAATATAATCTATATAAATAAAAATGTAATGTTCGTTTGTGGTATTCACAGAACTCAAAAACCACTAGACGAATTGACACCAAATTTGGACAGCATACACCTAATAACCCAATGTATGTCTTTCACTCATAAAAAATGATTTTGTCATTTGGGAGTTGTAGTTGCTGGGATTTATAGTTACCTACAATCAAAGAACATTCTGAACCCCACCAATGATGGAATTGAACCAAAGGTGACACACAGGACTCCCATGACCAACAGAAAACAATAGAAGGGTTTGGTGGGCATTGATCTTGAGTTTGGGAGTTGTAGTTCACCTACTTCCAGAGACCACTGTGGACTCAAACAATGATGGATCTGGACCAAACTTGGAACAAATATTCCATATGCCCAAATATGAACACAGATGGAGTTTGGGGGAAACAGATCTTGACATTTGGGAGTTGTAGTTACTGGGATTTATAGTTCACCTACAATCAAAGAGTATTCTGAACCCCACAAACAACAGAATTAGAGCAAACTTCCCACACAGAACCCCCACGACCAACAGAAAATACTTAAGGCCATCCACTCCAACTCTTCACAAAAGCAAGAAAATCTAATCAAAGCCCTCCTGACAAAGAGCCATCCAGCCATAGATAGAGATAGATATATATGATTCACACACAGATATAATATCATGGATTTGAAAGGGACCCCTAAAGAAGGACAATGATATGTTGCATATTCCAGAGTAGGCAAACCAGACACTCTCAACACCAACACTAACAAAGAAACAACAAGAAATACTGTTTACCCACAAGCAGAATGAAAACAGGCATGCTGCCGAATGAGCATTTTCATTCTGCATCCAAAAAACCCCCCCAAACAACTCAGATTTTTCAGCCCTGGAAGCCTTTCCTATCTTCCCTTCAAGGAAACCTGGTGTCAACAAAGGGGTTAAGAAAGCATCCTATCCAGCCCATTATGGGGGGCGGGGGGGGGGGGGGGGGGGGGGGGGGCTTTCCACAGGCTCCCTTTCCATATCCTTCACTAACACCTGGACTTTAAAAAAGCATCAGAGTTAAGATTCCACTCGTACTGGATCCTTTACCTTTTGTTTGTAGTGGAGATCGGCTTTAATGCTTCTTAAAGCTGTTTCTACTTTAGAGGAGACTACTCAACAGCACCAGCACACCATGCAGCTTTCCAAGAAGCATTTTAAGATGGCCCAGGGAAGGAAGAGCAATGACCTGTAGCTCATTAGCTCTATCCTCTCTGGATTACTTTAAAAAATCCCCTCCCCCACCCCTGTTTTCAGTGCCTGCAATCTCTTTTCTGCTTGCTGGTTTTGCTTCCTTAAAGCAAAACCTAGAGGAGAGTCACATTTGTGTGACTCTCCAAGCCCACAAATGCATGCATGAAGAAACACCCTACCCAGAATCCCTCAGGTCCCCAACTCTCAGTCAGTCCCACTAAATTAAAATAATCAGGAAAATAAAGGAAAATCAAAAAGATTCAACTGTGATGCCAAATAGGGGAGAAGGAGCCAAGATCGGCTCCCACTTGTTTTCATGTCGGGCAGGTTTTCGTACCGGGAGGGCCCTTACCATTACGTGCTCCCAAAGTAACAAAGGTACAGAAGTAAATGGAGAAAAGGGGGAAATGAAATCCACACACATACATACCAAAGAGTTGTCTTCTTTAGGAATTTGCTAGGTCCTCCAATGCATGTCTATGAGAACATCCAAGGAAACTACACCATATACTTGCTTAGTGGGCTGAGCAAATTCCTAAATAGACAATTTTCCCATTGATGTGGGTAATGAAACAGTGGATATAGAGATGTTACTATGTTTACACATAGCTTGGTCCATGGGGATATCATATAGAGCAGAGCTTTCTTAGCACTGTCACCCCAGTGATGGAACTCCCTCCTGAGATGTACTTGTTCTCTACTTTTTTGTGTTTCAGGTTAAATGGATATGTTGAGGAATAATGGCAGTGACAAATTTGTTTTGAACCACTGCTGTTTGTATTGTTTTTATGGTATTTGCTTGTATGATTTTAGAAATGTGTAATGTGCAATTCTGTAATTTTTAGACACACACTCTTAAGCCTTTCTAATTTGAGATTTTCATGATATTTTATGCAAGAGAACTAGCCACCCTGTGTTCTTATGAGGTAGGGCATGCATAAATAAAATAAAACCCTTGACAATTTAAATCAATACGCTCATTACCAAACATAACCTCAACATGACCATTGTTTTGATATATGAAGTAACTATGTGTTCACATACAGTTTAATAAGAGTTACCATTCACCATTAAAAGGATTTAAAAATACTTTTTGTTCCCTATTTTGTTCCAGTGAACTTAAGGAGGCATGCATGGATGTCTCCCCTGCTTTATGACAACAATTCTGTGAGTTAAATCAGTCTGAAATAGTTTATTTGAGCTCAAATCCAACCTAGGGGCCTTCCACACAGCCATATAACTCACAATATCTGCTTTTAACTGGGTTAGCTGAGTCCACAATGCCATATATCCCAGTTCAAAGCATATATTGTGGGGTTTTATTCAAATGTCTGGAAGGGGCATTAGAGGTAATTAATAGGCTTGTTTGATCCAAAAAAATGGTTCAAAACTCGGTTTGGATTAAGGGGTGCTGGTGGTTCAATTCGGAAGTCAATTCTGATTTTCACAGAAAAAAATGTTCAAAACTTTTTGAAACTTCCGAGACTTCCGAATCCGTCCTTAATGGTTTGAAAGTGTTATTCCTGTTCCATTGGGTGGTCTTTACTTTGACAGTAGCTGTTTTACTCCAAAAGGGGAGGGGTAAATGGAGTAAATTCATCCAGTCTGGTTTAAAACGCTTCCCAGGCTCAAGACCAGAAGCAAGGGGAGAGGAAAGGCAGGAAATTCATCCAGTCTGGTTTAAAACACTTCCCAGGCACAAGACCAGAAGCAAGGGGAGAGGAAACGCAGGAAATTCATCCAGTCTGGTTTAAAATGCTTCCCAGGCACAAGACCAGAAGCAAGGGGAGAGGGAAGGCAGGAAATTCATCCAGTCTGGTTTAAAATGCTTCCCAGGATCGAAACCAGAAGCAAGGGGAGATGAAAGGCAGGAAATCCATCCAGTCTGGTTTAAAACGCTTCCCAGGCTCAAGACCAATGAATGGTTTTGTCATTACTGTTCTAGTGCCACCCCCAGCATCTTCCACTTTAGGCAGCTACAGATGGACAAACTGGCTGAAAATCTCCCCTTTGAATACCAAAGACCTCTTTAAATGTGTGCTTACATGACAGTATCAGCCATGTTTAAAACACATTTTCTCATCTCATATGGTGTTATGGTAAGGCCCAATGAAATAAACTCAAGCGTGTAATAAGCTATTTGATACAGCAAATTGACAGGCACCCATGTACCAAGGACTGGCACCATATTGGTGCCCCCTGGCTATAACTGTTTCTTTCTTTGGCTGGAAATGTGCTGTGGACTGGCAGCCAATGGCTCCTGGACAACACCAGTCCATGAACCACCACTTTTAGTAGCACAGCACTGTTCCAGAACATCCCTAGAATAATTTGCAATGCACAGTAGTTTCCTGGCAGACATTTAGAGGTTTCATTGCAGCCAGTTTAATATGGAAAGTCATCCCTAAAAGCAGAAATATTGAATTACTCTGGCACCATCGTTACCTCTTATGCCATGGCGCCTGTATCTCGCCATACACACCTCTTTTTAATCATGAATTGGAGGACAACTTATAAGAGAAAATGGGATTTGGAATAGATAACTTCTATCACAATACACTCTATATATAGGGCTTTATTTCAGAAAAATTCCATACAGACACCTGGGTTTTCTGCTCTTCTCCATAACATTGGCCAGTGGCATATAGAAATATAAATTAGAATTATTTTTTGTTAAAAATGTCAAAATAAGGAAACTTCATATTGATCTTTGTCTTAGGGGGCAATTGCCTGGATTAAATGTTTTTATTACATGAGTATTAGGCCTGGGTAACAACGGAAAAATTTGTTTCTAAAATCGATTTGTATTTGGGGTTTTTTTGTTTCGATATTTAAAATAATTACAAAATTTTCCTTTTAAAAAGTTCGATATTTACGAAATTTCGTAAATGGTAAAAATGAACGAATCGATTTCCGAAACAATAACGAATCAATTCGTTAATGGCGGACGCGACCGCGAAATACGCTAAAAAACCTCCAAAACCTTCTGAAGCTTCCCTCTCCCTCTGTTGTTGACTGTTGGTGTGATATTATAATTTTTTTTCACTAATTAAACCATAAAACTGGCCCAGACATGCGGAAATAATAACGAAACGACCTCAAAACAATAATGAAACGAATACAATATCGAAATACGAAGCATTTACAAAACGTTTTTGAAAATTCGTTTTTTTTATAATTGCTCCAGAATGGTTCGTTATCGTTTTGTAATTGAAAAAATTAACGAATTATTAACGAATTACGAATTAACGAAACGAAACCGCCCAGCCGTAATGAGTATGGTATTTAATGGCTTGGTATTGATTAGTAGGAAATTGCATGTGCAAAACTAAAGCCAGTAAGTTAAGATGGTTAGAAAGTGATTTGTTGTTTTAACATATACCATTTATAAAACCTCACAGACTCATGCTCATAAAAAAAGATCTCTGTGGCTTATATACATTGAATACTCCATTTAAACTTTTCCAGATCTCCTTCCATGTTGTTGTTGTTGTTCATTCGTTCAGTCGTCTCCGACTCTTCGTGACCTCATGGACCAGCCCACGCCAGAGCTCCCTGTCGGCCGTCACCACCCCCAGCTCCTTCAAGGTCAGTCCAGTCACTTCAAGGATACCATCCATCCATCTTGCCCTTGGTCGGCCCCTCTTCCTTTTTCCTTCTACTTCCCCAGCATAATTGTCTTCTCTAGGCTTTCCTGTCTCCTCATGATGTGGCCAAAGTACTTCAACTTTGTCTCTAGTATCCTTCCCTCCAATGAGCAGTCGGGCTTTATTTCCTGGAGGATGGACTGGTTGGATCTTCTCGCAGTCCAAGGCACTCTCAGAACTTTCCTCCAGCACCACAGTTCAAAAGCATCTATCTTCCTTCGCTCAGCCTTCCCTAAGGTCCAGCTCTCACATCCGTAGGTTACTACAGGGAATACCATGGCTTTGACTATGCGGATCTCCTTCCGTATAGACATTTTAATTTTTACTTCCTTTATGGAGTCCCAAATACACATTCGGACCTGAATCCTAGTGGTAGTTTTATCTGCTGTGGAGCCACTGAATCGGTTACTGAGTGGCGAGCCATCCTAATTTTAATGCAGTGAGTCTATTCTGTTTGTGGATTATTATACAAGGGTTGAATGAAAAGTAATGCCACTACCTTTGTTACTTGGGTTTGGATGGGAATATTTTAATAAATCAAATGCAGAAATAATCCTTAGAATGTGTTCTTTAACTACCACTATTCAATTATCCACATGATCACCAGACAATTGGATACATTTCTGCCAACAACAACAACAACAATAATAATAATAATAATAATAATAATAATAATAAACCTTTATTTCTACCCTGCTACCATTTCCCGCAGGACTCGGTGCAGCTTACAAGAGGCCGAGCCCAAAGTACATCATTGACAAAAACACAACAGACAACAAAACAATGCAACAATAAATAAGCAAACAATAAAACAGTAACAAAAGCACGACACTGTTAAAACCTGTGGCAGGGCCAAATGTAGTAGTTAAAATTCTAAAAATGCTGGGCATGTCCAGGTGAGATAGACTGGATTTGGGAATAGAAGGGTGTGCAGACAATTCTAACTCTCTCATAAAGTGCATTAGGGACAATTGCTTGGGATTACTTAATCTGGGAAGGCACACTGGAACATCCATGTTTTCAAGTACCTTCTGAAGACTGCCAGTGTTGGGGAATGCCTGATGTCCTTGGGAAGGGAGTTCCAGAGTCATGGGGCCACCACCGAGAAGGCCCTGTCCCTCGTCCCCACCAATCGCGCTTGCGATGCTGGTGGGATCGTGAGCAGGGCCTCACCAGATGAATGAAGAGATCGTGTGGGTTCGTATACGGAAATGCGGTCACGTAGGTAGGTGGGTCCCAAACCATTTAGGGCTTTGTAGGTAAGCACCCGCACCTTGAATTGAGCCCAAAAAATGAACGGCAGCCAATGGAGCTCCTTGAATAGGAGGATTAGCCTCTCTCTGTAAGGAGCACCAGTTAACAGCCTGGCCGCCGCCCATTGAACCAACTGAAATTTATGGGCTGTCTTCAAGGGCAGCCCCATGTAGAATGAACAAGTTTTCTGAAGCTGTCATGGAAGAAGTCGACACTCTGTTTCCACAACCCATTGTGCACAGATCTTCCAATAGCCAAGCAAAGCAATAATGTGACCCACACGTTCTTGTGAAATGCTGATTATGCTTGAAATTTCTCTCTGAGTGATGCGATGAATTAATTAATCTGTCAACCTTTTGCTTCTGAAACTTGCTGGTTGCTATCACAGGACATCCAACTCTTTGTTTGTCACGCAAGTCAGATGTTCCCACCTCAACATCTTTAAACTTACTCACCCAGTGACACACAGTATTCACATAAGCACAATCACCATAAACAGTTTCCATTCTCTGATGCATTTCCTTTTGGGTAACACCTTCTGCTGTCAAGAATTCAATGACTGCCGTTGCTTGAGTCGCATTGACAGACCTTCTGTGCAGGGTTCCATACTTCACACTTTAAAAACACAACTGTTCAATGCTAAGGCTTCCCGCCAAAATGGAACTGTAGAAGGGAGTCTACTGAACAAGCCAGTAGACTTGCATACCAGTACTGCCATCTGTTGAGGAGTTACGAAGGTGGAGGCATTACTTTTCATTCAACCCTCGTAGGAGTACAGGTCACAAAAGAGCCACTAGCTGGAAGACCATTTCTTGTATGCAGTCTAAGTTTCTTAGACAGGCTAATATAGCTTAGTAGCTTAAATGGTGAAGGATTCTATACAAAAATTGTATTTGATCTGTGAGGACAAATCTGTCAGTGTGTAATTCATGTATGATGTGTGTTTAAATGTAATTTTATGTGATAGGATTGTGATTGTAATAGAATTGTATTGCCAGGATATAGTTTGACACAGAAGGGTTAAACAGCAAAGTAACAAGCTGTGAGAATGTGACCCTGAGTTCTTGCTCTGTGAAAGATTAGGGAGTGCCAGAAATAAACTTCCTTCCAGCTGCAGTTTGTATTAGTTCCTATCTCTTTCAGTTTGTGTTCTTCACGTCAGTCTGCTGATGGTGTATGTTGTCTATTTTGAGCTGCTTAAGTAAAACTGAAAACCTGCTTTTACCGGAGACTCCAGAGTCCATTATTCTGAGCGTCTGCGATACTCTGCTACAGCTAACAAAATCTTCTGTCGTCTAAGAGTGCTCCCATGATTGCCCACTACCAATATTTAGTGGAAGAATTGACCAGAAGGCTATTTCTACCCCCCAGTCCTTTCTCTCTCTCTCAAACACACACGTTTATACACGTTTGTCCGTAAACCTAGGCATGATAAACATATTTTAAAATAACTCACTTTTCCTGAAGCATGATTCTCCTTATTGGAAAAAAAACAACCTTGAGATTGTTGTGGAGCTCGAAAAGTCACAAAAATGAGCAGGAGGCATTTGAGGACAATCTGTTTAAGTCTGTAAGGGACTGTTGATCATTTATCTCTTTGACAACACAGAAATGCCCATAGTCTAGTTATCAGAAGTACTTTGAGTAAACATTCTCTTATTGCTTTTAATTGCAAGCTTCTACAATTGGGTAAATATTCAGTATTTTGTTCTAATCATTGCAGAGGTAAGGACAGGTGGCTCACCAGATGTTGCTGGACTACAACTCCCATTAGTCTTAATATCTATTGTTAATAATTAAGAGTGATAGAGACTTAACAAGACAACAATATCAAGAGGGACACATTTCCCTGATCCCTATGTATGCAGGTTGTCCACCCCTGGTTTAAACTGTGTGATCACTTTCTCATTGGACCAGAAGCTGCTGTAGGTAAGGACTAGGCTTGGTTGATCCAAAAAATGGCCCAATACTCATTTAAGATGAAGGGGGCAATGGTAGCACAATTCTAAAAAAAATTCAAAACTTTTCAAAATTTTGGAATCACTTAGTTAATGGCAGACACGCATGCACAATAGGAAAAAAAGCACTGGCACTGGGGAAATTTCAGGGGATCCTCCCTCCCTCAGTTTTAGACCAATCATGATGAAACTTGCTACAGTGGTAGAACACATGGACCACTGTTAGCTCACCAAATTTCATAACTTTTAACTAATCCATGGATTTTTGGCGAATTTTCAAAGTTGTTTTATAAAAAGCAAGACTGTTCAAGGCATAGTTCTAGTTATTATGTGACAGCACACCCAGGGCAATCATGAAAGGTACATCATCTTTCTAGTAGTAGCAGTATGCCCATGTCCTTGAAGTAAGAGCATCATGTCATGGTGGAAACAGCAGGACCAGATATTTTCTGGACTTCAGCTGTCAGCATTTTCCACTATTGCAGTGGTTCTCATGCCGTTACCCCTTAATACAGTTCCTCATGTTGTGGTGACCCCCAACCATAAAATTATTTTCGTTGCTCCTTCATAATTGTAATTCTGCTACTGTCATGAATTGTAATGTAAATATCCAATATGCAGGATGTATTTTCATTCACTGGACCAAATTTGGTACAAATACCTGATACACCCACATTTGAATACTGGTAGGGTTGGTGGGATTAATTTTGTCATTTGGGAGATGTAGTTGCTGGGATTTATAGTTCACCTACAATCTGAACTCCACCAATGACTTGGTACACAGAACTCCCATGACCAATAGACAATATTGTTGAGTTAGGTGGACACTGACCTTGAGTTTTGGAGTTCTGGTTCACCTGCATCCAGAGAGCACTGTGGACTCAAACAAGGATGGATCTGGACCAAACTTGACACGAATACTCAATATGCCCAAATGTGAACACTGGTGGAATTTGGGGAAAATAGACCTTGGCAGGCAGGTCTACCCTAGCAAACCTTTTGTAGTGTTACCCCAATATATTGAGCATGGTGATCAGATCATGATATGAATAAACATAACAGTTTAAATAATGTACCAGTAAGGCCTTTTTGCAGACCACCATGAGAATTTCGGGGGGGGGGGCTGAAGCCCCCAAAGCCCCCTCCCCCCGGCTACATGCCTGGACCTTGGCATTTGGAAGTTGTAGTTGGGATTTATAGTTCACCTACAATCAAAGAGCATTCTGAACCCCACCAATGATAGAATTGGGCCAAACTTCCCACAGAGAACCCCCATGATCAAAAGAAAATACTGTGTTTTCTGATGGTCTTTGGCGACCCCCCTTTGCCACCCCTCTCGTGACCCCTCCAGGGATCCCGACCCCCAGGTTGAGAAACACTGCACTATTGGCTATTCTAGCAAAGGTCAGAGGCCCTTTGTACACTGTCATATATATTATCAAACCAGATTATCCACATTATCTGCTTTGAACTGGATGATGTGAGTCTACACTGCCATATAATCCACAGTTCAAAGCAAATAATCTGCTTTGTGTAGAAGGGGCTTGAGAATGAAATGTGTAAAGTTGCATCCTAGCATTCAGTTATCAGAGTAACACATGTAAAGATGTGGGAATGACAGACCAGCCACTTGTCCCTTTTCTCAAATGTAATTTTTTAAATGTGACTTTATGTTTGTCTTTTTGAACACATCTCAGAAGAACCCCAAAACAAATTGCTGGTGCTAGGATTATGCTATTAGGTTTGGATTTCGCAATGCCCCTCTATGCATCTTCTTTGACTTACAGTAAGCCTGCTAAATGCTTTCTGAACTTCCCTTCCCAACCTTGGCCCTTGCAAAAAAGGAGAGCTACTGGTCTTGCCTCCTGCTATCCAAGGACTGTTGCTGCAGCTTCTTCCTATTGCACAAGTCATCCCTGGGCTTCAGCCTCGGAGCCACTTAATAATGTGGTGAACATCCTGCCTCTCCACTCATTTTTTCCCTCCTGGCAGTGGTTTCAATTACGTCTCTCTGCTCGCTCCTGAATGAATTAGTTTTCTCTGGATCCTGGTGGCTGTATATTTAAAGGCTCCTCACGTTTGGGGGCCTGCAATCACTGATGTGTTTGTTTTGAGGGGATGAATCTGTCTTCTGAGTCTAGCCACGTCCGATTTCGGCATGGGATTTCATTGAAAATTAGTATTTTCTCCCTCGAATCACAGTGACAACACAGGCAACCCTTCACGAAGGACTCCCCCCACTGCAAACGTGTGAGAGTGAATTCTCTCATTGAGCTGTTATGTTAAACACACAAGATTTAAGATCAGAAGGCGAAACAGATAATGTGCTGACTTCAGCAGCTCAGTCCCTTGGATTTCTCATTGACAATCCTCATGTTTGTCAAGCGAGGAGGTTGTGGCATTGAAAGTGTCAAACCCAGCAATGTCTTGAACTATAGTAGAGGCTCCTGTGGACAATTCCCAACTCAAATCATACATGAAAAGGTGTAAAACACAAAGACAGACATCCAAAGTGAAGGCTTTCGATGCTTGTAGCTGGTTTTCATTGTTGTTTCAATATTTTTAATATTTTGATTGTACTGTGGTTGTTTTTATGATGCTTTTGTTAGGCTGACCTGAGTCCCCCTTTCAGGGGGAGAAGGGCAGGGTATAAATATAGGAAATAAATCTATCTAAATAAAAATGTAATGTTTGTGGGATTAACATAACTCAAAAACCACTGGATGAATCAACACCAAATTTGGACACAAGACACCTATCAGGCCAACAAGTGACAATCTATATAAATAAAAATGTAATGTTCGTTTGTGGGATTAACAGAACTCAAAAAACGCGGGACAAATTGACACCAAATTTGGACACAAGACACCTAACAACCCAATGTATGTCCTTCACTCAAAAAATTGATTTTGACATTTGGGAGTTGTAGTTGCTGGAATTTATAGTTCACCTACAATCAAAGAACATTCTGAACCCCACCAACGATGGAATTGGGCCAAACTTAGCACACAGGGCTCCCATGACCAACAGAAAAAACTGGAAGGGTTTGGTGGACATTGACCTTGCGTTTGGGAATTGTAGTTCACCCACATCCAGAGAGCACTGTGGACTCAAACAATGATGGATCTGGACCAAACTTGGCACGAATATTCCATATGCCCAAATATGAACACAGATGGAGTTTAAAGGAAATAGACCTTGACATTTGGGAGTTGTAGTTGCTGGGATTTACAGTTCACCTACAATCAAAGAGCATTCTGAACTCCACCAATGATGGAATTGAACCAAACATGGCATACAGGACTTCCATGACCAACAGAACACACTGGAAGGGTTTGCTGGGCATAGACCTTGAGTTTGGGAGTTGTAGTTCACCTACATCCAGAGAGCACTGTAGACTCATACAATGATGGATCTGGACCAAACTTGACACAAAAATTCCATATGCCTAAATATGAACACAGATGTAGTTGTGAGGAAATAGACCTTGACATTTGGAATTTGTAGTTACTGGGATTTATAGTTCACTACAATTAAAGAGCATTCTGAAACCTACAAATGACAGAAATGGGGCAAACTTCCCACACAGAACCCCCATGACCAACAGAAAATACTTAAGGCCATCCAGTCCAACTCTCTTCAGCAGGGCAAGAAAATGTAATCAGAGCCCTCCTGACAAAGAGACTTCCAGTCATAAATATAGATAGATAGATATGATTCTCTCTCACACACACAGATATAGTATCATAGATTTGAAAGGGACCCTTAAAGAAGGACTATGATATGTGGCATATTCCAGAGTAGGCAAACCAGACACTCTCCACATCAACACTGACAAAGAAACAACAAGAAATAATGTTTACTCACAAGCATAAAGGAATTACATATATTAGAAACCAACACTTTCTCACTTCATTTTCCAGATCACCAGACTGGGCCACAGCAATGCGTGGCAGGGGACAGCTAGTAGGAAATAAATCTATATAAATAAAAATGTAATGTTAGTTTGTGGGATTAACAGAACTCAAAAACCACTGGACGAACTGACACCAAATTTGGACACAAGACACCTATCAGGCCAACAAGTGACAATCACTCATAAAAACACTGGAAAACACAGCAGAAGAGACTAAAATGCCAAGAAATAAAAATACATTACAACACATGAGCAAAACTATATATATAAACACAAACACACATATATAAACATATACATAATTATATACACACATATAATTATATACACACATATAATTATATACACACAAGACACATATACACAGACTGGGCCAAAGCAATGAGTGGCAGGAGACGGCTAGTATATAAGTAATTAAAGCACTTGCTTGTGTCTTGGCAGGGTTAGGCTTAAGGAGATTCCCTTTGGAGTAGCTGGAGAGACCTTCCAAGGCCTCCGGAAGTTGGGTTTCGACTGTTTCAAAGGGAAGGCAACTTTGGCACAGCAGTTGGATGGAAAGCCATTAGGGGTGTGCAATTTTTTCATAAGTCATATCAAATTTGTTAAATTCATACTTATTAAGTAAATATCTGACACATGGGTGCAATCTGTGCCAAAAACTTAAGAATCAAAACTTACCCAATACCTTTTTGTTTGAATTTTGAAAATCTCCCAAAGTCAGTTTCATTTTCAGTGCAAGAAAATGAAGCAAGGCCAAAAAGGCTGCCTTTCCTCCTTAAATGCACGGGCCCCTCGCCATTAGGAGAGGGAAGCAGCAGAGAGAAAGCAGAGTTCACTGGGAAAGAGACTGAGAAAGCACAGAATTCTGGGAAATGTAGGCTGGGAAGGTGAGAAGCCCTATGGCAGAGAATTCAAAAGTCCCTGTACTAAACTACATTTCCTAGAATTTTGCTCAGCATCGGAAAGTCCCAGTCAGGATAGATTTGTCCGTCTGTAGCAGCAGCCAGCCAGAGTTGCAATAAATTGTTGAATCTGCAAAGAGGAGGGCTGACTGATCTTTCTAGTAAGTAAATCTCTTTGCTGGGCTGGGAAGAAATTCCTAAATTGAAGTTCTATCAGTTAAGATACATAGCTAGCTAGCTAGCTAGCTAGCTAGATAGTGGTAATTGTATATTATTGGAATGCTATTTCAGACAAGCAATATTTTAGGACTCTAGAACACTTTTTAATGGATAACCTTAATGGCCTGAGGGCCACATAATTTTTAATGGTATAATGAAGTTTTTTGTTGTATTTTATGTTATGTAATTTTGACATTTTTAACCATTCTACGCTGCTTTGAATCCCACCCATGGGAGAAAGGCAGGATAAAAATAAAGAAATAATATCAGAGACATTCAATGAGATAGCTGTTGTGGCTTTAAAAAAGAAAAAGAAGGAAAGTTACCTCCACAAGAAGAACTGAAATTTTGGATGGATGATATGTAAAGCTGTGGCTTGGGAGAGGGAGGAGAGCACAGTGGTGAGGGATAGAAAATATGTATAAGCAGAAAAATAACACTAGATGCCAAAAGTATGGTAGGTTGTATTGATTAATTTGTATCTGCTGTAAAACAAACAATGTATAACAAATGTATTAAACTATGATAAAATAAAAAATATTTTTTAAAAAAACAACTGAAGAGAGATATTGACAAGCTGGAATGTGTCCAGAGGAGGATGACTAAAATGATCAAGGTTAATTCCAGTATTTTCTGTTGGTCATGTGAGTTCTGTATGACAAGCTTGGTTCAATTCCATCATTGGTGGAGTTCAGAATGCTCTTTGATTAAAGGTGAACTATAAATCCCAACAACTACAACTCCCAAACGACAAAATCAATCCCACCAGTATTTAGATATGGGCATATCAGGTATTTGTGCCAAATTTGGTCCAGTGAATGAAAATACATCAGATATTTACATGATGATTCATAACAGTAGCAAAACTACAGTTATGAAGTAGCAACGAAAATAATGTTATGGTTAGGGGTCACCACCACATGAGGAATTGTATTAAGGGGCAGCGGCATTAGGAAGGTTGAGAAATGCTGCTGTATTTATTTATTTATTTATTTGCAGCTTTTATATTCCGCCCTTCTCACCCCGCAGGGGACTCAGGGCGGATTACAGTGTAAACGTATATGGCAAACATTCAATGCCAATTTTAACATACAACATATACAGACTAGGGCTGGGCGGTTTCGTTTCGTTAATTCATAATTCGTTAATAATTCGTTAATTTTTTCAATTACAAAACGATAACGAACCATTCTGGAGCAATTTTAAAAAAAACGAATTTTTAAATACGTTTTGTAAATGCTTCGTATTTCGTTATTGTATTCGTTTCGTTATTGTTTTGAGGTCGTTTCGTTATTATTTCCGCATGTCTGGGCCAGTTTTATGGTTTAATTAGTGAAAAAAAATTATAATATCACACCAACAGTCAACAACAGAGGGAGAGGGAAGCTTCAGAAGGTTTTGGAGGTTTTTTAGCGTATTTCGCGGTCGCGTCCGCCATTAACGAATCGATTCGTTATTGTTTCGGAAATCAATTTGTTAATTTTTTACCATTTACGAAATTTCGTAAATATCGAACTTTTTAAAAGGAAAATTTTGTAATTATTTTAAATAACGAAACGCAAAAACCCCAAAAAACGAATCGATTTTAGAAACAAATTTTTCCGTTGTTACCCAGGCCTAATACAGACATATACAGAGGCTATTTAACTTTTTCTGGCCACCAGGGGAGCTGTCGCTTTCATCGTCTATCTACGACGCTGATGAAGCACTTCCGCATTCCCCGCATGCTTCCCTGCTGGAATGCTTTGCTGGAGTCTTCTTTATGGCCTCATAAATCAGTTAATTTAGCCTCCCCACACTTTAAGGTGGTACCTTATTTTCCTACTTGACAGATGCAACTGTCTTTCGGGTTGCAAAGGTCGACAACAGGCTACACACAATTGGTTGGAAACCCACTCCAACCCGGGCTGGCTTTGAACTCATGACCTTTTGGTCAGAGTGATCTTAATGCAGCTGACATTCAGCCAGCTGCACCACAATCCCGGTGCTGTAGGCCAGCGGTTCTCAACCTTCCTAATGCCGTGACCCCTTAGTACAGTTCTTCATGTTGTGGTGACCCCCAACCATAACTTTATTTTTGTTGCTACTTCATAACTGTAATTTTGCTCCTGTTATGAATTGTAATGTAAATATCTGATATGCAGGATGTATTTTCAGTCACTGGACCAAATTTGGCACAAATACCCGATAGGCCCAAAATTTGAATACTGGTGGAGTTGGGGGTGATTAATTTTGCCATTTGGTAATGCTGGAGTTGCTGGGATTTATAGTTCACCTTAAATCAAAGAGCCTTCTGAACTCCATCAATGATGGAATTGAATCAAACATGGCACACAGAATTCCCATGACCAAGAGAAAATATTGGGAAGGTCTGGTGGACATTGACCTTGAGTTCTTGGAGTTGTAGTTCACCTATATCCGGACTGTGGACTCAAGCAATGATGGATCTGGATCAAACTTGGCACAAATACTCAATATGCCCAAATGTGAACACTGGTAGAGTTTGGAGAAAATGTTGTTCATTCGTTCAGTTGTCTCCGACTCTTCGTGATCTCATGGACCAGTCCACGCCAGAGCTCCCTGTCGGCCGTCACCACCCCCAGCTCCTTCAAGGTCAGTCCAGTTACTTCAAGGATGCCATCCACCCATTTTTCCCTTGGTCGGCCCCTCTTCCTTTTGCCTTCCACTTTCCCCAGCATAATTGTCTTCTCTAGGCTTTGCTGTCTCCTCATGATGTGGCCAAAGTACTTCAACTTTGTCTCTAGTATCCTTCCCTCCAATGAGCAGTCGGGCTTTATTTCCTGGAGGATGGACTGGTTGGATCTTCTCGTAGTCCAAGGCACTCTCAGAACTTTCCTCCAACACCACAGCTCAAAAGCATCAATCTTCCTTCGCTCAGCCTTCCCTAAGGTCCAGCTCTCACATCCGTAGGTTACTACAGGGAATACCATGGCCTTGACTATGCGGATCTTTGTTGCCAGTGTGATCTCTTTAGTTTTATTCTAAATTGAGCAATAAGAAGTTTGTGATGTGAGCTACAGTCAGCCCCAGGTCTTGTTTTCACCGACTGGATGGATGTCCGCCACCTTTGGCTGCAAAGGATGTAGTCAATCTGATTCCGGTGCTGACCATCTGGTGAAGTCCATGTATAAAGCCGTCTTTTAGGTTGTTGGAAGAGAATGTTTGTTATACATAGCGAGTTTTCCTGGCAAAATTCTATCAGCCTGCGCCCCGCTTCATTTTGTTCTCCCAGACCATGCTTGCCTGTGATCCCTGTTGTCATTTGACTTCCCACCTTGGCATTCCAGTCTCCTGTAATGAAAATAATGTCTCTTTTTGGTGTATTATCCAGTAGGTCCTGCAGATCCTCATAGAACTGATCTACTTCTGCTTCTTCAGCAGCTGTGGTTGGGGCATATATTTGGATCACTGTGATGTTGAAAGGCTTTCCTTGCACTCACATTGAGATCATTCTGTCATTTTTTGGGTTGTATCCAAGCACTGCTTTGGCAAATTTCTTATTAATTATGAAGGCTACTCCATTTCTTCGATGTTCCTCTTGTCCGCAGTAGTAGATCTGGTGGTCATCTGATGTGAAGTGGCCCATTCCAGTCCATTTCAGTTCGCTGACCCCCAGAATGTCTATCTTTAGTCTTGACATCTCACCAATAACAACATGCAATTTGCCCTGGCTCATAGATCTTACATTCCAGGTTCCTATGGTGTGTTGATCTTTAGAGCATCGGATTAGTCGTTCACCTCCAGTACCGTCGGCTGCTAGCCTTCCTTTCGGCTTTGAGCTAGCTGCGTCATCACATCTGGGCCTAGTTGAACTTATCCTCTGCTCCTCCCCAGTAGCATTTTGGCCATCTTCGGACCTGGGAGTCCCATCTTCAAATGGCATAACGACATATCTCTGGTTGTACTGGTCCATTTAGTTTTCTTGGCAAGGATACTGGGGTGGTTTGCCATTGCCTTCCCCAGGGATCATGCTTGGTCTGACCTCTCTGCCACGACCGTCCCGTCTTGGGTGGCCCTTCACGGTTTCGCTCATGACATCATTGAGGTGCTCAAGCTCCAGCGCCACAACAAGGTGGTGATCCTTTGCTGGAGGGAGTCCTCCATAAATCAGTTAACTTAGCCTCCCCACACTTTAAGGTGGTAACTTATTTTCCTACTTAACAGATGCAACTGTCTTTCAGGTTGCAAAGGTCGACAACAGGCTACACACAACTGGTTGGAAACCCACTCCAACCCGGACTGGCTTCGAACTCATGACCTTTTGGTCAGAGTGATCTTAATGCAGCTGACACTCAGCCAGCTGCGCCACAATCCCGGTGCTGTAGGCTTTCTTTAGACATGAAACGCCCCCTAATTTTGCCATGAGTTTCCAAACATGTTCATTTCCTCCATAGCCCAGCCCTAGAAGCCATCCCTCCAACTTTTCAGCCTTTGGAGAGCTCCCTTCGCTCTTTGCCTTGGAGAATCCAAGCCAGGGAAGACGGGAGAAGGAAATGGACAGCCTTGGGAGAGGAACTGGATTTCCTTCCTTCGTCTCCTTCTCTGGAAGCCCTTCTGACTGAGCCTTCCTTGCTTGGGGATGCGCCTCTCTTCAGACGAGCCGATTGCCACTTGCCACTGAAAGACAGAGCTATATACATACAGCAGGGCACAAATCTTTCCCTCTAGGAGTGGCGGCGCCCTCTCTCTCTCACTCACTCTCTCTTTCTCCCGCGCTGTTGCCTTTTTCGCCCAGACTATATTGAGGAGTGAAGCTCTGCAATCACGTGGTCCTCTGCGGGGGGGGGGAGGAGAGAGGGAGGAAAATCGCTTGGCGAAGAGGAAGGGGAGGGGGGCTGCCTCCGCAGTTTGCTGTTCGCTGGGGCCCAGGGACACACAGACAGGCGCGCGCGCGCCCACCGTACACACACACACACACACAGAGAGGGGAGAGCAGGCACGCGCACCATCTCTCTCCCGCGCGCGCACTCTCTCGCGCACACACAAGAAGTCTGGAGCTCTTGCTGCCTGCTCGCTGGTTGCTGCTTCCTCTATCTCGCTTGCTGCTGTCGCTGTCGCCAAACCGGGATCTATACCTCCTCTGCTTCTCTTTCCTCTCTTTCTCAAAGACCCTTTGCTTTTTGGGAAGGCGCTGGCATTGGCACTTGCTCCGTCTCCGGTCCTGCTTTGGCTCACTTTCTCCCCAAGCGTGGGAATTCTACTCAAGGCTTGGTTTTTCTGATTTATTTTCTTTTTTGGGAAAGAGCCTGGGCATCGCTGCGTGGGTCTTTCCTCCTTGTCCAGCCCTTCCATCCTCGGTGGCTTTTTCCCCAGCCCTCCCAAAGAAAAAATCCCCCCAAAATCCGGGCTGATGCGCTGCGCGAGAGGCTGGAAATGGAAGTGTTGACGCTTTGGCTTCTCCCTTGGATATTATTTCCGTGCGTTTCGGTGCGAGCGGACTCCATCATCCACATTGGTAAGAAGAGGAGGAGGAGGGAGCCTGGGATTTGGCTTGATCCTCTCTCTCTCTATGTGTATGTGTGTGTGTGCCATGCATGATGAGATCTGCCTCCCCCAATGCCAGCTTGGAGGGGAGGAAACCCAAAGAATCAATGCATAGTGGGAATAATACGAAAGAGAAGAGGATCGGAATCCGGATACAGAGAGAAGGAGGAAAACTCCAGAGAGAGAGAGGAAAATGGAGAGAGAGAGAGAGACCCTCCGCCAATAGAGCCACTTCACTGCAAAGTTAGAGGCGAAAGGAGGCTGCAATCATGAAAACTGGATTTATAGAGAGAGAGATGGAGAGGAAGGGACCATCCACACTGCTATATGTATATATATATATAGTGAAAGATTCAGAGGAAGGGACCATCCACACTGCTATATGTATATATATATATATAGTGAAAGATTCAGAGGAAGGGACCATCCACACTGCTGTATGTATATATAGAGAGAGAGGTGGAGAGGGAAGTACCGTCCACACTTCTATATGTATATATATAGAGAGAGAGATGGAGAGGAAGGGACCATCCACACTGCTGTATGTATATAGAGAGTGAGAGATGGAGAGGAAGGGACCATCCACACTGCTATATGTATATATAGAGAGTGAGAGGTGGAGAGGAAAGGAAAGGACCATCCACACTGCTGTATGTATATATAGAGAGAGATGGAAAGGAAGGGGACCATCCACACTGCTGTGTGTATATATAGAGTGAGAGATGGAGAGGAAGGGACCATCCACACTGCTGTATGTATATAGAGAGTAAGAGAGGAAGGGACCATCCACGCTGCTATATGTATATATATAGAGATTCAGAGGAAGGGTCCAACCACACTGCTGTATGTATATAGAGAGTGAGAGATTGAGAGGACCATCCACACTGCTATATGTATATATAGAGAGTAAGAGATGGAGAGGAAAGGACCATCCACACTGCTGTATGTATATAGAGAGAAAGAGATTGAGAGGAAGGGACCATCCACACTGCTGTATGTATATAGAGAATGAGAAGTGGAGAGGAAGGGACCATCCACTCTGCTGTATGTATATTTAGAGAGAGAGAGATGGAGAGGAAGGGACCATCCACACTGCTGTATATATATATATATATATATATATATATATATATATATAGATAGATAGATAGATAGATAGATATAGATATAGATATAGATATAGATATAGATAGATAGATAGATAGATAGATAGATAGATAGATAGATAGATAGATAGATAGACAGACAGATAGAGAGAGAGAGAGAGATGGAGAGGAAGGGACCATCCACACCACTATATAAATAAAAAATGTAATGTTCGTTTGGGGGATGAACAGAACTCGAAAACCACTGGACGAATTGACACCAAATTTGGACACAAGACACCTGTCAGGCCAAGGAGTGACTATTACTCATAAAAACACTGAAAAACACAGCAGAAGAGACTTTAAAAAAGCAAAAAAAAAAAACCCAAAAAATTACATTACAATGCATGCACAACTCTCTAGTGGTGTGGCTCTTCCCTTCTTCTCCATCCCCCCCCCCTCTTTCTAAATCTATCTATCTATCTAGTTATTGTTCCCTTCCAATCTCTCTCTCTCTCTAGTGGTGTGGATCTTCCCTTCTTCACCATCTCTCTCTCTATATAAATCCATATATATATATATGTATATATATATATATATATATATAGAGAGAGAGAGAGAGAGAGAGAGAGAGAGGTTGTTCCCATCCTCAACATCTATCTATCTGTAAATCCTTATATAGAGAAAGAGAGAGTTTTTCCCTTCCAATCTCTCTCTCTCTAGTGGTGTGAACCTTCCCTTCCTCACCATCTCTCTCTCTATAAATCCATATATTGAGGGGGGGGGGTTGTTCCCTTTCAATGTCTCTCTCTCTCTCTCTCTCTCTCTCTCTCTCTCTAGTGGTGTGAACCTTCCCTTCCTCACCTTCTCTCTCTCTATAAATCCATATATTGAGGGGGGGGGTTGTTCCCTTCCAATCTCTCTCTCTCTCTCTCTCTCTCTCTAAATGCATACAGGATTCATATGGCTCCAAGCAGTCATGCTGGCCACATGACTTAGGAGGCGTCTAAGGACAAAGCCGGCTCTTCGGCTTAGAAATGGAAATGAGCACCACCACCCCAGAGTAGGACACGATTAGACTTAATGTCAAGGAGAAACTTCTATCTGTTTATCTATCTATCTAATATCTATCTATCTATCTATCTATCTATCTATCTATCTTCCACACCACGAGAGAGAGAGAGAGAGAGAGAGAGAGAGAGGGTGTTCCCTTCCGTTCTCTCTCTCTCTCTCTCTCTCTCTCTCTCTAGTGGTGTGGATCTTCCCTTCTTAACAATTTCTGTCTATAAATCCATATATATATATATATATATATATATATAGAGAGAGAGAGAGAGAGAGAGAGAGAGAGAGAGAGAGAGGTTGTTCCCTTCGAATCCCTCCCTCTCTCTAGTGGTGTGGATCTTGCCTTCCTCTCCATCTCTCTCTCTCTCTCTCTATATATATATGGTGGTTGTTTCCTTCCAGTCTCTTTCTCT
>NW_026846588.1:116832776-116910276 GCF_025583915.1 Anolis sagrei ordinatus | reverse complement strand
GGTGGGTGGGGATTGGAAGGCGCGACTTCATATCATCACAGTCCATGTACGAGTTGGATTCCCACGGAGTCAAGGGGGAGGCGAACCCGCTGTGTGTACCCCCCTTCTCTCTCTCCGCCCCCGCCCCACAAAACCAGGAGGGGGCCATTATGTAAGGCTGATCGCCAGATGTTTCCCTGCCAGATGCATCAACAAGGCCCTGGCAAAAGAGAGGCGCTCTCCGGTTCAGGGAAAGGCGAATGGATGCACTTTGAATACCTCTGATCCCCATTCACAGCCATGCTATGGATGCTATGGTGGGATGGAAGAGTTTGGTGAGGCCCCAGCCCTCTTTTGACCCGCCTGTAGGGCTAAAACTCCTCTGGAAACCGTATTAGGGAGCCAAAGTGGTGTCAAACTGCGTTATATCTTCCCTACTTCCAACGTTATGTGTAACCTTTTCCAACTTACTCGCACTTTACATCCATTTGCTGCCTCCCGCAGAATGGTAGGCGTTGTCGTTTAAGCCCCACCTACACTGCTATATAAAATCCAGAATTAGATGGCAGTGTAGACTCCTATAATCCAGTTCAAAGCAGATAATGTAGATCCAAATTATATGGCTTAGCATTTTAAAGTCCCTTCCCTAAACTACAAATTCTGCTTTGAACTGGATTGTATGAGTCTACACTGCTATATAATCCGGTTCAAAGCAGACAATGTGGATTTTATATGGCAATGTAGTTCCACTGCGGGACTTCTCTAGCTGAGCATTTTGAAAGCTCTTCCCTAAACTAGAAACCCCAGAATTCTGCTTTGGACTGGATTATATGAATCTACACTGCTATATAATCCGGTTCTAAGCAGACAATGTGGATTTTATATGGCGGTGTAGTTCCACTGTGGGACTTCTCTGGCTGAACATTTTCAAGGACTTTCCCTAAAATGCAAACCCCAAAATTCTGCTTTGAACTGGATTATATGTCTACACTGCTATATAATCCGGTTCAAAGCAGACAATGTGGATTTTATATGGCAGAATAGTTCCACTGTGGGACTTTTCTGGCTGAGCATTTTAAAGGATCTCCCCTAAACTACAATCCCCAAAATTCTGCTTTGAACTGGATTATATGAGTCTACACTGCCATATAATCCGGTTCAGAGCAGACAATGTCGATTTTATATGGCAGTGTAGAAGAGGGCTGAGTCCAAACTGCCATATAATCTGTAGATCCAGCCTTAGGCCCCATCTACACACAGCCATATAAAATCCAGATTATCTGCTTTGAACTGGATTATATGAGTCTATATTGCCATCTAATCCAGTTCAAAGCCGACATTCTGGATTTTATATGGCAGTGTAGATCCAGCCTTAGGGCTCTACCACACAACCATATAGTAAGGCAGAAAATCCACAATATCTGCTTTGAGTCCACACTGCCATCTAATCCAGTTCAATGTGCATCCTATTGAAGGTGCCTAAGTGTGATGAGGTCCCATTGGACACCTTTATAAGGGTCTCTCTATCTCCTTGCTTGTGCCCAGGGGCCATCTTCGAAGGCAACGCGGCCAAGGACGACGAGATCTTCAAGCAGGCGGTGGCGGACCTGAGCCTCAACGATGACATCCTCCAGAGCGAGAAGATCACCTACACCATCAAGCTCATAGAGGCCAACAACCCCTTCCACGCCGTGCAGGAAGGTAAGAGGCCCCGCCGGAGCCCTCTCCCCCTCCCCGGCCCTCTCCGAGGATCGTCTCTCGCGGCGTGATCGCGGCTTGGCCGGAGTGGAAGGCTCCCGTTTGGCCAAAGGTTGGCGCTGTTTCCCAAGGAAAGGGAAGCGCAGAGGCGGAAAAAGCCGCAGGAGAAAGAAAGAGAGAAAGAGAGAGTGGAGCCGGCGTGGAGTGCTGGCTAGAGAGCGCCAGGAGCGCCTTTCCTTTCCTTTCCTTTCCTTTCCTTTCCTTTCCTTTCCTTTCCTTCTTCCTTTCCTTTCCTTTCCTTTCCTTTCCTTTCCTTTCCTTTCCTTTCCTTTCCTTTCCTTTCCTTTCCTTTCCGTTCCGTTCCGTTCCTTTCCTTTCCTTTCCTTTCCGTTCCGTTCCTTTCCTTTCCTTTCCTTTCCTTTCCTTTCCTTTCCTTTCCTTTCCTTTCCTTTCCTTTCTTTCCTTTTCTTTCTTTCTTTCCGCCTTCTCCTTCCTTCCTTTTCCTTCCTTTCCTTTCCTTTCCTTTCCTTCCTTTCCTTTCCTTTCCTTTCCTTCCTTTCCTTTTCCTTCCTTCCTTCTTTCCTTTCCTTCTCCTCCTTCCTTTTTTCCCTTTTCCTTCTTTTCTTTTCCTTCTCCCTCCCTCCCTCCTTTCCTTTCCTTTTCTTCCTTTCCTTTTCCCTTTCCTTTCCTTTCCTTCTTTTCTCCCTCCTTCCTTTCCTTTCCCTTCCTTCCTCCTTCTTCCTTCCTTCCTTCTCTTTCCCCTCCTTCCTTTCCTTTTATTTTTTCCTTTTCTTTCTTTTCTCCCTCCTTCCTTTCCTTTCCCTTTCCTTTCCTTTCTCCCACCCTCCTTCCATTCCATTCCATTCCATTTAAATACTTTCTCTCTCTTTTCTTTCTTTTCATTCCCTTTCTCACTCTTTCCATTCCCTTGCTTTTCTTTCTCCCTCCTTCCTTTCCTTTCCTTTCTCCTTTCCTTTCTCCCTCCATCCTTTCCTTTTCGTTCCCTTTCCTTTGCTTTCTCCTTCCATCCTTTCCCTTTTCTTTCCTTTCTTCCTCCCTCCTTCCTTTCCTTTCCATTCCGGTCCATTTCATTCCTTTCTCTCTCTTTTCTTTCTTTTCCTTTCCTTTCTCCCTCTTTCCTTTCCCTTGCTTTCGTTTCTCCCTCCTTCCTTTCCTTTCCTTTTTCCTTTCCTTTCCTTTCTCCCTCCATCCTTTCCTTTCCCTTTCCCTTTTCTTTCCTTTCTCCCCCTCCTTCCATTCCATTCCATTCCATTCCATTCCATTCCATTCCATTCCATTCCATTCCATTCCAATCCATTCCAATCCTTTCTCTCTTTTCTTTCTTTTCTTTTCCTTTCTCCCTCCTTCCTTTCCCTTGCTTTCGTTTCTCCTTCCTTCCTTCCTTTCCTTTCTTTTCCTTTTCCTTTCCTTTCCCTTTTCCCTTTCTTTCCTTTCTCCCTCCCTCCTTCCTTTCTATTCCATTCCACTCCATTCCAATCCTTTCTATCTCTTTCCTTTCCTTTCTCCTTTCCTTTCCCTTGCTTTCCTTTCTCCCTCCTTCCTTTCCTTTTTCCTTTCCTTTCCTTTCCTTTTTCCTTTCTCCCTCCTTCCTTTCTATTCCATTCCAATACTTTCTCTTTCCTTTCCCCCCTTTCCTTTCTCCTTCTTTCCTTTGCTTTGCTTTGCTTTCTCTTTCATTCCATTCCTTCCTTCCCTCCCTCCCCTCCTTTCCTTTCTCACTCTTCCTAACCTTTCCTTTCCACCCCCTCTTTCCATTCCATTCCTTTACTTTCTCCTTTCTTTTCTTTCCCTTACTCCCTCTTTTCCTTTCATTCCTTTACTTTCTCCCTCTCTCATTTTTTTCTTTTCCTTTCTCCTCATCCTTCCTATTTTCCTTTCTTTTCTCCCTCCTTTCCCTTCTGTCCCTTCCTGCTTCCTTTCTTTTCTTCCCCTTCTTCCTATCCTTTCCTTTCTCTCTCTCTCCCTCCTTTCCCTTCCTTTCTCCCTTCTTCCATTCCATTCCAATACTTTCTCCTTTCCTTTCTCCCTCCTTCCTTTGCTTTGCTTTGCTTTCCTTTCTCCCTCCTTTCACTCCATTCCTTCCCTTCCTTTCCTTTTCACCCTTCCTGTCCCTTCCTTTCCACCCCCTCCTTCCATTCCATTCCTTTACTTTCTCCCTCTTTCTTTTCTTCCCTTACTCCCCCATTTCCTTTCATTTCCCTCTTTTCTTTTCCTTCCTTCCCCTCTTTCCTATTTTTCCTTTCTTTTCTCCCTCTTTCCTTTCCATTCCTTTCCTTTTCCCCTCCTTCCATTCCATTCCCTTACTTTCTCCCTCTTACTTTTCTTTTCCTTGCTCCCCCATTTCCTTTAATTCCTTTACTTTCTCCCTCTTTTCTTTTCCTTCCTCCCCCTCTTTCTTATTTTTCCTTTCTTTCCTTTCCTTTCTTTCCTTTTCCCCTCCTTTCTTTCTTCCCTTCTTTCTCCTCTTCCTTTCTTTCCTTTCCTTCCTTTCCTTTTCCTTTCCCTCCCCTCCTTCGTATCATATCCTTTCCTTTCTCTCTTCTTCCATTCCATTCTTTCCCTTTCTCTATACTTTCATTCTATTCCTTTTCTTCCTTCTATCCTTTCTTCTTCCTTTCTCCCCTCTCTTTCCTATCCTTTTCTTTCCTTCCTTCTTCCCTCTCTCCCCGCCTTCTATCCATTCCTTCTTCCTTCATTCTTTCCTCCCTCCAAACTTGAGGAACTGGTGTTTGGTTCTCTTTGTATTGGTAACTAGAACTGAAGGATTTTGGGCACATTGATGAAGGAGGACTGGAATCGTTGCTTTGAGCAGAGTTTCTCCAACTGCTCCTCCAGATGTTTTGGATTTCAGCTCTCACAATTAGAATAATAGAGTTGGAAGAGACCCCATGGGCCATCTAGTCCAACCCCTTGTAATTCAGGAATTCCTAATAGCTGGTAAACTGGCTGGGATTTCTGGGAGCTGAAGTCCAAAACACCCGGAGGAGCACAGTTTGAGAAACACTGGCTTAGAGGATGTGTATCAAATTATACAGGTTGAATATCTCTTCTCCGAAATTCCAAAATGGGTACCATGGAGAACACTGCCAACTAAAACCCAGATTTATTTATCCTGTCATCAGCAACCATACCATTGTATTGCATTTCTAACAGAACACAACAAACAAACAAATTAAAAAAAGCACAGATTTTGCAAACTTGGTAGTTGATTAAATGTCCTTTGACCAGTATCTGGCCACTTGGAGTGCCTCTGGTGTTGCTGCAAGAAGGTCCTCCATTGTGTATGTGGCAGGGCTCAGGGTGCATTGCAGCAGGTGGTCAGTGGTTTGTTCTTCTCCGCACTCGCATGTCGTGGATTCCACCCTGTAGCCCCATTTCTGAAGGTTGGCTCTGCATCTCGTGGTGCCAGAGCACAGTCTGTTCAGTGCCTTCCAAGTCGCCCAGTCTTCTGTGTGCCCAGGGGGGAGTCTCTCATCTGGTATCACCCACGGATTGAGGTGCTGGGTTTGCCTGCCACTTTTGGACTCTCGCTTGCTGAGGTGTTCCAGCGAGTGTCTCTGTAGATCTAAGAAAACTATGTCTTGATTTAAGTCGTTGACGTGCTGGCTGATACCCAAACAAGGGATGAGCTGGAGATGTCTCTGCCTTGGTCCTTTCACTATTGGCTGCTACTTCCCGGCGGATGTCAGGTGGTGCAATACCGGCTAAGCAGTGTAATTTCTCCAGTGGTGTAGGGCGCAGACACCCTGTGATAATGCGGCATGTCTCATTAAGAGCCACATCTACTGTTTTAGCGTGGTGAGATGTGTTCCACACTGGGCATGCATACTCAGCAGCAGAGTAGCATAGCGCAAGGGCAGATGTCTTCACTGTGTCTGGTTGTGATCCCAGGTTGTGCCAGTCAGCTTTCGTATGATGTTGTTTCTAGCGCCCACTTTTTGCTTGATGTTCAGGCAGTGCTTCTTGTAGGTCAGAGCACGGTCCAAAGTGACTCCCAGGTATTTGGGTGTGCTGCAATGCTCCAGTGGGATTCCTTCCCAGGTAATCCTCAGAGCTCGGGATGCTTGTCTGTTCTTAAGGTGAAAGGCGCATGACTCATATAATCCAGTTCAAAGCAGATAATGTGGATTTTATTTGGCAGTGTAGAAGGGGGCAAAGAAAGTGACACCTTTGAATTAGGATGGGTCACACACACATTTGGTTTCAGGCACAGGATGATTCAAAATATTGCATTTGAAATCACCTTTGGCCAAGATGTATACTGTGCATCGAAAACAAAACCGAACCTTGTGTTTAGACTTGGGTCTCACCTCCAAGACATTTCACTTCTTGCAAAAGAGGGTATTCCATAATAATAATAATAATAATAATAATAATAATAATAATCCCAAACAAATCTGCTTCCAACAATTTCTGAGAAGGGATACTCAGCCTGTGTTTGTTTGGTTTTTTTTTGCCTTTGGATTTGCAAGGCTGTTTGTACTAATCTGTTTAAAAGGCCCAACTCGAGCCCGAGCCCTGTCACATTTACTCTGAATATGAATCCTAAACCCTGCCACATTTACTCTGAATATGAATTTCTAAGCCAGGTTAAGCTTGCGGTTTAAAGGTGGAATGAAAATATAATCAATGAATGAATGGAGTGAGTGGAGGAGAGTAGATAAAGGATGAAAAGGTCATAGCGGAATGCCACTCATACCCATTATAAGAAATATGTTTTGGTAAATGCAAGAGTGTCTATCCAAAATGGACAACAGGTAGTTTTTTTGTTTGCCCAGGGTTTGAATTCTTGAGTTGTCCATAAGGCTACAACCCTATGCATTCCTTTGCCCAAAGTGAGGGTTACCGACCGGGGTACAAAATTGCTGGCTGAGCAACACTTTTGCTGACTTGGTTTAAGAGTGTGTGTTTGTGCAGATTGCTTGATTTATTATACTTGTTGGAAATGTTTAAAGCTGTGGGAAGTGGTGAGAAAGGGAAGCAGTTCTGAATATTGCTCCTGGGGAAATGGACTCGATATGCAGAGTCTTGGTCACAGTTGCAGAGATTTCATAGCACAGACTCTGATCTTGTATCTCACTAGCTTGGGTGTCACTCTATGTTTGGATCACAATTGATGTCTCTTGCCTATGAAAGCCTATTTGCCATTCATTAACCTTCCACTTGTGGGATCGTTCCAGGAGTTGCATGTGATGTCTGTAGACAGTCCACGTTTCGCAGGCATATAGCAGGTTTGGGAGGACCATAGCTTTATAAACAAGCACCTTGGTCTCCCTACAGATGTCCCGATCCTCAAACACTCTGCTTCATTCGGGAAAATGCTGCACTTGCAGAGCTCAGGTGGTGTTGTATTTCAGTGTCAATGTTGACTTTTTGTGGAGAGGTGGCTGACAAGGTAGCGGAAATGGTCAACATTTTCTAATGTTATGGGCTATGGGATATTCTAATGTCTACTCAACTTTGGACAACGGTTCATTGCTTCCATAGTTTCACTCACCATAATCCCTGACCAAACCCTGCACAAAATGCCGTCAGAAGCACTTTATTTTACCTGTTAGTGCAATTAAATCCTATCTTATCCTCCGGATCCCCTCTCCTTGATACATTACATTGCTCTCTCACCCCGTGTTTTAAATTTTAATCTTTTGCAATTGGCCCTGCCTACTGTGAACAATTTTCTGCGTTTTAATGTTCTGATTTTATATTGTTTGTTATGTTTATTTATATTGGTTTTTGTATTTTATTTTCTTATTTTCTGTTATTGTTTTATATTGTTTTACTGTATTGCTGGATTTGGCCTCATATAAGCCGCCCCGAGTCCCCTTGGGGAGATGGAGGCAAGGTATAAATTATTATTATTATTATTATTATTATTATTATTATTATTATTATTATTATTATTATATCTTTTCAGCTGTTTTTAGTTGAGCAATAATGTTCTTTGATCAATTTTCTGTGTTTTAATGTTCCGATTTTATATTGTTTATTCTGGTTTTTTTTGTTTTTTATATTTTATTTTTGTATTTTCTTATTTTCTGTTGTGTTGTTTTATATTGTTTTACTGTATTGCTGGGCTTGGCCTCATATAAGCCACCCCGAGTCCCCTTGGGGAGATGGAGGCAAGGTATAAATTATTATTATTATTATTATTATTATTATTATTATTATTATTATATTTTTCATCCGTTTAGTTGAGCAATAATGTTCTTTGATCAATTTTCTGTGTTTTAATGTTCTGATTTTATTTTGTTTGTTCTGTTTATTTATATTGGTTTTTGGATTTTATTTTATTATTTTACTTTCTATTGGGTTGTTGTTTTATATTGTTTTACTGTATTGCTGGGTTTGGCCTCATGTAAGCTGCCCTGAGTCCCCTTGGGAAATTATTATTATTATTATTATTATTATTATATTTTTTCAGCTGTTTTTAGTTGAGCAATAATTTTCTTTGTTCAATTTTCTGTCTTTCAATGTTCTGATTTTATATTGTTTATTGATATTGGTTTTTATATTTTATTTTTTATTTTCTTATTTTCTGTTGTGTTGTTGTTTTATATTGTTTTACTGTATTGCTGGGCTTGGCCTCATGTAAGCCGCCCCGAGTCCCCTTGGGGAGATGGAGGCAAGGTATAAATAAAGTATTATTATTATTATTATTATTGACACATAAGCACAGCATGTCACAGCAAATGAGATCTATATGCTGGATTTCGTATCACAAAATCACAAGTCGAATACCTCCCAAGCATCTAGGACTCTGTGATGTATTTTCGAATGATGCATGCAGATCCAAGTAAGGTGGACTTTTGCAGTTGACAGATCGTGATTTTGTCGATGTTTATTGTTTCCAAATGTCGGCTGAGATCTTTTGGCATGGCACCCAGTGCGCCAATGACCACTGGGACCATCTGTACTGGTTTATGCCAGAGACTTTGCAGTTCGAATTCGAGGTCTTGATAGCGGCTGAGTTTTTCCTATTATTTTTCCTCAATGCGACTGTCACCTGGTATGGTGACATCAATAATCCAGACTTTTTTCTTTTCCACAATCGTGATGTCTGGCGTATTGTGTTCCAAAACTTTGTCAGTCTGGATTTGAAAGTCCCACAGTATTTTTGCATGTTCATTTTCCACGACCTTTGCGGGTTTATGATCCCACCAATTTTTTTACTACTGGCCGGTGATACTTGTGACATAAGTTCCAGTGAATCATCTGGGCCACAGATTTGTGCCTTTGTTTGTAGTCCGTCTGTGCGATTTTCTTGCAACAGCTGAGGATATGATCCATGGTTTCATTAGCTTCCTTGCACAGTCTGCATTTTGGGTCATCCAATAATAATAATAATAATAATAATAATAATAATAATAATAATAATAATAATAATAATATCTTTTAATCTGTTTTTAGTTGAGCAATATTGTTCCTTGATGGTATGTTTTTCCAAAATATGGTGAGGAGATGTTACTTGGTTGCTCTGTTACTTTTTTTGCAACATCTCTCTACCTTCATCTTCTGTTTAAGTTTTGCCTATGCAGAGTCTGTTCCTTCCAAGGAGGAAAGGAGAATCATTGTGTTTGTTATGAGCAAGACATGTTGATCAGAGAGACTGAATTGCTGTTGAAAATACCCTTTTAAAATGTGTGTGTGTGTGTGTGTGTGTGTGGAGAATAGCCAACCGCAAATTTCCTCTGATCGCTGTCCTGCATTGTGGCACCTGTCAATCCATCTCTCTGTTGGCAAGGGGAAAGGAGACCCAAAGGGAAATATTAATTGGACAAACACAAAGAGGAGCTGTTTCAGCCAGGAGTCCGTGTTCTCTCCATTCTGGGTGTGCTTTTTACGGTCACTGGAATAAATAAGACACATTGTGTTACTATGAATCGCATTTAGGAAATGCCTCTTGATGTCGTGTTTTCAGATGACGGTATGTGAGAGGTGGCATCCTTTGATGAAAGGAAAGAAGCATAGTTTAGCATGACAGATCGCTCTCTTCTGTCTCTTACACACATTGATTTCGATATCTTTTGAACCTGACCTGTAGGATTAAAAGGCAGATTGCTGGGAATGTATAACTTCACAAAGGTATATTGCTGAAGAAGCTGCAAACAAAGCGATATGGAAAATGCACAATTACCCGAAACTCTCCATGTGGTGTTGCTGAAAAGAGAAGAAAGTAAGCTTATGTGATCACAGTAGGCTTGTCAACTCCTCTGCCAGCTCTTCTTCCTTTCGCCACAGCATGATCCAGAGATATTAGTAAAAGGATAATATTTCTCTCCATGGTATGAAAAGCTTCACCTGCCAATTCTTGCCGAGCAAAGTCTCCTAAAGGCATTAGAGCAGACAGAGCATTTGGCCTTATTCCTTTGGCAACCTTGAGTAATGAGGGCAGTTACATCATAGTTTACAAAAGAGTAGTAGTAATAACACTTTATTTATATTCTGCCCTTCTCCGCTATGGGACTCAGAGTGGATTACAGCATATAAACAGACACAGGCAAATATTCAATGCCTTGTTACAATGAAATACAATGAGGCACAAATACACAGGCAAAGGCAAAGGCAGAGGCGGCCCTAGGTAATTTTCAATGGTAAGCAAACAGTATTTTGGCTCCCCCCCCCCCAAACAATCATTGATATATATTTTCTGTTTCTGGTGGGAGTTCTGCATGCCATATTTGGTTCAATTCCATCATTGTGGAGTTCAGAATGCTCTTTGATTGTAGGTGAACTATACATCCCAGTAACTACACTTGCCGCACTTGCTCCCTTGCCTGGCCCGCTTTGGGTCCGGAGGCATGCCTGAAGACCCCGGCGTGTGCACCAAAAGTCACCTCTTCTCCTGACTTTCTCCTCAGCCATTGGGACCAAGAGAGAGAGAGAGAGGTGGAGATGCCCACCTTTCCTGAAGGTAGGCGCAAAAACAAAGGAGGGAGCGGAGGTGGGAGATACCTCCAGCCGGAGGGGCTCTCTCTCTCTCTCTCTTGGTCCCAATGGCTGAAGAGAAAGTCAGGAGAAGAGGCAACTTTTGGTGTGCACGCTGGGGTCTTCAGACACGCCTCCGGACCCGAAGCGGGCCAGGCGCGGCGGCCCCACCCCTTGGCCCACCCGCGGATTGGGGAGAGGAGAAGAGGCGGGTGGAGCGCCGGAGGGAGCCGGCCATGGGGAAGAGATCGAACGTGGAGAACGATTGAGTGCCAGCTCTGGTCGCGCACCCGGTGGCCGGGTGGAGCAGGAATGAGAGGGGCTAGGTGAGGCTCAAGGGCCCGGCCCCTTTGGGAAGAGGATCGCCCGGCAGCGAGGCAAGAAAGCCGAGGCTCCCCCCGGACTGCTAGGGCTGTTGTGAGCTGAGGGGGCGCTCCTCAAGTGGCGGTCGAGGGGCATTTACAGAGGTGCCTCTGCGCCCCTGGCAAAAAAAAGTGTTCTGCGACCGCTTACTTCGCGTAATGGATGAGCCGCCCCTGGGCAAAGGCTTCTCCTTTCATTTCTGGCTCCGGAGGTGGTGCTCATCTCTGGGTCTGGGGGAGGTGCTCTTCTCCATTTCCAAGTCGAGGAGCCTGCGTTATCCATAGACACCTCCTGGTTGTATGGTCAGCATGACTGCTTGGAGCGTCTTTTTGCCTTTTCCCGCCGAAGCGGTACCTATTTATCTACTCACATTTGCATATTTTCTTTTTTTGTATATATTTTTATTGATTTTTTTTCTGCACGTAAAATTGAACTCCAATAAGTTGGAGTGTGAAAAACAACGAAGAGGAAAAAGAAAAAAGGAAAAAAAAGAAAAAAATATATTAGAATTACAATGAAAGTGTGGGAACATTTTGTATTAGGACAGTAGGAAATGGAATAGGAAAATAGGGATATGGAAAAGACAAGAAAGGGAAAGAGGAAGGGAGAGAAAATAAAAAAAAATTAAAAATGGGGGGGGGATAAAATATAGAAGGAAGGTAAGATGGCTTCCAGGTTTTCTCCGGTTTTATGTGTTGCAATCCAAATCAGGAAACAAGACCATAAGATATTAATCCACCACACTTGACTGTGGGAAAAAACAATCCTTTTTTACTGATGAAAAATGGTTACAAAATAGAGGAAAAGACAAAGTCAAAAAGCCACAGTAAAATTCAGCAGTCAGGAATATCTCTGAACTAGATCAAAATTCCAAAAGTAACACTATAAAAACCTGGAACCTGTTAGCATTTCACTAACCGTACTTGGAAACTAGAATCCTCTGGGAATGCAGGCCACGGGAAACAGGAAATCTGCCAAGGTATTGCCTCAGTCTAAACGATGCTTGATCTAACGAGACAGCCCGGGGAGAGACACTTTAAACTAAAGAAACTGTTTCGGGACACGCCTCCAGGCTTTGAAGCCTGTGCCTCCCTTTCCTTTAATCTGCTTGACCTTCGCAGACTCTGCGATTCACTCCTGTTTTTCCAAATCTGTCCTTTTCTATCCTCATTAAAAAAGGCAGGTGCTAGCTCCTCTGGAGAGCTATCACCGCTTGATTCTGAAACATTCCCATCAGGAAATGTAGTTTCACTTTCCAAGCCACTGACCTCAGAATCAACAGTTTCCAAACCATCAGGGGAAAAAACATGTTTCGTAGCCTGTTCAGTTGCATCAGGAAATACAATCAGAGAATCAGGTTCAGGTTCACACGCAGGCTGAACCCCAACAGTATAGTCCGTTCTTTCCTTCCACTTTTCTAATTTTGCCTTCTAATTTCTTTCTGCTGTTGGTCTTTGAGGTTTCTTATTGTTCTTGCAGATATATTTCTGGGTCCTCATTCCTAATAAAGTCTATGAATTTTTCCCAATTTGTTTTTTGTCTCCCTGAATTATTGTCTGATAATCTTTGTGTGAGTAAATCCATATTCATTATATCCCAGATCTTCAGTAACCAGTTTTCTATAGTTGGCATTTTGTTTGTCTTCCATAATTGTGCAAATTTAATCCTGGCTGCTGTTATAAGGTAAATAAAATTTTTCAAAGTCAGTTAATCCCAATAGGAAATACTCCGTCTTAAAATCAAATTTTATTTGTAAAATTAATTCCATCTTTTTATGAATCTCTCGCCAGAAGGATTTGGTTTTTTTGCATTTCCACCATACATGGATAAATGTGCCAACTTCTTTGCCACATTTGCATATTTTCAAACTGCTAGGTTGGCAGGACCTCGGACTAACAACAGGAACTCATCCCATCCCACGGATTAGTAGTAGTAATTATAGTTGTTATTTGTTAGTTGAAATATACATCATATTCAATGCAGATTTAAAAATAGATTCAGTAGGTCAGATTAGTGAATTGCTGCAAACTGTCCTCAAGTTTACTAGGTTTGACAAGTTGCTATGCAGATAAATGATTTTAAATTAGATTTTTTTTGCAAAAGAAAACAGTCTAAATTAATCGGCTTGCTTCTACAAACAGAAGACTTCTTAGAAATGTTATGGGGGGAATCTGATGAAGCAGTCAAGATTGATTAGTTCATGCATTATTTCAGCAGCAGTATATCTGTGCAGTAATTACTCCAGAAAAAGAAAGCTATTTATATATCCTGGCAATATTATTATTATTTCCTTCCAGCAATGATTCATCAAGAAGCCTGTTTCTTACCATGATTTGAAAAAATAGTTCTTCTTTCTTTTCCTCCTGGTGTCAAAACTCATAAATGTTTGGATGCTTGCTGGATCAGCACAATTGCATGAAAAGTTCATTTTTATGCAAATGAAGTATCCTGTTTTTTTTCCTCTCCTTATCGAGTCTCTTATGTTTAAATGCCTTTTCACTCATGGTTATGTTTTTTGGTATTCTGAACACTGGCCTGATGAAGGAAGGCTTCATTTGCCATAATAATCATCATCATCATCATCATCATCATCATCATCATCATCATCATCTTTACTAGCCGTCCCCTGCCCCGCATTGCTGTGGCCCACATGGGGGTTCTGTGTGGGAGGTTTGGCCCTATCGTTGGTGGGGTTTAGAATGCTCTGTGATTGTAGGTGAACTATAAATCCCAGCAACTATAACTCCCAAATGTCAAGATTCTATTTTCCCCAAACTTCACCAGTGTTCACATTTGGGCATATTGAGTATTCATGTAGAGTTTGGTCCAGATCCATCATTGTTTGAGTGCTCTCTAGATGTAGGTGAACTACAACTCCCAACTCAAGGTCAATGCCCACCAAGCCCTTCCAGTATTTTCTGTTGGTCATGGGAACACTGTGTGCCAAGTTTGGTTCAATTCCATCACTGTTGGAGTTCAGAATGCTCTTTGATTGTAGGTGAACTATAAATCCCAGCAATTACAACTCCCAAATGATAAAATCATAAATTTTTGAGTGATGGTCACTCCTTGTGTTGTGAGGCATTTTGTTGCCAAATTTGGTGTGATTTCGTGCATTGGTTCTTTTGTTTTTAAGGTACTCATCATGCACAGAGCATTTTTATATATATAGATTGGTATTCTTCCCTATCTCCTGAAGTACACATATACGGCAAACATTCAATGTTTGTATACAATTTACAAAGACAGACAGTACATAAACAGTGGTAAACGCTTCCCATCATTTTCCATCTTTGGCATCTGGAAGCTGTGCTTGACTCTAGCCATTGGGGATGCTGTTGCTCCATCTTCCATGTCGAGGAGCTTTGTTGTCCTTAGATGCTCTCCTGATCAAATGGCTGGTATGTCCGCATGGACACCTTTTATTACCTCCCCGCCAAAGCGGTACCTAGTTATCTACTCACATTTCTGTTTTTGAACTGCTAGGTAAGCAGAGCTGGACTGACGGTGGGAGCTTATCCCAACCCAGGCTTGAACTGTCAACCTTTCAATCAGCAAGATTACTTTAGCTGGAGGTTTAAATCACCCTTATGATGCTTGGACATGGGAACTGAATTCTGCTTTTGGGATTACAACTATTCTCTACAGTGACAATATAGAGAGGGCTAGAGCTTCTGAGAAAGGTTTGTATAAGTCATACTGTGCAGACCTACTCCCGATTAAAACCAGATAATTTCTGAGTAGACATAGGGAACAAATACATTACTAATTTTGCAAAAATGCAACACTGCGTGAAGCTAATTCTGGAACTTGATGGTTTGTTTTGGTTTTACTACTTCCCTTTGTATTCTCTTGTACTTGAGAATGATAGCTGAGAATACCAAGGACAATTATCAGCAAATCTATATAAATAAAAATGTAATGTTCATTTGTGGGATTAACATAACTCAAAAAACCATTGGACGAATTGACACCAAATTTGGACACAATACACCTATCAGGCCAATGAGTGACCATCACTCATAAAAACACTGAAAAACACAGCGGAGGAGACTTAAAAGGCCAAAAATTTCATTGCAACGCATGCACAAAACCACATTTATACACATATACACACATATGTACACACACAAAACACATATACATACATTGGGCCACAGCAATGCATGGCAGGGGATGGCTAGTTAATACACAATAAGATTTTCATGTAGCTAAAAAGATTCACTGGCCTATATTGGAGATGACTGATAACATTACTTGGTTTTTTGAAACAATATTTTGAGAAGTATGTTTTCTTGCAATTTTTAGTTCCTATTTTGATATCCATGGAATTTGAAGAAAAATGTACCAGGGCTGTGGCACAGCAAGCTGGGAGTCAGCTGCATTAAGATCACTACTGACCCAAAGGTAATGACTTCGAAGCCAGCCCAGGTCGGAGTGAGCTACCAACCAATTTGTGTAGCTTGCTGTCGACCTTTGCAGCCCGAAAGACAGTTGCATCTGTCAAGCAGGAAATTTAATGTTTACTTTTAAGCTCAATATTTACTTTTAAGCTCTTTTTTGTATTTATATTTGAATTATTGTATGTTTACTTTTAAGCTTTTTTATTGTATTTCTATTTGAATTACTTATTCTTCTTTTTTGGAATGTTTCTTTTATTTCTGAATTTGTCCAACTATGGTTACATCACACATACACACACTGTATTAATCTTGGTATTACTTTACGTAAGGTTTATCAGTATGATGAGACTTCTTGGGGAGACCCAGGATTAGTTGTAAGTCATATATCGAGGTATAGCGCTAAACTTGGCATATGACTTGATGACTTTATTCACAGCTTCTAAGAACTCCTTCTCAGTAGCAATTTCCCGCCTTGAATTACTTCTAAGCTTGTTATTGTATTTATATTTGAATTATTATCTCATGTTTATTGTTGTATGTTTAAATTGATATGTTAATTGTTTAAATTCATATGTTATGTTTATTATTATATGTGTAATGCAGCGTTGTATGCCATGGATTGTAAGCCACCCTGAGTCCCCCACTGGGGTGAGTAGGGTGGGGTATAAATGTAGTATAATAATAATCATCATCATCATCATCATCATCATCATCATCATCATCATCATCATCATTTAGGTACCGCTTATGTGGGGAGGCCAATTTATGACGCCATAAAAATCTCCAGCAAGCATGCAAAGAATGAGGAAGTACTTCATCGGTGTCACAAATGGACGGTGAAATGACAGCTCCCCTCGTAGCCAGAATACCTCCATGAAAAAGCTGAAATGTTAAATAGCCTCTGTGTGTCTGTCTATATATGTTGTGTGTCTATGGCATTGAATGTTTGCCATGTTTATGTACATTGTAATCCACCCTGAGTGCTTTGTGGGGTGAGAAGGGCGGAATATAAATACTGTAAATAAATACTGTAAATAAAAGTTACAGAGTACTGATACAGTCAGCATAGCTTGTATTTCTTTCCTTCCTTTTTTCAACTATCATACAATTTTTAATTATGGCATTTTACTTCAATATCTGAGGAAGAAGCGATTACCAAGCTAATGTGTGAGGCACAAACTGGAAAGCCCAAGATAAGAATCAAGCCACATTTTAATCTGTTTTCCTACAGCTCATTAGGCATTGCACAATTTTCTGTGAGGCCCTAATAAGTGTTGTTTTAAACTGTCCACTCATGGGCAGTAGGCCTCTAAAATTAGAATATCTCTCTGAGCAAAAGCTTGTAAGCCGTAGGGCAGATGGGATGTTGGATAAATGTTCAGATACGTTAATAAGTTTTTGTGACATTGCCTGCTTCCTCTCTTCTAGAGGGCAGAGTAGGGACTATAAGTAACCTCTCACAAAAACAGTAAAGAGGACTGGGTTGTTGTAGGTTTTTCCGACCTATATGGCCATGTTCTAGAGGCATTTTCTCCTGACTGTTTCGCCTGCATCTATGGCAAGCATCCTCAGAGGTAGTGAGGTCTGTTGGAAGTAGGAAAATGGGGTTATATATCTGTGGAATGACCAGGGTGGGACAAAGAACTCTGACAACCTTGTCTGCTGGAGCTAGGTGTGAATGTTTCAACTGACAACCTTGATTAGCACTTGATGGTCTGGCAGTGCCTGGAGCAATCTTTTGTTGAGAGGTGATTAGATGTCCTGTTTGTTTCCTCTCTGTTGTTTTGCTGTTGTAATTTTAGAGTTTTTTAATACTGGTAGCCAGATTTTGTTCATTTTCATGGTTTCTTCCTTTCTGTTGAAATTGTCCACATGCTTGTGGATGTCAATGGCTTCTCTGTGTAGTCTGACATGGTGGTTGTGAGAGTGGGCCAGCATTTCTGTGTTCTCAAATAATATGCTGTGTCCAGGTTGGTTCATCAGGTGCTCTGCTATGGCTGACTTCTCTGGTTGAAATCCAACAAATGCTACGTTCAGCAAAGGACAAGAGGGATCCTCTCACCTCTGCAGGAGTCTACCGTATACCATGCAGCTGTGGACAAGTCTACATAGGGACCACCAAACGCAGCATTGCCAAACACGAATCAAGGAACGTGAAAGGCACTGCAGACTACTTCAGCCAGAGAAGTCAGCCATAGCAGAGCACACGATGAATCAGCCTGGACACAGCATATTATTTGAGAACACAGAAATGCTGGACCACTCTCACAACCACCATGTCAGACTACACAGAGAAGCCACTGAAATCCACAAGCATGTGTACAATTTCAACAGAAAGGAAGAGACCATGAAAATGAACAAAATCTGGCTACCAGTACTAAAAAACTTTAAAATTACAACAGCAAAACAACAGAGAGTAAACAATCAGGCACATCAAATCACTCTCAACAAAAGATTCCCCCAGGCACTTCCAAGCTATTAAATGCTAATCAAGGTGGTCAGTTGAAACATTCACACCTAGCTCCAGCAGACAAAAGTCCTTTGTCCCACCCTGGTCATTCCACAGATATATAAACCTATTTTCCTACTTCCAACAGACCTCACTACATCTGAGGATGCTTGTCATAGATGCAGGCGAAACGCCAGGAGAAAATGCCTCTAGAACATGGCCATATAGCCCGGAAAAACCTACAACAACCCAGTGATTCCGGCCATGAAAGCCTCCAACAATACAGTAAAGAGGACAACAGTAATTCAGCTCATGTATTATTTCAGCAGTGTATCTGTTCAGTAATTATTACTCCAGAAAAAGACAGCTATTAATACGTTCTGGACATGGTTGCTTCGGGTTTATGCTACAGAGTAGCACATTCACAAATGTCTCTTCCCCTCCTTTCATTTTTCCTTTGCTGCCGTTGAATCAGCATGCTGACAGAATGATGCATGGGTCTGCCAAAAGCCATACTATTACCCTGTACTATCTCTTTGGGCCATATTCCACTCTTTCATTCTTACCATTTATTCTCTTAGTACTGGTGGTCCTTTTTATGCTTCACATCCTGCCCCTCTTGGTGTAACTTTTTGAACGAACTGTCAAAAAGGAAAGAGAGATGAAGTAGATCAACTTACTTGTTGAAAAAGGATGAGGCAGCAGCTGCGAAGCAATAAGGCTCTTCGGCGTACTTTTTTATTTCTATTCCGAGTGCATTTCTACATAGGACAATACAGATCATTGTTTCATATCTTCACTTTGGAAGGATCCCATGTTACGTTGTGGCCTAATGCTTTCTTCAGTTGGTTAAACTCAGACTTATAGTGTTATAGTATGCTGTCTCGCCATGGCTTGCACTCCACTAAAGTATATGCTACTTGCTTGGGAACCCAGAAATGCCCGGGTTCTTTGAAAAAGGTATTGATTGTCTGTGCTCCAAGTTTAGTCTAGATCAGTGCTTCTCAAACTTGGGTCCCCAGATGTTTTTGGCCTACAACTCCCAGAAATCCCAGCCAGTTTACCAGTTGTTTGGATTTCTGGGGACCGCAGGTTGAGAACCATTGGTCTAGATGCAAATTTGGCTGGGTTCAGTGGGTACGGATGAACTACAACTCCCATATGCTAAGGATAATCACTCCAAACCTCTCCATTATATTCTGTTGGTCATGGGGTTCTGTGTGTGTTAGGGATTCCTCATCTTAGGAGGAGGAAGGGGAGCAGGGAATTGCTCAGGAATTGGCGGGAGAAGAAGAATGAGACGATGAGGGTTTGAAAGTGCCCACATTTCTAGAGAGACAAAAAGAGACAGAACACAGACGGCGGTCAGTTAGGATAGCTGCTAAAAACGCTGAGCTAATTGGGAGACACCCTAGCACCTCCTGTGTGGGGAATTCAGGGCTATAAATCAGTAGTAGAAGCAGTCAGCGTTCGCTGGTAACAACAACCCTGATACTGCGGTTTTCACTCCAACGGAATCTGTTTTGCGTCTGCTGCTGAGGACTTAGTTCATTGCCCGTTGTCTGATGGAAGACTGGTGTTTCTTTTGGGATCTTGTAAGAGACTTTAATTTGTGTCTGGATTAAGACTTCCTTGCTTTCTTTTGCACTTTTCAATTGCATTTGCTTATCTTTTGTGTTTGCTGAAGTAAAGCATTTTTTTTCTTTTACTTTCAGTATTGTCTAAAGGCTGTTTTTAAAGAGCAACTCAGGACAGTGTGCCATGTTTGGTACAGGTCCATCATTGGTGGGTTTCAAAATGCACTCTGGATGCAGGGTGAACTATAACAGCTAAGCGGGTGGGTCAGTCCCCCAAAACCCTCCATTATGTTCTGTTAGTAATGGGGGGGGGGTGTCTGTGTGCCAAGTTTGGTCCAGATCTGTCATTGGTAGGGTTCGGAATGCTCTCTGCATGCAGGGTGAACTGCAACTCCAACATGGATGGGTCAGTTCCACAAACCCTTCCATTATATTCTATTGTTCACCAGGGTTCTGTGTGCCAAGTTTGGTCCAGGCGCATCCTTGATAGGGTTCAGAAAGCTCTCTACATGCATGGTGAACTATAAAACCCATGCAGATGGGTCAGTTTCCCCAAACACCTTCCACTATGTTCTGTAGGTCATGGGGGGGGGGGGGCTATGTATCAAGTTTGGTCCAGATCTGTCATTTGTGGGAGTTGCAGTAGTCTGTGGAAGCAGGTGAAGGTACTGCCCCAAACCGTGCCAGGATGTAAAGTGGGTCACAGGTGCTTTTCCTGCTTTGTACCAAAGGAATTCATTTTTGTTGGGCATCATTAGGATGCTCCACATAAAAACGCATGAGGGTGCCCATTTTAGGTGCTATCTGGATGTGCCCTTGGTGACAGAGCACAGGCTTTACATGTATCAGGGTATAGGATTTATCACTACCATCTGAGTTGCCTTCGGGCTGATATTGGTGGGATACAACTGGCATCCGGACAACGTGGCCGGTCCAGCGGAGTTGATGGCGGAGGACCATCGCTTCAATGCTGGTGGTCTTTGCTTCTTCCAGCATGCTGACATTTGCTCGCTTGTCTTCCCAAGAGATTTGCAGGATTTTCCGGAGGCAGCACTGATGGAATCGTTCCAGGAGTTGCATGTGACGTCTGTAGACAGTCCACGTTTCGCAGGCTTATAGCAGGGTTGGGAGGACAATAGCTTTATAAACAAGCACCTTGGTATCCCTATGGATGTCCTGGTCTTCAAACACCCTCTGCTTCATTTGGAAAATGCTGCACTCACAGAGCTCAGGCGGTGTTGTATTTTGGTCTCAATGTTGACTTTGGTGGAGTGGTGGCTGCCAAGGTAGTGGAAATGGTCAACGTTTTCTAATGTTACACCATTAAGCTGTATCTCTGGCATTGGAGAGGGATTGGCTGGTGACTGCTGGAAGAGCACTTTGGTCTTCTTGATGTTCAATGACAGGCCGAGCTTCTTGTATGCTTCTGCGAAGGTGTTTAGAGTGGCTTGTAGGCCTTCTTCTGAATGTGCACAGACGACTTTGTCATCAGCATACTGGAGTTCTAAAACAGATGTTGTAATCTTGGTTTTGGCTTTCAGTCTGCTAAGGTTAAATAGCTAGCCATCTGTCTGATAGATGATTTCCACTCCAGTGGGAAGCTTCCCATCAACAAGGTGAAGTATCATAACAATTAAGATGGAGAATAAAGTTGGGGCAATAACACATCCCTGTTTGACACCTGATTCCACCTTAAATGGGTCACTTTGGGAGCCACTGCTGTCCAAGTGAGCATATGAGTATATAGGATTTCAGCCTAAATGCCACTGACTTCAATTGACTTGACTTATGTGCATGGCATCTCTGCTTTCACTATGTGCCTGTCCATTCATTTCCTAATTTCACCTTGAGGTATAATTTGTATCATTTACATAGTTTCAGTGTGATTGCACATATAATTCATCATCTCTATTGTCCATGGGTCTAAGAAAGCAGAAATACTTAGAAAGGCTGATAGTGTGATACATTTACTAAAGTGATGCTCCACTCTTTCCTCAAAGAAGTGGTTGTGCCTGCATGTGCGAAAAGAGACCGAGATTGCAATGTTTTTTCATGCATACAAGATGGAATTATCTCAAACAGAAAGGTGCCATGGCAACACCGAAAGAGGTAAACTTGAGCATTTGAAAGGGATAGAGAAAAAGGTATCCATTGATGTTTGAAAACTAATTGAGCATTCCATAAGTGGTTATGTAAAAAAAAAAGAAAGAAAGAATATGTTTTGTACATTACAACACAGTAGTAGACCAAGCTACTTGGGAGAAAATCCTACTAAGCACAATAGGACTGAATTCTGAAAGATAGGAAGCTGCCTTTTACTGAAGCAGACAATTAGTCCATCTAATCTAGTATTGCTGACATTGACTGGCAACAGCTTTCCAGGAGTTCAAGAAGCTTTGTTTGGAAAGTATGAGGGGTAGAAATAGCAATCTTCTGCATGTGAAGTACAAGCTATAGTGATGCCGGATTTAGCATGGACACCCAATTGGCATAAGCCACCACAGCCCAAAACTCCTGAGCTCACCCCACTAGGAGGTGGGACCGTTTCTTTACTCAGCGTGAGCTGACACAGTCGCCTACTATTTTGTTTACTACTATAGTAAAGTTGATGAAATCCAATCTCTGTCTCTTCCTTTGGCTGTGCTCTAACAAACTTGACTGGCAAATTAACAATACTATTCAACTGTGCTAGGATGAGGTCACTTGATTCATGTTTGGTCTTAGAATGTGTTTATACTGTAGAATGAATGCAGTTTGACATCATTTGAACTGCCATGGTTCAATACTGTAGAATCATAGGAGTCGTGGTTTGGTGAGGCACCAGCACTCTTTGGTAGAGAAAGTTATAAACCATGAAAAACTACAGCTCCCATGATTCCATAGCATTGAGCCTTGCCAGTTAAAGTGGGACATTCATTCTCCAGTGTCGATGTACCCATTACAGGGTGAGGCAGCATAACTTCCTTTTTTCAAAACTTAATAAAACCCATTGTATGAATCATATTATTTTTATAATGTAGGCACATACCTAAAGTTTTGTTTTACGTAGTTTTGAAGATCAAATTAGGTGACGTTCGCCATTCTCCATTCTCCATACACTGAGTAAACCGATTTCTGGCATTTGTCATGACTCTTGCCAGCCTAGCAGGCATTATGTTGGCAATTTCTTCCTGGATGTTGGTCTTCAAATCTTTGTAGGGTCCTTGGACGGTTCACATAAACACGGGATTTTAAAAAACCACAAAGGGCCAAATCTGGAGAGCGGGCTGGCCACTCCAAATCCGCTCAAAAAGTAGGCCTCAATGGCAAAAGCATGCTCCTCAACACATGATGGTGACCAAACTATGTCAGGACAAAACTTAACACTCCTACCTCTCGAACGAGACCACTAGCGCTCCGCTACGTCTTCAACCTACTGAATGGCACACATTTTAAAAAAGGAAGTTATGCTGCCTCACCCTGTACTATCTTTATGTGCTTTATGTTCATTCTGCTCCTGTGATAAGATTATGGGACAGTTTCATAATAAGATGAAGTTGTGTTCAAAGATGTCAATCTACCACTGCAGATCTTTTTACTGAACATCCCTTAATAATCTTCACAGTGATTTGAAGTTTGCTTTGCACACAGTCAGCGTGAAATGACAATGTTACAGATGCCTTCACTATGGTAAGGTAAAGGTTTTCCCCTGACATTAAGTCCAGTCGTATCCGACACTGGGGGGGTGGTGCTCATCTCTATTTCTAAGCCGAAGAGTTGGTGTTGTCCATAGACACCTCCAAGGTCATGTGGCCGGCATGACTGCATGGAGTGCCGTTATGTTCCCGCTGAAGCGGTACCTATTGATCTACTCACATATGTATGTTTTCGAATTGCTAGGTTGGTAGAAGCTGGGGCTGACAGCAGAAGCTCATGCCGCTCTCTGGATTTGAACCTGCAACCTTTCAGTCAACAAGTTTAGCAGGTCTGCGGTTAACCCACTGTGCCACCAGGGGCTCCTTCACTGTGATAGCAGGCAGGAAGCAGACAGAAATTTTAGTGTAAGATTATAATGAAAGAGGAATACTCATCATGATAATTTGAAAAACGTAACAAAAGATCAGCCCATTGTATGCTAATCAAGGTGGTCAGTTGAAAGATTCACACCTAGCACAACTTACAAAAGCCCTTTGTCTCACCCTGGTCATTCCACAGATATATAAACTAGGGCTGGGCAACCACGGAAAAATTTGTTTCTAAACTCAATTTGTTTTTAGGGGGTTTTTGCGTTTCGTTTTTTAAAAGAATTCCGAAATTTTTCTTTAAAAAAGTTCGAAATTTATGAAATTTATGAAATTACGAAGCAATTACGAAACAATTACGAATTGATTCGTTAATGGCGGACGCGACCGCGCAATACGCTAAAAAAAACCTCCAAATGGGACAGGGGGAACTTCTGAAGCTTCCCTCTCCCTCTGTTGTTGACTGTTGGTGTGATAATTATATTTTTTTTCACTGATAAAACAAACAACAACTATAAAACTTGCACCAGACATGCAGAAATAATAACGAAACGATTTTGAAACGATTTCGAAACAATTACGAAACAATTACGAAACGAATTGAAAAATTCGTTTCGATTTTTAGTTGCTCCTGAATGGTTCAATATCGCTTCGTTATAAAAAAAATAACGAATTAATAACGAATTACGAAATTAACGAACGAAACCGCCCAGCCTAATATAAACCCCCTTTTTTCCCAGTTCCAGCAGACCTCACCTCTGAGGATGCTTGCCATAGATGCAGGCGAAACGTCAGGAGAAATGCCTCTAGAACATGGCCATATAGCCTGAAAAAACCCACAAGAACTGAGTGATTCCAGCCATGAAAGCCTTCGACAATACATTGTAACAAAAGATATTTAAAATCTGGAAAAGTAACTCCCATGTTTTTATTTTTGGTGTTGAGAAATCTTGACAATAAGAATCCTGGATTAATGAAAGTCTTCACAGTTCAAGACTTTTTGTAGGCAACATTCAGAAGTGGTTGTTTTGTATAGAACAATTTTGATTTTGGTATAGAAATTAATATTGCTACACAGGAAATTATTTTACGTATAAAGAGCTTATTCCTGCACAAAATGCTGTCCTTTGCACAAAACTACGACACACAAATTTTATACAATTATGAATAGTTTTTGAAAATAATGTATGTTTTTTTTTTACAGATTTTCTCAAAGCAGGAAAAAATAATTAAACTTCTCATTGGTTTCTTCAAAAAGAAAATTAGTGAAAAATCGTATCTCTAGACTTTAGCTTGTTTTTCCGTTTACTTGGATATAAGAAGGCCTGGTTAATCCTCCGTAGAACAGATTAAACAATAAATGAAACAAGGGAATAAGCAAACCTTTGGGTCCTTCCGTTCAAAGCTGTAGTTAATTGCTTGTATCCCCCCATCTCTTTTTTGTGTAGACAATTCTGTGCATGTTTGCTCAGTGTAAGATTATAATGAAAGAGGAAAAGCAAGTCCTGCTGTGTCTGGTGGAGCTTCTCCCTAACTAATGGTCCATAGGGTTGTAGCTACCTTCAGTTAATCATTCTTTTATCTGGTATCCTTGGGTGCTTCTTGACTACTGATTTCATGCTGACTCATTGGGATATAGTATTTTTATGGGAGCTTGCTGAAACCATGGAAAGAACATATGGCTGCATACATCACTTGTCGTTTTAATCTATTCTTTTAGTGCTTTCCAAGCACCTGCCAGAAACAAGGGAAAGTAGGGAATCTTTTCTGTACTCCACGAAAACTAACTGTGCTTCTACACAGTCTGCTGACATTAAAAGCTAGTTCTCAGTGGGGTGAATGTGCATAATGTTGTTACCTCCTGGTGCCTCCCAAGACCAAACCCAGACATCTTAGGGACTACCATAGTGAAGACATCTGTAACACTGTCATTTCACTCTGCTTGTGCATGTATGCCTTTGGGTGTGTGGTTCTGTTCTTCTCTGGAGTCCATCAGGTAGTCTACATAATGACAAAGTACAGGCCTGTGCATGTCGACCCAGAATAAAGTCTTGCAGAATTTGATCGGATTTGCCTCTAAGAAAACATGGGTAGCCAGAGTTTGAAGAAAATGATTTTTCTCTGGCCTGCAATGCTCCTTTCCATAGGGTTTGGCGAGTTTGCAATATGTTTTCAAATAACGTCTTACCAAAATGTACCGTATTTTCTGGCATATGACTGGCCGTATAAGACGACCCCCAACTTTTCCAGTTAAAATATAGAATTTGGGATATACTCACCATATATGGCTACCCCTCTTCCAACACGCACCAAATAAAATTTTTAAAAGCATCAGATTGATTTCAATATGGTAATTTTCCTATTACTTTACCTCCTTCTCTGCCCCTCAGATCTCGCACTGCTTCACTGCAGCCTTCAGGAGTGAGATCTGAGAGGCAGAGAAGGAGGTACGGTAATAGGATACAAGGGCGGGCCAGACGGGTGAAAGAGGTGTGTTTTTCTGGGCACAGCACTGCTCTGTCTCTTTTTTCCATACCCTGGCAGTCCCAGATGCCTGCAGCTTGCTCCGCCCTTCACTTACACCTTCCCGGTGAAGCACCCCTTCACCTCACCATCGGGACCGCATTAAGTTGCTTCTTTCCATGAATCCTGATGGACGGATTTTCTTCTACCGTACTTGTAAAGTGTCACCCTTAATGCTTTCATACAGTCGCTGCATACGGCAGGGACACGGCCATGGCTATAGCTCCCCCCACCATATGTGGCGACCACAGATTCTCCAATCCAGATTGGAAGTTTCAGCACCCACTCTATAAGACGACCCCCGACTTCTGAGAAGATTTTCTTGTATTAAAAAGTAGTCTTATATGCCAGAAAATACAGTATTTCTCTGGAAGCTAACATGCCACAATTTTAGCTCCTGTATTTTAATTTGGTGGTTAAACACAGCATGTGAGTTTTGGGACAAGATGCAAAAGGCACACTCTTTTAATATAGAGGGGTATTCCAGACCTTCCTTCTAAGATCAGTCCACCTGAAAAAGCTGTTCCTGAAGTTTGCAGAACCAGCTTCAGCAGTATTTCATTCAATCCCTGTTTGTTTTTAAATTCTGTATGTATGTATTTTATCTTTTACAATTTAGCTGTAAATCGCTTAGAGCATTCTCAGATGGAGGGCGATTAATAAGTAATTAAATATGATGATGATGATGATGATAATGAGGTCTGAGCTACTGCTCACAGATCAGAATATTATCTCTCAAACCTAGAAAATCCAATATATGTACATAAGGGGGTTAGCCCAAGTATGGACTGCTTCTTGTGTTCTTGCTAACAAAAAGTAACACATTCCATTCGGGTGTTGTATTATTCAATCCATCTTTGTGGGGCCTCACTAGAAATATAGGTGCATTAGGCTTGGGTCCGAATCAGTTTGAATGAAAATTATTTGTAGGATTCGGTGAGCCGTTTTATATAATCTCCGGAAACAGAAAGGGGAGGAGGGAGCCGAAAAGCCCAGCAAAATGGATTAAGGGAGCAGGATTTTATCCGGTTCCTGGATAGGAAGGAGTTAAATCTGCAATATACCCGAGGCAGGGATCTTCTGCATCTTCTCTCCCTCCCAGCAGCAGCAGTGTTCTTTTTGGAAAGTTTCCTAAAACGACCTCCAGAGGGAGCCTTGCTGGGAACTCGCTTTCCCAACAGCACTTGCATAGGGCGGGCATTGAAAAGTCTCCTCTTCCAGCATGATGGGAGTTGAAGTTTTTCTCTTTCTTTGTTTTTCAGCCAATAAAAAGCCTGGTGGTGTCCATGCTCTAATTGGCTGCGAATAGACACAACCAGCAACCATAATTTCCAGAACCCTCTCTTGTGGTTTGTAATATTTTAAACAATGTCTTATTGTATTGTCGAAGGCTTTCATGGCTGGAATCACTAGGTTCTTGTGGGTTTTTTCAGGCTATATGGTCATGTTCTAGAGGCATTTTCTCCTGATGTTTTGCCTGCATCTATGGCAAGCATCCTCAGAGGTAGTGAGGTCTGTTGGAATTAGGACAATGGGTTTATATATCTGTGGAATGGCTGGGGTGGGGCAAAGAGCTCTTCTCTGCTGGAGCTAGGTGTGAATGTTTCAACTGACCACCTTCATTAGCATTTGAAGGCCTGGCTGAGCCTGGGGAAATCTTTTGTTGAGAGGTGTTAAGATGTGCCTGGTTGTTTCCTCTCTGCTGTTTTGCTGTTGTAATTTTAGAGTTTTTTAATACTGGTAGCCAGATTTTGTTCATTTTCATGGTCTCCTCCTTTCTGTTGAAATTGTCCACATGCTTGTGGATTTCAATGGCTTCTCTGTGTAGTCTGACATGGTGATTGTTGGAGTGGTCCAGCATTTCTGTGTTCTCAAATAATATGCTGTGTCCAGGCTGGTTCATCAGGTGCTCTGCTATGGCTGACTTCTCTGGTTGAAGTAGTCTGCAGTGCCTTTCATGTTCCTTGATTCGTGTTTGGGCAATGCTGCGTTTGGTGGTCCCTATGTAGACTTGTCCACAGCTGCATGGTACACGGTAGACTCCTGCAGAGGTGAGTGGATCCCTCTTATCCTTTGCTGAATGTAGCATTTGTTTGATTTTCTTGGTGGGTCTGTAGATTGTTTGTATGTTGTGTTTCCTCATCAGCTTCCCTATGCGGTCAATGTCTTTAATGTACATCCAGGCATCTTATAGTCTTGCAAATGTAAATTAATAAAAGTTTATCTGGAGAATAATGTTATATAACATTATATTATATGTAGAAAAGCATATCTTCAGTACAGCAACTTAGTGAAAAAATGCTACAAGTGTATCTTTCTCTCCCTCTCATGACATTGGTTCAGATCTAGAGACAAATGAGTGTAAGAAATATGATTGGTGGTACACTAATGCAAATACTTGCACAAGAACTACAATAGTAAAAGAATTGGCACTATATTGTGCAAGAGAGCTGCAGTACCTCAAGAGAGAGTCTGTGCTTTGTGTACTAGATATACTCAACTCAGTTTCAATTGTCATATTCTTGCAAACTTATCGTACTAAATCAGGAAAAAATTCTTCTGCCTGCATTTGGGGAAAGAGACCCCTTGATACTGCCCAGGTTTCACAACCATATTTCTTGAGCTAACATACTTAGGCGATCTCTTGTTTTCTGAGGATGATTGTCTTCCAGTGTTCTTGTGGGTCAGTATGTGACTGTGGAGCCCTATTCTTGCTCTGCATCTTCTCCCACAGTGAGGGCATTGGTTTCCAGGTGGAAGGCGGTCTCGGTCGGGGTTGGCTTGACACGCCTTCCTCTTGGCATGCTTCTCCCTTTCACCCTCCATTCGTGCCTCTTCAAATTCTGCAGCACTGCTGGTCACAGCTGACCTCCAGCTGGAGCAGTCAAGGGCCAGGGCTTCCCAGTTCTCAGTGTCTATGCCAGAGTTTTTAAGGTTGGCTTTAAGGCCATCTTTAAATCTCTTTTCCTGTCCACCAACATTCCGTTTTCCGTTCTTAAGTTCGGAGTAGAGCAACTGCTTTGGGAGACGGTGGTCAGGCATCCGGACAACATGGCTGGTCCAGCGGAGTTAATGGCGGAGGACCATCGCTTCAATGCTGGTGGTATTTGCTTCTTCCAGCACACTGACGCTTGTCCACCTCTCTTCCCAAGAGATTTGCAGGATTTTCTGGAGGCAGCGCTGATGGAATCATTCCAGGATTTGCATGTGGCGTCTGTAGACAGTCCACGTCTCACAGGCATATAGCAGGGTTGGGAGGACAATAGCTTTATAAACAAGCACCTTGGTATCCATACGGATGTCCCGGTCCTCAAACACTCTCTGCTTCATTTGGAAAAATGCTGCGCTCGCAGAGCTCAGGCAGTGTTGTATTTCGGTGTCGATGTTGACTTTGGTGGAGAGGTGGCTGCCAAGGTAGCGGAAATGATCAACATTTTCTAATGTTACACCATTAAGCTGTATCACTGGCATTGGAGAGGGGTTGGCTGGTGTCTGCTGGAACAGCACCTTGGTTTTTTCAATGTTCAATGACAGGCTGAGCTTCTCGTATGCTTCTGCAAAGGTGTTTAGAGTGGTTGTAGATCTTCTTCTGAATGTGCACAGACGACGTTGTCATCAGCATACTGGAGTTCTATAACAGATGAGGTAACATAACAGTAGCTTAAAGAGTGTATGCATTCAAATGTATACTGAAATTAAATAACATGCAGATGATTGGATGTAGCATTGTTTTGTTTCTTGTAATGCATCTGTATAAAATTTGATGATGACCAGGAAAATGTGGGTTATTATAGAGTCCTGCCATGCACTCCTGTGAAAACAGTCTGCATAATTGTACATTTGATACAAAGATAACTTTTGCATTAACATACCTATAAATGTCTCTGCATTTCTCTCCCTTTCTACATTGTCCATGTATTCATTTTAAAGTCTAGTAATGTGGCTGTGAACTTGAGCACTCCAATTATATTTTTCTGCAAAGATCAGCATGTTAGCATTCTCTCTTTCCCTCATTTTTAGAGCAGAGATGGAACCTACATTAAGTAGAGATGAAATACCCAGATGCCTCACACATTTGAGAAATGAGGTACATTCTTGTCGTATCTTCTCCAAGGCTGAAATTCCATGTGGCAAGGACTTAATGGGCACACTGGATCTTAGCAGCATATCTAAGTAGCAGGACATGATATACGGTAGTATTGGAACCATCCATAAACATGTCTCATTATGAAACAGCCATTGCTTCTTGCCCCACGGCAATTAAGGACCAGTTCTTTCCTTGACACAGCATTACCATCTCAGTTTCTTTCATCCCCTCTCATTGGTGCAAGATGTGCACTTCAGACAGTGTCTCATGATTCGTTAGCTTTGCAAAATGTTTCAGGGTAGGTGATGCCTTATTTTGCTTAGGGCAAGCACATTACTGTATGTTCACAAATATGCTTACAGCTTTGAAATTCCTGTAGGACCAGTACTTCGTCATTCAAAGTCAGTTCCCTTTTTGGCAGCAAATACTTGGAGATACATAATAATTGCGTATTGAGTGTTTTGTTTATGTGTAGAAGTTGGGTAAAGTTAAATGGAATAGTAGGTAAGATGAAGGTAACATCAGTACTCCCATCCAAAAATTAGCTAATGCTTGCAAGACTATTTCTTATTAGCCAAGTCTGAAAATGAACAAATAGAATTCCTACTATAGCAGGGTGGCATAACCTAGCCTACGAGGGGTATTTTTTAAGTAAGGTCCGTTGGAACATAAGTACACAACGAAAGTTTATTTCAAAAAAGTAAATTTATTTTCAGAAAGTACATACTTCACTCTATTTTTTGACATAGTTGCCAAGTTTGTTCATACACTTATCATACCTCTGAACCAATTTTAAAATACCCTCTTCATAAATCCTCACTTCAACTGAAGCCACCAAATCACCGGTAATCAAAGAAGGGAGACCGGAGCGGTCCTCATCATGGACGTTGTCACGGCCATCTTTGAATTGTCGTACCCACTTATGCACTTTGCTTTCACCCATAACAGTATCACCATACACTTCACAAATCTGTCGATGAATTTCTGCAGCAGGCAGGTTCCTTGCTGACAAAAACCGTATCACTGAGCGAACCTCACATGCGGAGGGTGAGTTGATAGCCTTAAACATTTTTAAAGCACAGAACAGAACCGTACAGGTTAGCTACAGAGCGGAAACTGAGCACAGTTGTTCCCGAGGCATGCCGGTATACAACGCACGCGCTCATTGCGGTATGCGCGTGAACTACTAGTGTCTACAACAAAACGGACCTTACTTTAAAAATACCCCTCGTACATTCTAGAGTTGAAGAAATGCCATCTGGTTTTCATTGCTAGAAAACATGCTAATCTAGGAAAGTGTCTGAAAATGATCTGAAGTGGATAGAAGAGTTCTGTCACAGAAGTGAAGAATGCCTGGTATAGGTGAGGAAACATTTGAGAACCACTAATAATCTGGTATTAGGAAAGCAGGGGGTTATTACTTAAGAATTCCTTTGCTTGACACATATGATCAACAAGTGTTCCAGTGTCATGTATTATGTTCTGCAGTTCATGGTGATTGGTGATGGAAGGGTTAATGTAAGTATTGGTTCTAAAGGTTTGAGTAATCTGTAAGTAAGAGCTCATGGGTGAAAGCAATTAAGGGTGGAAGTATACTTGTCCCTAGTGATAGGTTGCACCTGGGTGTTTCTGAATATAAGGAGCAAGCCTTGGAACTGATGTTTGGGAGAAAAGTATTGTCTTATCTTGGTGGTAGATGCTGCTGGTTTTCCCCCAGGTTTGTGGATTTTTGGTGTCCTGACCTGTCTCCTGAATCTTTGGAATCCTGGAACCTTGAGTCTTTGGACTGACTTTTGACTACGGTATAGACCAGGGGTCCTCAAAGTAAGGCCCGAGGGCCGAATACGGCCCTCCAGGGTAATTTACCCGGCCCTCGCTCAGGGTCAACCTAAGTCTGAAATGACTTGAAAGCACACAACAACAACAATCCTATCTCATCAGCCAAAATCAGGCCCACACACCCCATTGAAATACTAATAGTTTATATTTGTTTTAATTGTTCTTCATTTTAATTATTGTATTGTTTTAAGTGTTTTTTTGCACTACAAATACGATATGTGCAGTGTGCATAGGAATTCGTTCATTTTTTTTCCAAATTATAATCCAGCCCTTCAACAGTTTGAGGAATTGTAACCTGGCTCTCTGTTTAAAAAGTTTGAGGACCCCTGGTATAGACTCTTGATCCCTGGACTTTGTTTATTGAACTTTCGGCATTTGACCACTGGACTGGACCTTTTGACTACGGAGTTATCTTGAACCTGCAACAGTGTTTGCAGTTTTTGTTTTGTATTCTGTGGCTGAGTGCTATCTTTTGTTTTATATTTTGGACTATTAAAACATCCAGAAAGTAAGTGCTGTTTTAATTAAACTGTTTTATACAAACTGGGTTTTTGTTTGGTTCATCTCTGCCTAAATATTGGCAGAGCCCTAGCAACGTGACATCCAGAACCCTGTGTACTTTGTATGCAAATCTCCTTGTGCAGGTAGCAATCTTCAGGGATCATGGCTTGAAGAAGTGTACACTGTCCACTCCATCTATTGCCTGTCTCCACATTAATGCCAATTTTGAGGTTGATCTCATTTGCTAGGGACAAGCAGACCACTATGTCTAGTTTACTGTATGCTGGAATGTGCAAGGATTTTGAAAGAATTTTTTATAATCTGCTAACTTGCTCAGACTCCTACATAAGGCTCATTTGCCCCCTTCTCTGCCATCTTTCTATGACAGGCAGAAACATTTTTATCTAGGCAGGACTTTGGTTCTTATCTTATTGAAGTAGAAGGAGATTTTAACCAAGTGTGTTGGGCTCTTAGCTTTTAAATTATGCTTTACATGTTTTTCAAACTGTTTTGCTTCATGTTTAATATAATGGTTGTTTAATTATTCTTTTAACTTTTATACTTTGTATTAACTTGTTACAAGTTGCCTTGAGTCGTGTAGTCAGGGAAAGGAATTGAATAAATTAGATCGAAAGTAAATATCTCCTCTTGTTTTACATAGCTTCAAGCCAATAAGTCTATGAAAAGGGCAGAATCTGTGTTGGGATCATTTCTTTTACGTACTGTCTAATACATCAGCATGGTGTAGAGGTTTCTACATGGACTGTGACTCTGGAGACGAGGGTTCAAATTCTGTTCAGACATGGAAATTCATTAGGTGACCTTGGGCAAGTTTTTTCTTTTTTTGTGCCAGGAGCAACTTGAGAAACTGCAAGTTGCTTCTGGTGGGAGAGAATTGATTGGCAAGGACATTGCCCAGTGGATGCCTGGATGCTTTACCATCCTGTAGGAGGCTTCTCTCATGTCCCTACATTAGAAGATGGAGCGGACAGATGGGAGCTCATCCCACTCCCCGGATATGAACCGCCAACTTTCGATCAGCAGTCCTGCTGGCACAATGGTTTAACCCATTGGATTCTTGGTGGTTGCTACATTTGAAATACAGGTTTGCATTTGCAACCTTTGGATAGATTGTGAGCTGACCATTTTTTTGTTATAGAGTACTGCGTTCACTTTGCATTATGAAATTCTATTTATGGTAAAGTAATACTAGTTATATTGAGTTTACTATTTATTGAGACATGCCCAAATGATGCCTCTAATAAAACTGAATTAATTAAATACCTGCCAAGTTCTGGATCTTATGGTAAGATACAGGTCTTACCAGGTGTGGGCCCTGTGTGGATTTGACCTGGGGACCACATTGTGAGATTCCTGGGCCCAATCCACACAGCTATCTTAGTTTTTCAGGCTCCCTGAGCCTGAAAAACCAAAATGGCACCCACCTCCTCTCCGCAAACCCCAACTCTTCCTGTAAAAAGTAAATAAAACTTACCTGGCCACCATAATGTTCCTCCTTGTAGCCTCCTGGCATGAGGAAATGACGTGATAGGAGATGGGGGCAGTGAGGAGGGATTTTTCTTCTTCTCCTCAGTCTCCTGGCGTGTCATTTGGTGTGAGGAGGAATGTTATAGTGGCAAGGTAAATTTTATTTACTTCTTATGGGGAAATTTTGAAAACTTTGGGGTGGCTGCATGCTATCCCCATTGTAATCAGGATGGCATGTAACCACCACCTCCCACAGGAAAGGTCAAGTTTTGGTGGAAGTGGGTAAAGGAACCCGCTCCAAAGCAGGTTTTTAAAACCCGCTTTGGCGCAGAGTGCCTACTGTCTCCTTCCTTGGAAGAATAAGAGTAGTACAAATGTGGTTCACACCTTCTAGAACATTGCTATTAGGTGAATTCTGCTTGTATCTGAGGATATGTGTCATACTGCTTCTGAAGCCATATGTCGCAAAGCAACGGTGTATCACTTTAGGCTGTCAGTATAGTTGGCATACTCCCTGAAGCTTACTATCCCAGTTGTAGAAATCAAGTGAGCTGTATACATGAATACATCTTCGCTAAATGTTTGAACTGATGCTGGTGAAAAATAGTATATTTTACACAAGAGTAATTTTTGTGGCATCTGTGATAGGTTTTTATTCCTTGGAGGTGGCTCCAGAAGGAAAGTAACTGACTCCCAAAGTATTGGAGAAAGTGCAAGGATGCCATCCTTTCTGTCCTGTTCTGGAGCTCTCCCAGTGTCCCTTTTTAATGGATGGACCCAGAACACATCTATATAAATAAAAATGTAATGTTCATTTGTGGGATTAACATAACTCAAAAACCACTAGATGAATTGCCGCCAAATTTGGCAACAAGGCACCTACTAACCCAACGAGTGATCATCACTCATTAAAAATTGATTTTGTCATTTTGGAGTTGTAGTTGCTGGGATTTATAGTTCACTTACAATCAAAGAGCTTTCTGAACTCCACCAATGATGGAATTGAACCAAATGTGGCACACAGGACTCCCATGACCAACAGAAAACACTAGAAGGGTTAGACACTAGAAGGGTAGATTAGAGGAAGTCTTTGGGAAGATCATGAAAAACTATAGATCACTCTAAAACAGTGTTTCTCAACCTTCCTAATGTCACGGCCCCTTAATTCAGTTCCTCATGTTGTGGTGTTGTGATGACCCCCAACCCTAACATTATTTTCGTTGCTACTTCATAACTGTCATTTTGCTACTGTTATGAATCGTCATGTATCTGATATGAAGGATGTATTTTCATTCATTGGAACACATTTGGCACAAATACCCAATACTGCTGGGGTTGGGAGGATTGATTTTGTGATTTGGGAGTTGTAGTTACTGGGATTTATAGATCACCTACAATCAAAGAGCATTCTGAACCCCACCAATGATGGAATTGAACCAATCTTTGCACACAGAACTGCCATGACCAACAGAAAATACTGGAAGGGTTTGGTGGGCATTGACCTTGAGTTTTGAAGTTGTAGTTCATCTACATCCAGAGAGCACTATGGACTCATACAATGATGTATCTGGACCTAACTTGGCATGAATACTCAATATGTCCAAATGTGAACACTGCTGGAGTTTGGGGGAAACAGGCCTTGACATTTGGGAGTTTTCGTTCCTGGGATTTATAGTTCACCTACAATCAAAGAGCATTCTGAACTCCACCAATGACAGAATTGAGGCAAACGTCCTATACAGAACCCCTATGACCAACATAAAATACTTAAAGCCATCCAGTCCAGTTCCCTTCACCTGGGAAAGAAACATACTCAAAGCCCTCCTGACAAAGACCCATCCAGCTATAGATATAGATACAGATATATATGATTCACATACACAGTGATATAGTACCATAGATTTGATAGAAACTCCTAAAGAAGGATAATTATATGTTCCATGTCCCAAAGTAAGCAAACCATACAATCTACACATCAACACTGACAAAGAAACAGCAAGAAATACTGTTTACCCACAAACATAAAGACGTGATATATATTAGAAACCAACACTTTCTCATTACTTTATTTTTCAGATCACCACACTGGGCTACAGCAATGTGTGGCAGGGGATGGCTAGTTTTCAAATAAATATGTTTAGGATCCAGCTAGTAAATGAGACACAACGTATTTCCGCCTGAGAGGAATGTGATATGTGAGATTGCAAGTGAATTATATCCAAGCAAAATGTGATTAAGGCTGCAGGCTGTTTTAAAATGGCAGCACAGTTTTAGTTTTTAAAGATATTACTGATAGTTATTTTCTAAGCGTTGCTAAAATGCAGATTGCAGCATATAAAGCTATGCAGTCCCACTGGTATGAAAAACAGATGTCTCTTATTGCATATACAACTAAAGTAATGTTCCAACTTAAATTTAATGTTGCATTAATAACATGGGCCTGCACAATTGAGGCTCATAAAAACTTTGTAAAATGTATGCTGGTTTTATAGGATCGGGACATTTTAAATCTAAACATGACCTCAGATTTGCTCTGTCACATTCATTTTTTCCACAACTGATATTTTTTATTTTATAATGTATGACTAAGGTTTCCTTGGGAAGTAAAGAATAAATTGTAAGAGAGGGGTTAAAGTCTTCTAATAAACTTTTAATTTAATTCACTGATATGAAACACAAAAATCCATTCAAAAGCACTAAAAGAAATTGCACTAGAATATTAGTGTCTACACTTAATAAAAAATGAATAGCAACCGAATTGATAAAACATTAAATTTGTGAAAAAAGTGTGTGTGGTATGACATTTTTATTGTTGTTTTTGTCAAATTCAGCACCCAAAATATATTAAAAAGAGCAACAATATAAAAAGAGGGTTTTTTTTCCATCACAGGCCTGTGTAATACACAGCATCTTATGAAATACCGCATTTTCTGTCCTGAGCAAGAGCTGAGCCATCCCTTTTCTTTCCCAGTAAAGGTTGATTTTCCTTTTCCAGAATTCCAAAACCTGAAATTGGAGATAGTAACAGCACTGCTTTCTGAAACTTCAGTAGACATAAACTTTGTTTTATAACCAAAATAATTCAAAATTTTGTGCATAAAATTACCCTCAGAGTTTGTGTATAAGGTGTGTATTAAACATACATTTCATATCTAGTCTTGGGCCCCATTTCCAAGATATCTCATTATGCGAATATTCTAAAATCTGAAAAAAAAGTTCAACCCAAACCACTCTTGGTCTCAAACATATTGAATTAGGGATCCCCAACTTGTGCTACAGAATTTATGCAGAGAAAGTCCTACAGAGCTGGAGAAACTTTGGCCTTTGAGAACATTTTGATTTCAATGTATTGTCGAAGGCTTTCATGGCTGGAATCACTGGGTTGTTGTAGGTTTTTCGGGCTATATGGCCATGTTCTAGAGGCATTCTCTCCTGACGTTTCACCTGCATCTATGGCAAGCATCCTCAGAGGTAGTGAGGTCTGTTGGAACTAGGAAAAAAGGGTTTATATATCTGTGGAAGGACCAGGGTGGGACAAAGGACTCTTGTCTGCTGGAGCTAGGTGTGAATGTTTCAACTGACCACCTTGATTAGCATTTAATGGCTTGGAAGTGCCTGGGGGAATCTTTCTTTGAGAGGTGATTTGATGCGCCTGATTGTTTACTCTCTGTTGTTTTGCTGTTGTAGTTTTAGAGTTTTTTAATACTGGTAGCCAGATTTAGTTCATTTTCATGGTTTCTTCCTTTCTGTTGAAATTGTCCACATGCTTGTGGATTTCAATGGCTTCTCTGTGTAGCCTGACATGGTGGTTGTGAGAGTGGTCCAGCATTTCTGTGTTCTCAAATAATATGCTGTGTCCAGGTTGGTTCATCAGGTGCTCTGCTTTGGCTGACTTCTCTGGTTGAAGTAGTCTGCAGTGCCTTTCATGTTCCTTGATTCGTGTTTGGGCAATGCTGCGTTTGGTGGTCCCTATGTAGACTTGTCCACAGCTGCATGGTATAGTAGACTCCTGCAGAGGTGAGAGGATCCCTCTTGTCCTTTGCTGAACGTAGCATTTGTTGGATTTTCTTGGTGGGTCTGTAGGTGGTTTGTATGTTGTGTTTCCTCATCAGCTTCCCTTTGCGGTCAGTGGTTCCCTTGATGTATGGCAAGAACACTTTTCCTCTGGGTGGATCTTCATCTTTACTCTCGTGGCTTGTTCTCGGTCTTGCAGCTCTTCCGATGTCTGAGGTGGAGTATCCATTGGCCTGTAGATCCCAGTTTAGGTGGTTCAGTTCATCTTGGAGGAGGTGGGGTTCGCAGATTCTTTTTGCACGATCTGCCAAGGCTTTTGATTTCAATTTCGACAGGCTCCAGCTAATTTGGCTAACACTTAGGGACCATGGCAATTATAATTCCAAAATATCTGCAAGGCCAAAGGTTTATTACCATCCTTGCCTGACAGCATTTATATCGATTCTTGTGTATGTGTGAATAGTGGTAGCCTTAAGTTGCAATACTCCAGCCCCTCAAGTGCAGGCATCAAGTTTCTGCATTATGCATATTATTATAATGAAGCATCTTATTAATTTGCATTCTCATTATGCAAACTGAACACATCAGTTGCATTTTTTCTACCATTTTATTTCAACCCTAGAACAGCTTTTAACAATAACTTTTCTACTGAGAGAACTAGTATAGAATACAGTTTAAACTGCATGATTTGGAATAGACAGATCCAAATTCTAATCCCTGCTTGGTTATGGAATTATCCATGTGACTGAGGTTTATCACTAACTACAAAGAATCTACCTTATAGGGTTTTTGTAGGGATTAATGTGAAAACAGGAGGACATGTAAAATATCTGTGCCCATTCCTGCTGTGGTAAGAAATAGATCTCAATGCAGAGATCCATTTCTTACCACAGCAGGAATGTGCACAGATATCAATAGAGGTATTCATGTAATTGAGGCAGAATCCACCCAAAATCTGTGAGAGGAAGCCACAGGGAGGAGGGAGCAAGCTTGTTTTCTCTTCCCTGGAGACTAGGACGCGGAACAATGGCTTCAAACTACAAGAGAGGAGATTCCATCTGAACATGAGGAAGAACTTCCTGACTGTGAGAGCCGTTCAGCAGTGGAACTCTCTGCCCCGGAGTGTGGTGGAGGCTCCTTCTTTGGAAGCTTTTAAACAGAGGCTGGATGGCCATCTGTCAGGGGTGATTTGAATGCAATATTCCTGCTTCTTGGAAGGGGGTTGGACTGGATGGCCCATGAGGTCTCTTCCAACTCTTTGATTCTATGATTCTATGATTCTAAGGTAGGATATAACTGGTGGCGGGTTTTCAAAGAGAGATGAGGGAACGCAGTCAATCCCAAACCAGTAGTTAAGTGCATTCTGAGGGCATGTTGCTGAGAATTTAGAAGAATTTAGAATGTAAAAGCATGTTTCTTTGTTTGCCTACATTTGTAGAGGTATAAAAGACACAGTCAATGCCTTTATCGGGTACTCTGGTTGCTTTTGGACACAGCTCCACTCCAGGGTCCCAGCTGGATTTGTTCAATTCACTCCTGAATGTTTACTGAGAAACTTCAAGTATTTTGATGGGACCTTCAGTGTAATCTGTATTCTTTTTGGACCTTGTCTCCCAGCATTCCTAAACCTTTTCCCAGCTCTGGTGTTATACGAACCAATGAATGTTTTATTCAGCAGTAAAACCCATTAATTTCAGTCTGGCACACTGGTTTACAGCCTTTGTTTTGCACAACAAAACAAGTCTGCACTCTTAAACCATAGAGAGGCTTGTGGCACTTTGAAGACCAACATGTTTTATCTGGGAGCTCTTCAGACCCTACTTCACTTTATTGCATCCAAATTACAACTGATGCCATATTCTGTGTTCATGAAAGTTTATGCCAAGCAAAATGTGTTAACCTTGAAGGTGCCACAAGACTATAGAATATGCCAAGGTTCATTGTTTCGAATGATGTGTGTGTGGGTATGGGTGTTCTCCCAACTCTGGATGTTTTACTTAGAGAAGGTAGGAAATGGCATCCCATATCCCCAGTCCAGGTTGTCATCAGTGTGGAGGACCTTATAGTAATGAAGAGACTAGACAAGGAAAACAGGTAGGGATTTTACTCCTGGCTGTTTCAGAAATTCCTGGAGTTCCCAAAAGAACCCTGTTCTGTCACGCGCTGGGCCTGTAACAGCTGTACCTTTCTATAGGACGTATACTTTAAGCCCAGCGGGAAGCCAGGGGTGCCTCAAAGAGAGGTTCTCAGGGATTTTTCTGAAGTGATGGTCTCTAGAGTCTTTGGTAATGCAACAAAGTCTTTATTATGGAACAAACAACAAATCTTCAATGGTTCAAACAACACTTCAAGGCTTTCTTAGTCCAGTCCTCAATGGACTGGTACCTGACTTTGATTAACTGTACTTTCTCTGTAGGAAAAACCCTTTTTAACCTCTCCCAGGCTGCTTTCTATCTATGCCTCATCGGTGTGGGACCTCCTACCGACTCCAAATGCATCTGGGTATTGAGTAGACCTACCAGCTGAGGCTTGAAGATATTTCAGCTGGAGTTCGGTGGATCTGTAGTGCTGTCCTCTCTCAGAGAGTTCTTTGAGAACTTCAGGGCTGTTTTCCCTCTGTTTGCTGTTAGGCTGAGAGGCTGTGAGCTCTCAGCCAGAGCTTTTGGAACCTTTCTCCTGGAACCCTTTTCCCTGGAAGCTCCCTTTTCCCTGGATGGCTACTGAGAAAGGAAGCTTTTTTACGGGACGAGCTGGTCTACGTCCTATAGCTTAGCTACTTTGTGTGAGACTGCTCAAAAAATGGCTCCTTTCCCTCCCAGAGCCCAGAACAAGGGGCGGAACCAAAGCTTAATTATGATGGACAGGAAGCCTGCCCTATGACTGCAAAACAGATAAAAGAAAGAAAATAAAGTTGGAGCTCCTGGTACAGCTGTGCCAGAACAAACCCTCTCCTGCTACCAGTGCAAAAAATAATGACCGATCTTGCAAAAGCACCCTCAAAATACTGAAGAACCATTGTCTGAACTGTATAAAGGAGAGAGAAAAAACACCTTGACAATATAACAACGAGAAAGGCCAAATCTCAGCGGTGTTCCTAATCTGGATGAGTCCTGAATCTGATTCTATCCATTCTGTATGATTTCATCCAGGTTGGCAAACCTGGACTTGTTAACGGGTGGCAAAAGCAGTTCTTCACAATTGATTTCTGACCTGAAGGTCTGAGTAAATTCATTATTTATGCCTGTGTGCAAAAAGGGCACCAAAAACCCCCACAACCCATTCAATGGTTGTGGTTATTTTTTATTTATTGATACTGCCTTTGCTCATTAATCACCTGCAATGTGCAGCAAAGCCAAATAAATCAGGAACACTATTACAAAAGCATATGACACAGAAGCAAAAAGCTGCCAAAACATTAAGTGTGGAGGATTAAAACCACTATGAACTATTCAATAGGCCAAGTGTTGATATTATTTCTGCTTTTTTGACATTTTTTTTCAACTTCACCTCATTGATTCTGAAGTAGAGCCAGAAGGAGCCTCAACATTCCCTTCGTCCTCTGTGTCTGTGTGGTCCCCTGATACCCCCTAAAACATCCCAGTGGGCAAAAACCTTCTCTCTGTTTTTCTATCTTTTCTATTCTCAGCTGTTAAATATTTCCCCTTTGCACGCAAGGGAAGGGGAAATGCCATTGTCTGGCTTCCAGCAGCTCCTTTCTTTTTTTGCTTTGCCTCCATCAGAAGTAGTCTTCTAAGTAAGGTGCATTTTTCTTCCGTGAGTGACCCTTACCAAGCAGAGCTTTGTAGACTTCCAGGAAAAAAGGAGTTCAGGTTTCGGTGATGGCTGACTGAAGTCCCTCAGCAAAGGAGCTGTAAGGCTCCTCGGCCAAGCTGTGGGCTGTATAACCCCGGCCAAGCTGTAGAAGACGAAGCTTTCTACAGGAGCTCTTGGTATTATGTCCTGCATGAAAAGCTTCTCTGTGTGGACTGAATCCAAACTGGCTCCTATTCCCTCCAAAACCCCAAAAGGGGGCAGGACCAGGGAACCTAACTATAATTGACAGGTGGCTTGCCCTATGATTGCAGCCAAAAGAAGCCACCTATCTGCAGAGTCCCTGAAACTTAGGACTTCAACAAACATTAAATGCAAAGCAAACAAAATTGGAGCTCCTGGTGCAGTTGTACCTGCACAACATGTATATATTATGTTACTTTTGAACGAACTGGAAATCTATACAGGGTATTTATTTATCGTGTCATCAGCAACCATTGTATTACAATTCTAACAGAGCAAAACAAACATACAGATTAAAAAGAAAAAGGAAAAAACACACAGATTTTGCAAATTTGGTATTTGGTTAAATGTCCTTTGACCAGTATCTGGCCACTTGGAGTGCCTCTGGGGTTGCTGCAAGAAGGTCCTCCATTGTGCATGTGGCAGGGCTCAGGGTGCATTGCAGCAGGTGGTCAGTGGTTTGTTCTTCTCCGCACTCGCATGCCGAGGATTCCACCCTGTAGCCCCATTTCTTAAGATTGGCTCTGCATCTCGTGGTGCCAGAGCGCAGTCTGTTCAGCGCCTTCCAAGTCGCCCAGTCTTCTGTGTGCCCAGGGGGGAGTCTCTCATCTGGTATCACCCATGAATTGAGGTGCTGGGTTTGGGCCTGCCACTTTTGAACTCTCGCTTGCTGGGGTGTTCCAGCGAGTGTCTCTGTAGATCTAAGAAAACTATGTCTTGATTTAAGTCGTTGACGTGCTGGCTGATACCCAAACAGGGGATGAGCTGGAGATGTCTCTGCCTTGGTCCTTTCACTATTGGCTGCTACTTCCCGGCGGATGTCAGGTGGTGCAATACCGGCTAAGCAGTGTAATTTCTCCAGTGGTGTGGAGCGCAGACACCCTGTGATAATGCGGCATGTCTCATTAAGAGCCACATCCACTGTTTTAGTGTGGTGAGATGTGTTCCACACTGGCATGCGTACTCAGCAGCAGAGTAGCATAGCGCAAGGGCAGATGTCTTCACTGTGTCTGGTTGTGATCCCCAGGTTGTGCCAGTCACCTGGAGAGTATGTTTCTAGCACCCACTTTTTGTTTGATGTTCAGGCAGTGCTTCTTGTAGGTCAGAGCACGGTCCAAAGTGACTCCCAGGTATACAGGGTATACACCAGGAAGTGCAGCTCACATTTTAGTAAGAACAACACAAATGACTACGTTCCTTTGAATTGCATGCCCAGGGAAATAACTTGCTGGAGGCTGGTGGGGAGGAGAGGAGAGAGGCTTAGGCTTCACCACTGCCATACTAGTGTGTTTTTCCTCTCCTTCTGAAGGTATGTTATGAATGAGAGGCACTCACATTTTTGTTCTAGAAACCATGACAGCCAGCTTTCCCTTTAGAAAGCTATTTTTCCAGATGTATGTTTCAGTCAATGATCATCTTCTAGCTACTTCAGCAGGGTCACACATGGCAGTTGCTGCTTTGTTTCTTGGATCTACCAGTACATTTGGTTCCAGCTTGTGGTGGCTCTGGTATGTTTTGCGTTAGTTTCCCTGTTGGCACCAGCCCTGTTTACTTCTCCTAATTGTGTCTAGATTATTTGTTCCCTGCTCTTCTCATTCTGCATAGAGCAGCCTTTCTTTTGCTATTTCCCAGTCAAGTGCTCCATGCAAATGAATTTATGAACATGACTTACTGGATTATTATAATTTCTGTAACATTTTAATCATAATTACAATAACATCTGTTGGCAGTGCTATACAGATGTCTGACAGAGCACAGCATTTGTAAACAGCTACTATCTCCTTGCTTCCATGAAAATTGATCTCTTATCCCTTTCCTCATCTGCCTAGAAGCAAATAAAACTGCATGTGTATGGATAGCAGGTACAATATGATAGTAAAAAATGGAAAATCTTTGGCTTACCTCCACTTTTCAAAGCACCCTTTTTATTATTTTCCAATTTGTCCCTAGTAGTTCTAAATTCATAGCCTCCCCAAGGGGACTTTGTTCCACTGGAATTCAAATATTTCTTTTGGCATTTTCTGTTGCCTCATGGATTATGACGCACAGTTTAACACCCAGCCTTAGAAAGGGAGGATATATATCTATATTTTCAATGACATAAAGGCGGTTCAAAAGTTCTACAGTTACTAAAATTATAGAAATTAATCAGATCTGTGTAATGGAGGATAAAAATTGTTATTATGCCCGTTATTCCTGCTTTTATCCTCCACATTCCTGCTAGAAGTCTGAACCTGTACTGACATTCCCTCAGGCATTATGCCAACCAAACTTCTGGTGTTGTTGTTAATTCATTCAGTCGTCTCTGACTCTTCGTGACCTCATGGACCAGCCCATGCCAGAGCTCCCTGTCGGCCGTCACCACCCCCAGCTCCTTCAAGGTCAGTCCAGTCACTTCAAGGATGCCATCCATCCATCTTGCCCTTGGTCGGCCCCTCTTCCTTTTGCCTTCCACTTTCCCTAGCATAATTGTCTTCTCTAAGCTTTGCTGTCTCCTCATGATGTGGCCAAAGTACTTCAACTTTGTCTCTAGTATCCTTCCCTCCAATGAGCAGTCGGGCTTTATTTCCTGGAGGATGGACTGGTTGGATCTTCTCACAGTCCAAGGCACTCTCAGAACTTTCCTCCAACACCACAGTTCAAAAGCATCTATCTTCCTTCTCTCAGCCTTCCCTAAGGTCCAGCTCTCACATCCGTAGGTTACTAGAGGGAATACCATGGCTTTGACTAGGCGAATCTTTGTTGCCAGTCTGATGTCCCTACTCTTTACTATTTTATCAAGACTGGACATTGCTCTCCTCCCAAGATGGAGCCATGGGAATTAAAATGAAATTACAACATTATGACTGTATAATATGAAGGAACACCAGAAGTTTCTCCTCCCAAGAAGGAAATCAGAAGACGCTTACTTCTTGGGAGGAGAAACTTCTGGTGTTCCTTCATATTATACAGTCATAATGTTGTAATTCCATTTTAATTCTCATGGCTCCATCTTGTGGATTTATGGGATCTGCAATTCAAAGCAGTGTACCTTGAATTCTCAGCCTGAGATGTCCTTGTGTGTGACCAAAGTATATAAGCCCTAGGTTTCCTTAGGAAACAGCCATGGCAGTTAAGGTGGGATGGGTTATAGTGGAATGGTATTTTGTGCAACCTCAAGTTAAACTCACAGTTGTAATCTTTTAGATATTTGCAGAAAGATGAGCCCAGCAGTGCCTCTTCATGTATGCGCATCCTCATTTTCACATGATCTAATACCCTAATATGGAATGACCTTCAGCATGTTCACTGGAATGGGATTTGGGCATATTGAGTATTTATGCAAGTTTGGTCCAGATCGATCATTGTTTGAATCCACACTATTCTCTTGATCAGGGGTCCCCAAACTACAGCCCGTGGGCCGGATGCGGCTCCCGAGGGCATCTATCCGGCCCACGGGCTGTGGAGAAGGGTGAGAGGCAGGCGAAGGGGGAGGGAGGCGGCGGGTGAAGGGGGGAGGCAGCGGGCAAAATGGCTTGGTTCTGCTTTGCCCGCCGTCTCCGTGGGCCCAGCCTGCTCTCCTGCCTTTGGGATGCAGCCTCGCCGCATCCAGGAGGCAGGGGGGGGGAGGCAGCGGGCAAAGTGTCTTGGGTCCGCTTTGCCCTCCATCTCCGTGGGCACAGCCTGCACTCCTGCCTTTGGGATGTGGCCTCGCTGCATCTAGGAGGCAGGAGAGGGGGGGAGGCGGCGGGCAAAGCGGCTTGGCTCTGCTTTGCCCTCTGTCTCCGTGGGCCCAGCCTGCACTCCTGCCTTCGGGATGTGGCCTCACTGCATCCAGGAGGCAGGAGGGGGGGGGGAGGCGGTGGGCAAAGGGGCTTGGGTCCGCTTTGCCCTCTGTCTCCGTGGGCCCAGCCTGCACTCCTGCCTTCGGGATGTGGCCTCGCCGCATCCAGGAGGCAGAGGGGGGAGGCGGCGGACAAAGCGGCTTGGGTCCGCTTTGCCCTCCATCTCCGTGGGCCCAGCCTGCACTCCTGCCTTCGGGATGTGGCCTCGCTGCATCCCGGAGGCAGGAGAAGGGGGGGAGGCGGTGGGCAAATGTTGTCCCCTGACCTTAAATCCAATCATGTCTGACTCTGGGACTCTGCTGCTCATCTCCATTTCTAAGGTGAAGAGCTGGTGTTGTCCATAGACACCTCCAAGGTCATTATAATCCGGCCCTCCAACAGACTGTGACCCGGCCCTCTGTTCACAAAGTTTGGGGACCCCTGCTCTTCACCTGACGGCTGCAGCAAGAATGGTGATCGCAAGCTTGAGGAAAAAGAAAGAACTACCTACAATAGAAACCTGGTTACTTAAAGTAAGAGACTTGATGGAAAATGACACTCTGGCAAACTTAGTATATGACAAGAGTAAGAAAAACAAGATAGATTGGCATCCGCTAAGGACATTCCTAAAAGAAAGGAAAAACATATTGTTACCAGAATAGCGAAGCGAAAGTGATAAAGAAGACAAGAATCACACAACGGCAAGTTCAGGAACTCGGTAACCCCGCAATATAGATTGGAAGTCAACTTTGTTTTTTAAAATGGATTCACCTATCACCTATCACTTCCCTCATCCTTACCATCCACTCCCACTCCCGATCACTCCCTCCCTTCCCACCCTTCCCCCCCCTAGTAGCAAGTAACGTTTGATGCATATTGAAAAACTATTAATAAAGATATTTATATATATATAAAAAGTTTGGGGACCCCTGCTCTTGATGGATGTGAACTACAATTCCCAAACGCAAGATTCCCACCAAACCCTTCCAGTATTTTCTGTTGGTCATGGGTGTTCTGTGTAACAAGCTTGGTTCAATTCCATCGTTGGTGGAGTTCAGAATGCTCTTTGATTAAAGGTGAACTATAAATCCCAGCAACTACAACTCCCAAATGACAAAATCAACCCCACCAGAATGTAGATATGGGCATATTGGGTATTTGTGCCAAATTTGGTCCAGTGAATGAAAATACATCAGATATTTACATGACGATTCATAACAGTAGCAAAACTACAGTTATGAAGTAGCAATGAAAATAATGTTATGATTAGGAGTCACCACCACGTGAGGAATTGTATTAAGGGGCCGCGGCATTAGGAAGGTTGAGAAATGCTGTTCTAGTTATTATTTGATTAAAACATACAACATTCCTTAGCACAAACAATGCTGACCATATCTTCTAGGACTTGTAGTTTAACAATATCTGGAGCACTATGTGATTCCTACACACGGTGTAGAAGAGACAAGTAAGGCTAGCATTTTGGGGATGGGGAGGCAAAATCACTTCTCTGATTGCCACTGTCTTCTGTTTATTTCCAGTTTCATTTTAGTTTCCGGACAAGATCAAGTGCTTATCTTTTCAAACTGCCAGAATGCCTTGCCAGCTTTCCTAGTTCTTGAGCTTATCTCCCTTCAGATCTCATTACCCGCTGAAACTCTGCTGCTCTAGAAATACATTTTCTTCTACCTTGTTATCACATAATCTTCTGCAAATATTACTTCAGACCTTTCGTTACCTGTCTCAGAAGGTCCAAAGTTGTTACTCTTGGCATCTACTCAAATTGTATATCTTAAAAATAAGAGGCTCAAGATGATATTGAAGGACTCTGAATGACCAGGCAGAATTTATTTTATTTATTTATTTATTTATTTACATTATTTCTATCCCGCCCATTTCAGCCCGAAGGCGACTCAGGGCGGTATACACAGTGGGCACAATTCGATGCCGAAACAAAATACATACATTGATAAAGCAAAAACATTAAGTGCAATTAAACATAAACGACAGTGCATAATAACAATTTAAAAAGAAACTATGTCCTCTGTTCAAATCTTTATCCATTACATTGTCTTGGCTGTTCCTGGGTCAATTTCCAACTCTAGTTTGTCTGTTTACTCCAGGGTTCCGAATGCTTGCTCGAAGAGCCAAATTTTTACTCTTTTTCGGAAAGTCAGGAGGGAGGGGGCCAATCTAATATCCCTGGGGAGGGAGTTGCACAGCCAGGGGGCCACCACAGAGAAGGCCCTGTCTTTCGTCCCCACCAGATGTGCCTGCAAAGCAGGCGGGATCGAGAGCAGGGCCTCCCCAGACGATCTTAGGTTCCTGGGGGGTTCATAGGGAGAGATGCATTCAGATAGATAGACTGGGCCAGAACTGTTTAGGGCTTTATAGGCTAAAGCCAGCACTTTGAATTGAGCCTGGTAGCAGACTGGCAGCCAGTGGAGCTGATTCAACAGGGGAGTTGTATGCTCCCTAAGCCCAGCTTCTGTTAGCAACCTGGCTGCTGCACGCTGAACCATTTGAAGCTTCCGGGCCGTCTTCAAAGGCAACCCCACATAGAGTGCGTTGCAGTAGTCTATACGGGATGTAACCAGAGCGTGGACCACTGTAGCCAAGTCAGACTTCCCAAGGTACGGGCGCAGCTGGCGCACAAGTTTTAATTGTGCAAATGTTCCCCTGGTCACTGCCGAAACCTGGAGATCCAGGCTCAGCGATGAATCCAAGATCACTCCCAAGCTGCGAACCTGCGTCTTCAGGAGGAGTGTAACCCCATCTAACACAGGCTGTAACCCTATGCCCTGTTCGGCCTTTCGACTGACAAGGAGTACCTCTGTATTGTCTGGATTCAATCTCAATTTGTTAGCCCTCATCCAGTCCGAAACAGCAGCCTCTTTAGTAGTTTTTTTGTTTTTCTGTTCATTCGTTCAGTCATCTCTGACTCTTCGTGACCTCATGGACCAGCCCGCACCAGAGTTCCCTGTCAGCCGTCACCACCCCCAGCTCCTTCAAGGTCATTCCAGTCACTTCAAGGATGCCATCCATCCATGTTGCCCTTGGTCGGCCCCTCCTCCTTTTGCCTTCCACTTTCCCCAGCATAATTGTCTTCTCTAAGCTTTGCTGTCTCCTCATGATGTGGCCAAAGTACTTCAACTTTGTCTCTAGTATCTTTCCCTCCAATGAGCAGTCGGGCTTTATTTCCTGGAGGATGGACTGGTTGGATCTTCTCGCAGTCCAAGGCACTCTCAGAACTTTCCTCCAACACCACAGTTCAAAAGCATTGATCTTCCTTCGCTCAGCCTTCCCTAAGGTCCAGCTCTCACATCCGTAGGTTACTACAGGGAATACCATGGCTTTGACCAGGCGGATCTTTGTTGCCAGTGTGATGCCTCTACTTTTTATTATTTTATCGAGACTGGACATTGCTCTCCTCCCAAGAAGTAGTAGTAGGTGGATTCAAAATTCAATTTCCAGTAAAATATTTTTTAAAATTAATTTGTATAAAATATGTAACATCATAAAAACAGTGTCTCCTTTTCATCAGTTATCACTAAAAAGGAATCCACGGTGGTGCAGTGGGTTAAACCCCTTGCCGGCAGGACTGAAGACCAACAGGTCGCAGGTTCAAATTCGGGGAGAGTGCGGATGAGCTCCCTCTATCAGCTCCAGCTCCTAATGCGGGGACATGAGAGAAGCCTCCCACAAGGATGATAAAACATCAAATCATCTGGGCATCCCCTGGGCAATGTCCTTGCAGATGGCCAATTCTCTCACACCAGAAGCGACTTGCAGTTTCTCAAGTTGCTCCTGACATGACAAAAAAAATATCAGTTACCACTGCTTTTGCATTCAGTGCTCCGAACAATGGAAAGCAGAAACAGGGAACTTCCTATACAGAACTTGGGTGGAATTCTTCAGGGTCTTTTAACAAACCTCACTACCTCTGAGGATGCTTGCCATAGATGCAGGCGAAACGTCAGGAGAGAATGCCTCTAGACCATGGCCATATAGCCTGAAAAAACCTACAACAACCCAGTGATTCCGACCATGAAAGCCTTTGACAATACATTCTTTTAACAAAGTTTAGAAAATGTCCTTCTTTGAACTACAGTTCCCAGAACTCACAGCCATCCTAGTCATGTTAGATCAGGATTTTTGGGGGTTGGAGCCCAGAAAATTAAATATCAAAGCTGGAGTTTTAAACAATTTCTGCGCCACCCCCACTTCCATCTGCTTTGAGAAGAAAAGTTCAAAACAGAAGATTGGATAAAAAAACAAGGCAATTTGCACCACTTCCAGCAGTAACACCCCTCCTTTATTCTTTATATGTATTATCTATATGTGTACTGTAATTCAGTACTTATAATCCATTCCCATCCACCTTTCAATCTGATGCTCGCATACAAATATTACTTCCAAAGTGCAATTGAGAACAATTTTACATATTTTGTGTTAGAAACTCTAAAAGCATTAACCATTTCCCCTTAATGTGCCATTTTGTTAGCTTTCTTTCTTATACCTCAAAGTCTTGTGAGAAAATGAGCTGGAATAAAACTACTTCTTAGTTAGTGGGTATGGAACTTTTTAGTTTTCCAACCCAAAATATTTTAAAAATATTTTCTATTGTACAATTAGAATAATTTTATATGATCAAATATACCTTTTTAGGTTTCTGTAAGGGAGGGTTTTAAGGGTCCAACCTCGGATATATTCTTTATTTAAAGCATTTATATTCCACCCTCACCTCAAGGGGGGAGCCCCCGGTGGCGCAGTGGGTTAAAGCCCTGTGCCAGCAGGACTGAAGACCGATAGGTCGCAGGTTCGAATCCAGGGAGAGGTGGATGAGCTCCCTCTATCAGCTCCAGCTCCTTATGCGGGGACATGAGAGAAGCCTCCCATAAGGATGATAAAACATCAAATCATCCAGGCGTCCCCTGGGCAATGTCCTTGCAGACGGCCAATTCTCTCACACCAGAAGCGACTTGCAGTTTCTCAGGTCACTCCTGACACGACAAAAAAAAAAAAAACAACCTCGAGGGGGACTCAGGGTGGAGCACAACATATATACGGCAAACATTCAATGGCAGAACATAAAATAAGCTATAAATATACACAAACACTAAAATCAGTTCTCTCCACCTTAAAATCAATTGTTTTAAACCATCTCAGATCATCCATATACGATCCGGTCAGCAGGGTAGAGTTTCCTATTGTTACATATAATGTATAATGTACAGATAGTGAGGAATTAAATTATATCAAGCAATTCTTATGTAATAGTGTTTTTGATTCAGCATGCTGTTATGATGAGAAGCCCATTTATTTGGATAGCCATATGTCTTTGCAAGTAATGAGAAAAAAATCATGAGAATTGATCTGTTGCACTAAAAACGAGCATGAAATTGCATATTAAGTGTTTACAACTAAGTAAAATTAACCCATTGCAATTTGGTAAAAATAAAGATTGGGGGCTCTGCATTAGGTTTCATTTTGGTAGCAGCCATAAAAAATCTTTGAGAACTTTTCTGCTTTCTATCTATGTTGATTCTTAAGGAGAAAAGATAAATACATTCAAATGAATTCTCTGGACATGTTAACATCTTTAGTAAACCCCAACAGAAAGAGCAGGGGGGGAAAAGCTCATGAATAAGTTCTTAACACTGTATCCACGCGAGCATAGTTGTACAGAGGGAAAAACCTTTAAAGCCCTAAACAGTTCGGACCCAGTTTACCTGTCCGAACGTATCTCCTGCTATGAACCATCACACAGCTTAAGATCGTCAGGAGAGGCATTGACAGTGTCCTCTCTCTGCCCTCATTTAGCCCTTAAAAAGATAGAAAAAGCCTCCCTACAGAAGCATTTTACTTACCTTACCTTCCCGGTGCTTGAAAATGAAAGCAAAGTGTTTGGAGAGAGCAGGACAAATTCTCCCTCCAAAGCTCTTTAGTTTGGGCGAAGTAGTTGTATATTGTGGGATGGGAGTCAGTTGGCTCTGTGGCAAAAGAGAAATGGAAACGGTGTATGATGTGCAATGTAGCTCATCTGATGAGGTTCTGATGACTCAATTTGAGATGTATATTTTAGAACTAAAGCAAAAGAACATAAGTAGTTCTGTTTTCTTTGTGCTGTCATGCCTGGGGCTATAACTCTTAATGAGAGAGGCATGGACGTGGCATCTTTCCCCAGGGGATTGCTTCTTGCCCTCCTATAGGAAACTGGTACTCCCAAAGACCAAAACACAACAGATAACTCGAAATGGTATTTATTGTTCACAATGAATTATCTTTCCCAGGCATAAGCTTGATGTTTCAACAGGGATAAAGGAAATATACTTTATAATCTCTGAAGTTCAAGGAGTTTGTAGCTGAGAAGCTTTTCCTGTTTCCTCTTTCCTCAATGGCTGTGAATGCTGGAGCAAACCACAACCCCAGTTCAAATGGCCTATGTTTGAAGACTCAGGATCTTCCTCTGGTGCCAAAAGAACTGGTTTGAAGGAGCTTGAGACTTCCAATGTCGTTCAGGTTGGTCTGAACATGAAGCATAAGTCTCAAGGGTAAAAAAATCCTCAGAACTGGTGCTGAGAGGTAATTTAAGCAGGGGCTTTTAGAGCCAAGTCTCTTACTCACGTCCATCCGATAGAAACTTTGATGGCAGAAAGAAAAGGGAAGCTCTCCCCTCCTCCAGGAAGAGGTGGAGCCAAACAATACTGATTGACAGCTATAAGTAACCAATCCATCCAACTATACATAAGCAGGGTAAAAAGGCAGGATTAAGCATGATACAACAGTTTAAATCTTGCAACTAACAGTTCTACACATAGGTGGTGCCACTCGCGCCATCAAATTCTTTAATTCACATTGGAGTCCCTGGTAGCGCAGTGGGTTAAACCTCTGTGCCAGCAGGACTGAAGACTGACAGGTCACAGGTTCGAATCTGGGGAGAGTGTGGATGAGCTCCCTCTATCAGCTCCAGCTCCTCATGTGGGGACATGAGAGAATCCTCCCATAAGGATGGTAAAAAAAACATCAAAACATCTGGGCATCCCCTGGGCAATGTCCTTGCAGACGGCCAATTCTCTCACACCAGAATCGACTTGTAGTTTTTCAAATCACTCCTAACACAACAAAAAAAATCACATTTGTATGAAATTAATGTCAAATCAATGTCAATCTGTCATATCTTGCTTGTCTTGCAAGGCAACATGTGTTGGTGGTCTTTGCTGCTCTATTGACTTTAATGTTCTTATTGTCATCCCAACTTCTAAAGGGAGCAAAAATAATATGCTTCCTGGCTTTTAATAATTCATATTAGGTCTTATTTCTTTAAAACTTTTAACACTTCAATACAGAACTGGTTTGTTGTGCTGTTCTTCCTCATGGGCACTCTAGTTGTTGCTGTTCTTCTCTGCTTGGATTTTAAGCCCATACTTTTAATTTTCTTATTCAACTCTGAAATAAGGCTGTTGTCCAATTCATGTTCCTTCCTATTTAAGAAGTGGGTTGTTTGGGATTTAGAGATCTGTTTTACCATTCTTCAACTGTACCAAACCAATCTTAATGCCAGGTTTTTTTCCGGTTCTGCTCCTTCATTCTCCAGAGAAGCACTTACATTTACCTGCTGGAAGAGTAACTTGGTTCCTTATTGAAAAGTATTAATCAATGAAGGTTGGTATCACAGGAAAGCTGTGAAAAGTCTGAAAGAGCATCAAGTTTGCTATTTGATGACTCCCCATTGTCTTTAGAAAGTCTTGCTGCTTGTTCTGTTTTTCTCCCTTGTCAGAGAAGTTCGTATATTGACTGAACTCAGCAGCCCAGCTGCTTGAGGGGAAGTTGAGACAGTCTACCAATGTTTTCTTGTATTGATGGAGGTCTTTAGAGGAGGCAAAAACCAGAAGAGACAAAGCACAGAGGAAATGTACATGGCTTGCTATTAGAATGAAACACATTCTCATTGTCACAGTGAGGAAGGAAAACAGTGAATTCTACTGCCTGTCTTGGCTTAGTATCTTTTTTCATCGTGGAACTGTATTGTTGAAAGCATGCTCTTCACCTTGGATGACCTGAGATCAGGAGGCTTGAGTTGAGTTCAGTGGTTTGAACTGGAGCCTATTTAGGATTGCAGCCCCAGAATCCCTGAACCAATGGTCATGCTGCTTCAGGGATTCTGGAACATGGGAAACTAGCTTATACTGAATCATCCTGCTCAGTACTATAAACAATGATAGGAAGTTGCTCTCCAGAGTTCCAGGAAGGATTCCTTCCCAGCCTTACCAGGAGATCTCTGGTCATCTCATATCCAGGTACCAACTAGGTCTGAACACAGTTCCTTTCTGAAATTAGACAAGATTTAGTGTTTTTAGGATTTTGTGGCAATAACATACCCATGAAAGCTGTAGAAAAAAAACACTCCAGGGTCAGATAGAAAGTCGCCGACACATGTATAAAGTTCTTGTGGGTTTTTTCGGGCTATATGGCCATGTTCTAGAGGCATTTCTCCTGACGTTTCGCCTGCATCTATGGCAAGCTTCCTCAGAGGTCAGCTTGCCATAGATGCAGGCGAAACGTCAGGAGAAATGCCTCTAGAACATGGCCATATAGCCCGAAAAAACCCACAAGAACTGAGTGATTCCGGCCATGAAAGCCTTCGACAATACATGTATAAAGCTTTGCCCCTGGCGTTTATTTATTTATTTCATTTTCGGTATTTCTACCCCGTTTCTTCTCAATCCCTGAAAGGAGACTCAAGATGGCTTGCATTTTGACAGTGATTTGATGCCACTACAAATAAGCAATTACAATAATATAACAACCATTAAAATATATAAAGAATTAATTAAAAACTGTACATAAAGCATTAATTAAAACAATAAACAGTATCATCACCTGTCATGTCATTCCAGTCAATTTCCAACCAAAGTGCTAGTTAAATCTGTGCTCCGAAAGCCTGGTCCCAAAACCATGATTTCAGTTTCTTTCTGAAAGACAGGAGGGATGAAGCCAATTTTATCTCACTTGGAAGCGTGTTCCACAGGCAGGGGGCCACCACCAAGAAGGCCCTGTCTCTTGCTCCCACCAAGCGCATTTGCAATGTTGGTGGGAGCGAGAGGAAGGCCTCCCCAGATGATCTTAAATTACGAGGTGGGATGTACAGCCAGATGTGTTCGGACAAGTAAGATGGGCCAGAACCGTCTAGAGCAGGGGTCCTTAAACTAAGGCCCGGGGTCCGGATGCGGCCCTCCAAGGTAATTTACCCGGCCCTTACTCAGGGTCAGCCTAAGTCTGTAACGACTCAAAAGCACACAACAACAACAAAAACAATAACAATCCTATCTCATCAGCCAAAAGCAGGCCCACACTTCCCATTGAAATACAAATACATTTATATTTGTTAAAATTATTCTTCATTTTAATTATTGTGCTGTTTTAAAGTGGTTTTTGCACTACATATGCAAAGTGTGCATAGGAATTCATTCATGGTTTTTTTTTTCAAATTATAATCTGGCCCTCCAACAGTTTGAGGGATTGTGACCTGGCCCTTTGTTTAAAAAATTTGAGGACCCCTGATCTAGAGCTTTATAGATCAAAACCAGAACTGTGAATTGAGCTTGGAAGTGGACTGGCAGCCAGTGGAGCTGACATAACAGGGGAGTGGTATACTCCTTGTATGTCACTCCAATTAGTAATCTGGCCGCCGCCCATTAGACTAGCTGGAGTTTGACCATTTTAAGCTTCCGAGCCATCTTCAAAGGCAGCCCCACATAGAGTGCGTTGCAGTAATCTATTCGGGATGTGACCAGAGTGTACACGACCATAGCCAGATCAGACTTCCCAAGGTACAGGGTGCAGCTGGCGTACCAGTTTTAACTGTGCAAAAGCTCCCCTAGCCACTGCCAAAACCTGGGGTTCCAGGCTCAGTGATGTATGCAGGATCACTCCCAAGATCTGAACCTGCGTCTTCAGGGGGAGTGTAACCCCATCCAACACAGGCTGTAACCCTATGCCCTGTTCGGCCTTTTGACTGACCCGGGGGACCTCTGTCTTGTCTGGATTCAGTTTAAATTTGTTAGCCCTCATCCAGTCCAACACAGCAGCCAAGCACCAGTTCAAAGTCTGAACAGCCTCCTTAGTAACAGGTGGGAAGGAGTGACAGATTTGTTTACACCAGGTCTGGCCATTCCAGAAGGTTCACGTTTCCTGAAAGTCACAGAAGCTGACAGTTCAGGCTCCTGCTACCTTGGGCAGATAAGGAGGCTCTGAACCTCAAGCTCACATAGCCTGCTGTGGCCTGCTTACCTTCAATTGATCCAGAAGCTTTGATTTTTAAAATATATCTTGCTCTTTAAATGGTCAATCCGCAAACTGTTCAACTGATATTGCTATCTGAGCATATTTCCTCTCCAGTAGCCACAAGCCATTTATGGATTTGTTGAAGTGACTATTCGGCCTTCAAAGCTGTTGAGCAAGCACCTTCGCCTAACCCTGGAAATATCAAATGCCTGTCACTTGCCCATTATCAATCTATCAAGCATACAGAATAAGAAGATCTTGGCGCTTGAAACCAAACATAGCAGCATTTCTCTTTGAAATGAAAACAAGGAATATTGCTTTCGTTTGGCAGGACCAATTTCTGATATTTTGCTGCCTGAAGTAAAGGATAAGATAGTGTCATCTTCTCAGTTCATTTACATAAGTGGTGGACAACAGCATGGCTCCTCAATGATCCATACTAGTGATTCTGGTGCAAATAATGTCATAGTTGTTCTTCATTTTTAACTGGTTTTGGAAAGATTGTTTTCTGAAAAAGCAATTTGGGATCTTTGAGATTGTGTGGATTGGTCTGAAAAACTACTAATAAGAAAAGAAAAAAAATGACTAGGAGTGTGGTTTAGAGCTCCCACCCCCTTTATAAAAACTAACAGGACTGAAAGCTTGGTGGTATTTCAACTCTGGCAATGGAACAGCACTTTCAATCATACCTGAAGGATATTTTAGGTAGTTGGGAAGATCCATGTGGCATGCCAAGCTCTGTTCACCAACAAAAGAAAACAACTGGGAATTTGCACCCATATGCATCCAAGCATTTGATGCCAGGAATTTTTTTGACTCATTATGTCTGATGTTAGGGCTGGCGATAGTACGTCTATAGACTTCTAATGTACTACTCTTTTATACTGTGTTTTTGTTGGTCTTTCGTGACCCCTCTGACACCCCCTCATGACCCCCCAGGGGTCCCAACCCCCAGGTTGAGAAACACTGGCCTAGCTGAACAGGATGGACTGTCTCCTGCCACTGAGGTGGCATAAGGAGTCACATAATAATAATAATAATAATAATAATAACAACACTTTATTTGTACCCCGCTACCATCTGCCCAAGGGACTCGGTGCGGCTTACATGAGGCTGAGCCCGAACACAACAATACAAGCAATAATCGCAACAATACAAGCAATTATTTTTTTCCCGACTTTTTATTTTTACAATACAGAAAATACATACTTTGCACACACAAAACATTTACAATTCCCACCACCAACATGAGGATTATTATCTTTCACATATTCATTTCTTTTTGAGACAATCATTATTTCTTTATCTTTATACATTTCCATCCTGTATGCTATATAGCATTTGTATCTTATTTCTTATGACCTGATCTCCAGAATGATTCATAATATAGTTCATTACCCTTGTCCATCTATCTTCCATTTCTCTCATTCGATTTTCATTGATTTTTAAATCATTTAATTTCACATTCATAATTTCAAATTCCATTTGCTCCACCATATAATGGTACCATTTATTTATTGTCCATTTTGATTTATCTTTCCACCCTAATACTATTACTGCTTGTGCACATTCAATTATTGCTTCTTTTATTTCCCTTTTATTTCCCATTTCCTCTCTTTTCCCTAATACCGCTAATTCCTTTGTTATGACCCACTCATTTCCTAATATTTGATTTGACACATTTTGTATAGTTTGCCAAAAATCTTGTACATATTCGCATTCCCACATCATGTGCATAAAGTGCCCTTTCTGGTGGCATCCATGCCAGCACTGACTACTCCCCTCTTTATAGTAGTATGCTAATTGGCAGGGTGTGCGATACCATTTGTGCAATATTTTCCTCCTCATTTCTCGTACTTTAGTATTCCTTTCCATCCCTATTATCTCTACCACATTTCTCATTTCTTGTTCCGAGATTTGTAACTCCGTTTCCCACATAGTTTTCAAGTCCTGTATTGTACATCCATCGGCCTCTATTAGCATTGTATATATTTTGCTGGCCTGTGCCTTCTTTCCTTCCCCTTTTTCTCTTATTATCTTTTCAAAGGCGGTATCTTCTCTCTTAAACAATACAAGCAATTAAAATAAAACATAAACATATAACATTATCAATAAGACAACATACAATTAAAACTATGGGAAGGCCAAATGTAAAATTAAAATTGGAAATAGTGCTGCAATGTGATTTGGAACCAGCATTTTTAATAGTGGCTCAAGCTGCATTATGTGACTATGTGAAAGTGCTCTGGGTGACCTTGGACAAACCACATTCTCCCAGCCCGGGAGGAAAGCAAAAGTATAGCACCTCTAAAGAAATCCATCAACTAAACCCAGGATAGGTTTGTCCTAAGGTTGCCATAAACTGGAAATTATTTTTAAACAGACAGCAGCAACAAAAATCATGTATTTATTTTGAATAAATCATTGCAGACTGTTCTGATTTTAGATTTTTCATTTGCGGTTTATTCAGTAGCCACTCTTCTTCTAAGCTTGAGTTACAAGGCTATAGAAGATGCCCTTGTAAGCAGAACTGTAGCAAGTTATTTTGTAATAGTGGCATGAAAATGAGAAAATTTGTGATAATTTTATATAAAAAAAAGCAAAAACCTGACAGTATTCTCTGCATATCTGTAAAATGATTTTACAGTTTTAATAAATGAAAGAATAATTTAATTAACTGCATATGGTCAGCAGTTTGAGAATCACCCCAGTTGGATATTTGCACCGCCAAATTACCAGAAGGCATAAGCAGCATGTTTACTTCCTACTGAATAATTGCATAGACTGCCTGCACTTTGTCCCTTGCATTTCTGTAAGGCAAAACAGCTAGAGATTTTTCTTTAACATTTCATGAAGGGGTGAAAATTAAATGTTCTTGCATAGGTCCACAGTTGGAAAGTAACATGTAACAAATAACCCGTAATGTGTTATCTTGGAAGTAATGAGGGCACAATAACATTCCTTTTGCCAAAAAGGAAAAAAAAAAACTCTCAATGTTTATCTCCCTTCTCTGTGCAATGAATAGCATTAACTTGATTATTTTTGTTGTTACTTTAAGAGGGATTGAAAATAATTTCTTGGGATGGTTTTCCCAAATTGTAGGCTATTTTCATACTTTAAAAACCCCAATACAAGCAGCCCCCAAGTTACAAACATCCAACTTAAAAACAACTCATAGTTGAGAACACAGAAATGCTGGACCACTCTCACAACCACCATGTCAGATTACACAGAGAAGACATTGAAATACACAAGCATGTGGACAATTTCAACAGAAAGACGGAAACCATGAAAATGAACAAAATCTGGCTACCAGTATTAAAAAAACTTTAAAATTACAACAGCACAACAACAGAGAGGAAACAAACAAGGACATCTAATCACCTCTCAACAAAAGTTTGCTCTAGGCACTGTCAGACCATTATATGCTAATCAAGGCGGTCAGTTGACACATTCACACCTAGCTCCAGCAGACAAGAGTCCTTTGTCTCACCCTGGTCATCCCACAGATATATAAACCCCTTTTCCTAGTTCCAACAGACCTCACTACCTCTGAGGATGCTTGCCATAGATGCAGGCGAAACGTCAGGAGAGAATGCCTCTAGACCATGGCCATATAGCCCGAAAAAAACCTACAACAACCCAACTCATAGTTAGGAATGGGGATGAGACAACAAGAAGTAAGAGAAATCTACACCTAGGAAGGGAAATTCACTCCTGAAAGGGTTATCATGGGAAAAAGGTGTCTCAGCTAAAGTTTTATCACCAATCCTTGTTTCCACAAGCCAACATTTTAAAAATCCAATTATTACAGGGAAGAAAATGAGGTGATATCTTCTGAACAGGGGCATAGACAGCAAAACAAAAACAACAGGGGTGTTAACACTTCCCTATACTATTCAAAGAAATACACACGTGCACACACACACACATGGCTGGAGTAGAGTTATACTTAAAAAATGTACCTGTTCTGACTTGGATATAAATTCTGCAGAACCTGTCTTGTTTGCAAATTGGGGACTATCTGTTTATTAAATAAACAATGGACAAGCACTGCAGGCAAGTACAAAAAAGTCCTGTTAACTGTGATTTACTATATTTTTGTGCTTTGTACAGAATTATTTAACAAATTGCTTAATGACAACAGTAACAACCCCCCTCCCCCCAGCAAGACTTTTCTGAGCTTCCGATAGAGTAGACCCTAACCTCCTTGATTATGGATCCAACTGAGAGATGTTGGGTCATCTATAGCAGGGGTCCTCAAACTATGGCCCGGGGCTGGATACGGCCCTCCAAAGTCATTTACCTGGCCCTCGCTCAGGGTCAACCTAAGTCTGAAACTACTTGAAAGCACACAACAACAACAACAATCCTATCTCATCAGCCAAAAGCAGACCTACACTTCCCATTGAAAAACTAATAAGTGTATATCTGTTAAAATTGTTCTTCATTTTAATTATTGTATTGTTTTTAAGTGGTTTTTGCTCTACAAGTAAGATATGTTCAGTGTGCATAGGAATTCATTCATGGTTTTTTTTTCAAATTATAATTTGGCCCTCCAACAGTTTGAAGGACTGTGACCTGGCCCTCTGTTTAAAAAGTTTGAGGACCCCTGATCTATAGCATAGGAAAAACAGTCATTGCATAGGTGATTTGTCCAGAAGCAGGCTAACAACCTAAAAACAAGACAGCAGAACAGCTATCAGTGACATATAGATGTATCACTTCAGTGAGAACTCTGTATTTAATGTGGCAAGAAAGAAAAGCAATCAGGTTACTGTCAGACCAATACATCACCTGACAACAAACTAAACCAAGGTTTGTTTTCTAGCAAACCCACCATGCTCCTACATCCATTGTTTCTTTGTACTGTTTGTTTTATGTTTCTTTTATTTTGTATGAAACTCACAACCTCATCACATTGATCAGGTCACATGGGACGATTTGCCAGCCTCCATGGTGAATTGGTAGGGCAACAGAGCAATCCCCACACCCTGCTACCCTATCACATGTGGGGAACTGTCACTGTGCAACTCCTGCTCCTTCATGCTGGCCCTTTTGTTCCCAATGGAACATGGGAAGCCTCCTGTGTTCTGGGCACAGCATCATAGGATGCTTATGCCCCAGTTGAGACCTGCTGGGACTGGATGGGGTGTGTATGTGTGTGTAATTTTACTATATTTGTACTCCTCTCTGAGAAATGTAGGACCGGGATATTTATTATTATTATTATTATTATTATTATTATTATTATTATTATGTATATTTCTATTTATTTATTTATTTATTTCGAGCACGTCTACCCCACCCTTCTCAACCCCCTAGGGGGGACTCAGGGCGGCTTACAACCGGCACAATTCAATGCCAACAATTCAACAGATAAAATACATAACAACAATAACCACAAGTTAAAACATTCAATTAATATAAAACAACTAAAAGCCAATCTAGTGGCCAACGTTCACCGAGTTCTAAAATCCGTAAGTCCATTCAGCATTACCATAGTCCTTTCCAAATTCTGGTTGTCATTACCTTGTTAGTCTGCCGGATTACCCAAAGGCCTGGTCCCATATCCATGTTTTCAGCTTCCTTCTGAAGGAGAGGAGGGATGTTGATGACCTAATTTCCCCAGGGAGTGAGTTCTACAGGCGAGGGGCCACCACTGAGAAGGCCCTTTCCCTCGTCCCCACCAGCCTCACTAGTGATAGAGGCGGGGCAGAGAGCAGGGCCTCCCCAGAAGATTTTAAACTCCGAGGTGGGACATAGAAGGAGATATATTTCTATCCCGCCCTTCTCCCTACAAGGGGACTCAGGGCGGCCTTACATAAGCATCCAAGGATGCAGTCCACATATACCAATAAAATACAATTAAAACAATAAAATCCATTTAAAACATTATCCAGATTCAACAGTAAATTCAATAACAATAAATTAGTGTGCCAATATACCAAGCAAAGCCGAGAAAAATCAAATATAGAGATGTCCATAAGTATTTCTTTCATATTGCCGTTCCCCTCTAGTCAAATGCCTGGTTCCAGAGACGGGTCTTCAGTTGTCTTCTAAAGGACAGGAGGAAGATGGCTAACCTGATGTCCTTAGGGAAGGAGTTCCACAGATGGGGGCCCACTGCCGAATAGGGCCTGTCTCTCGTCCCCGCCAACCATGTTTGTGAAGGTGGTGGGATCGAGAGCAGGGCATCTCCTGATAAGTTTCGTGATGGTTCATAGCAGGAGATATGTTTGGACAGGTAATCTGGACCAGAACCGTTCAGGACTTTAAAGATTAAAACCAGCACTTTGAATTGTGCTCGGAAGCTGATCAGCAGCCAGTGGAGCTGGTGCAAAAGAGGAGTAGTTCACTTCCTGTACGCCGCTCTGGTTAACAACATGGCTGCCGACTGTTGGACTAATTGAAGCTTCTGAGAGGTTTTCAAAGGCAGCCCCACATAGAGAGCATTGCAGTAATCCATTCGGGATGCAACAAGAGCATGGATCACCATGGGCAAGGATATGCCCTTTTATCATCAGGAACGAGTGGACATAACTTCATGTTCATTTCCTGTTCCAGAAAAAATGTCTCTTGTGGTTCTGAATTGGCTTGTGAAAGTCAAAAAATATGCCCTTGTTTTGCCAGAGGTAATTTGGGGACAATTGTTGACCCATCAGGGAAGCCCTAGGGGATGTCAAAAAGCAGTTTTGATAGCTCCATGTGGCCTGTAGCCTACACTTTGTTCACCCCTACTCAAAACCCTGTATGCAAGATCAGGCTGACTCCATGCAGATTTCTGTGGCTGGGTGTGGATTTGTGAAGTGTGTTCTATGTTCCAGTAGCTCACAACATGACTGTAAACAACTGCCAACAAAATGAAAGCCATGTGTTATTATGCGTTGAAGCAGTGTATTATCTTTTATCCAAAACTGTCCTTGAGGCAGTCTATGAGGGACTAATGGTGTATCCACGTTACACAATTATATCATTTCCGTCCTACTTTAATTGTCCTGACACCATGCTGTGGAATCCTGGGATTCGTAGTTTTGTGAGATATTTGAAATTATCTCTCAGGGAACTCTAATGCTGCAGTTCGGAGGAGTGTTGCTGTTGTTGTGTGCTTTCAAGTTGTTTGACCCTGAGCGAGGGCTGGGTAAATGACCTTGGAGGGCCGTATCCGGCCCCCGGGCCTTAGTTTGAGGACCCCTGGTGTAGATGTAGCCTATGCATAGCAAAGGTGATTGTATGCTTTGTCAATAGGGAACAGAAATGGAGATGTATTGTCGAAGGCTTTCATGGCTAGAATCACTAGGTTCTTGTGGGTTTTTTCGGGCTATAGGGCCATGTTCTAGAGGCATTTCTCCTGACGTTTCACCTGCATCTATGGCAATGGAGATAGTTACAAGCACACATGTTGGTATCTTGTGATTTTGGCATCTTGGTCTCATTTATGATCTTCAAATTTCATTAAAGCTGAGTAATGTTCCATTAAAATTTCATTAGAAGTGAGCCACATTTATTACTTTCTGATATATTAGTTCAGAGGAGAAGCTTCTCCACAGAGGAAAGACTGTTTGCTACCTCCCTTCCCTGCCTACAAGGTGATACTGATTCTTACTGACCTGTGCAAAGTGGACCCAAAAGCAGGTGCTTGTTTTAATTATTATCAGAACCTTGAATATGACATGTTGAGTTTTCTGTTCCTTTGAGTCTGTTTTATTGCTTTGGTTTTAATCCATTAATTTTATGTTGAACTTGTTTTTCAGATTGACTCTTGTAGATTCAAGACACAACAATACAGGAGGAAAATGCTTCTAGAATGGTGGTGCAATTGCTTAGAAAAGTTACTTCTTTGGAAGTTAAGTAGCATTGGCACCATTGATCTGGGGGTCATTTTTGTAAATTGGAAGGTTATATAGGTGAGGCTGATCCCCCTTTATCTGTGTGTGTGCGTGTTTGGATGGGGACCCAATAGGATTATCGAGCCCAATGGCTTGTACATTAGAACTGAGATACACTATTTTTATATTCATAAAATTATTTGCCAATGTTACTAGAATAGATCATCTACTACCGGGACTGTGGCGCAGTTGGCTGGGAGTCAGCTGCATTAAGATCACTACTGACCAAAAGGTCATGAGTTCGCAACCAGTCCAGGTTGGAGTGAGCTTGTGACCAAAGCTTGTTGTCAACCTTTGCAGCCCGAAAGACAGTTGCATCTGTCAAGTAGGAAATTTAGGTACCACTTATGTGGGGAGGCTAATTTAACTGATTTACGAGAACATAAAAAATCTCCAGGGAGTATGCAAAGAATGAAGAAGCAACAGCTCCCCTGGTGGCCAGAAGCTGGAATGTTAAATAGCCTCTGAGTGTCTGTCTATATATGTTGTGTGTCTATGGCATTGAATGTTTGCCATGTATATGTACATTGTAATCTGCCCTGAGTCCCCTGCGGGGTGAGAAGGGTGGAATATAAATACTGTAAATAAATAAATACTATCCTTGAAGGAGTCAGTGGAAGCCAAAGCTGAATTCAGCTGAATTCATTGGAAGTCAACGCTGAATAAAACAGGCTGGTACTGCCATGCCCGTTTTATTGAATATTTTCAATAAAATAGCCTCTTTTCCCATCCATTTCTGTCACTCCCTGGCAACAAAAATGTTAGATGACTGGATTTTAAATTTATTTCCCTCTCAGTTGCCCTTTGTAATGTCCTCTAGTCAGATTTGATAGGTTATTAAACGGCGTCAGCTGAATATGAAAATGTCAGATTAATGATATAATTGAGGGTAATACACTTCACATGATTCAGCAAAATTGATGGTTATCAACTGCTGTTCTGTTTATGGATATGAAAACTTGCTGAGTCACAATTAACACAAATTTTCACTGAAACATGACATCACACTTATTTGAGGGAAAGGAAGGCAGCTTGGGTGTCTGTGTTTTGTACTGCATGGGTTACAAATAGGATTCTAGCTGTTGGCATGCCTCAAAGTAAAATTTCAATTTCTGGACCCCTCTTTGCAATATTCTTGGTTGGGGGGACAGGTATTCTGTTTACATGGAAATGCTTCTGACAGAGCCTCTTTACTGGCAATGGTTTTATGCATATGGCAGAGGCCATGCTGTTTCCAACTGTGTTATCCTCTGAAATTTTAGCAACCACAAAAAAATTGAATTGGGTTTCATTGAATTGGATTTCAGTTCAGGCCCCACCTGTCTCCATGACCGCATCTCTTTCTATGAATTGACGGGAACTCTAAGATCATCCGGGGAGGCCCTCCTTTTGCTCCCACAAGTACGGTTGGTGGGGATGAGAGAGAGGGCCTTCTTGATGGTGGCCCCCCACGTCTGGAATGCCCTTCCAACAACAGTACATGCAAAAAAGATTTTGGAGTCTTTTTGGACAAGTTGAACATGAGCCAACTGTGATGCAGCAGCTAAAAAAGCCAATGGAATTTTGGGTTAGCTAAAAAAGCCAATGGGATTTTTCAAAAGGAGTATAGTGTTTAGATCGAGGGAAGTCATGGTGTTTCTCTTCTCTACTTTGATCAGACTTCACCTGAAATACTGTGTCCAATTCTGGGTACCACAGTTCAAAAGATATATTGACAAGCTGGAAGGTGTCTAGTAGGCCTGGGTAATAACAGAAAAATTTGTTTCTAAACTTGTTTTGTTTTTAGGGGTCCATCGCGTTTCGTTTTTTTAAAGAATTCCGAAATTTTCCTTTTAAAAATTTTGAAATTTACGAAATTTTGTATAATTACTAGGGCTGTCCAACCACGGAAAAATTTGTTTCTAAACCTCGATTCGTTTTTAGGGGTTTTTTGCGTTTCGTTATTTAAAAGAATTCCGAATTTTTTCTTTTAAAAAGTTTGATATTTACGAAATTTCGGAAATTACGAAACAATTTTGAAACAATAACGAATCGATTCGTTAATGGCGGACGCGATTGCGCAATACGCTAAAAAACCCTCCAAATGGGACAGGGGGAACTTCTGAAGCTTCCCTCTCCCTCTGTTGTTGACTGTTGGTGGAATATATTTTTTTTTATCACTGATAAAACAAACGACTATAAAACTTGCACCAGACATACAGAAATAATAACGAAATAATAACGAAACAATTTTGAAACAATTACAAAACAATTTCGAAACAATTACGAAACGAATTGGAAAAATTCGTTTCGTTTTTTAGTTGCTCCTGAATGGTTCAATATCGCTTCGTTATCAAAAAAATAATGAATTAATAACGAATTACGAAATTAACGAACAAAACCGCCCAGCCCTAATAATTTCGAATCGATTTGTTAATGGCGGACACAATTGCGCAATATGCTAAAAAAACCTCCAAATGGGACAGGGGGAACTTCTGAAGCTTCCCTCTCCCTCTGTTGTTGACTGTTGGTGTGATAAAACAAACAACAACTATAAAACTTGCACCAGACATGCGAAAATAATTACGAAATAATTACGAAATAATTTCGAAATAATTTCGAAATAATAACGAAATAATTACGAAATAAATTGAAAAAATTGTTTCGAATCTAATTTACTCCTCACACTATTCCTGCATGGCTCAATATTGGATCGTAAGCTAATTTAAATACGAATTAATAACGAATTACGAAATTAACGAACGAAACCGCCCAAACCTAGTGTCTAGAGGAAGGCAACTAAAATGATCAAAGGTCTGGAGATCATGCCCTATGAGGATCGTCTTAAAGAACTTGGCATGTTTAGCCTGTAGAAGAGAAGGTTGAGAGGAGACATGATAGCCATGTTTAAGTATGTGAAAGGATGTCATAAGGAAGAGGGAGTAGGCTTGTTTTTTTGTTGCCCTGGAAACTAGGACTCGGAGCAATGTGTTCCAATTACAGGAAAGGAAATTCCACCTGAACATTAGGAAGAACTTCTTGGCTGTAAGAGTTATTCAGCAGTGGAACTCTGTGCCTCAGAGTGTGGTGGATGCTCCTTTCTTGGAAGCTTTTAAACCAGTGCTTCTCAACCTGTGGGTCCCCAAATGTTTTGGCTTACAACTTCCAGAAATCCCAGCCAGTTTACCAGCTGTTAAGATTTCTGGGAGATGAAGCCCAAAACATCTGGAGACCCACAGGTTGAGAACCACTGTTTTGAACAGAGGCCGAATGTCTATTTGATGGGGATACTTTGATTGTTCTTTTCCTGCATGGCAGGAGGTTGTACTAGATGGTCCATGTGGTCTCTTCCAACTGTATGATTCTATGATTTGTTAGCAAAACCAGCAATGAGAAAATGATGGTAGTTATAAACCAATAACATTTGAAGGGTTATACATCCCTCACCTCTGCTCTTCTTGAAAGTTTGGTTTGGAATTTAATCCTGTCCAAGTTTCAAAAGGTTGGGATTTCTTATTTTGAAATAAAATAATCTAAAGGTAATAGATTAGTTGAACCTAATAAGGTTTACAAAATATTTTAATTATAATTTCCTAGCTTTAAAAACATGTATTCTTGGATACAGAAAGGAATATTAAAGGCAGAGAAAAGAAGATAAATTACAATGGAAAAAAAGACATGGGTTTCATATTCTCTTCAGACATGGTGCTAGGCTGAAGGATATAAAAATATCCAAGTAACATCAAAGCATCCCGTTGCCTCAAAATATTGCTCAGCTGCTCTACTGCGCTGTATTATTATTCTATTTATTATTTTGTTCTATTATTATTATTACATTTACAGTGTTTACCCTATTATTATTATTGCATTTATTATTTTAATCTATTCATTATTATTATTATTATTATTATTATTATTACATTTACAGTATTTTACCCTATTACTACTACATTTATTATTTTACTCTATTATTTTTATTATTTTTATTATTTTAATAATAAGTACATTTACATTGAAGGAGGTTAGAATAATGGTTTAATAAGAGTTGGACAGTCTTATCTTAAATTATCGTTTTATGTAAATATTCAGAAACATTTAGCCTATCGATGCTTCAATTAATGTAATTTTATTGGTATCTATTTTTATTTTGAAATTGACCCATAGTGGATGCTTTTCCCACCCTCGGCTTATACTCGAGTCAATATGTTTTCCCAGTTTTTTGTGATAAAATTAGGTGCCTCGGCTTATAATCGGGTCGGCTTATACTTGAGTATATACGGTATTTCATTTGTTTTCAGAGTTAGGTTTTGCACAAAAAAGATGCAGGTTTATGACCTCCTTAGTGTCTAAATTCCTATTCCTTCCCTAAATTCCTGGGCTTTATTCCCACTGGCAAAATATAGCTTGTATCTACCTACCCTCTGACTCGAATTGGATGTTCTAGGCATTGCTTCCAATTTTTGACGGAGGGTAAACACAAACAGTGCTTTGAAAATTCATGCCAAAACTATGGCAGAGCATTGCAAACCTAGGAATTCAGGCGAGGAATCAAAGAGAGGCAGAAGAATTGAGTTGGGCCAAAACTCAGGTAATACTAAGCCATTGCTTGGCCTTCCATATAACTAAGCTACTGCCAAGGTTTTCTTTGCTCCTGTGAAAGCTGGAAACATTTCTTTAATTTGAAAGAGAACTATGAGATTAACTGCATGCCTAACTCTGCATGCCCTCTCAAATCCTGCAATTGTGGGATTAAACCATGCTCTAAAGGAAGCACTAATTTAGAAATTTCCCTCAGGGCCATAGGAGGGATGGAAACAAATGCCCTCCTCATATATTCTCTGATTTTGTTAATTCTTATCATCTTCCTGGCACAATTGTTGTTTTTGCACGCACAACCAAAATCCAAATCAAGATGCAGATACCCAGTTCATATTATGTGTAGCTCAGTCCTTAGTGATTTAAATGTTTTCTGTTATCTATATAAATAAAAAATGCAATGTTAGTTTGTGCTACCATCAGAACTCAAAAACCACTGGGGGAATTGTCACCAAATTTGGCCACAAGACACCTAACAGTCCAATTTATGTCCTCCACTCAAAAAAATTGATTTTGTCATTTGGGAATTGTCGTTGCTGGGATTTATAGTTTACCTACAATCAAAGAGCATTCTGAACTCCACCAATGATGGAATTGGGCCAAACTTAGCACACAGGGCTCCCATGACCAACAGAAAAAACTGGAAGAGTTTGGTGGACATTGACCTTGAGTTTGGGAATTGTAGTTCACCCACATCCAGAGAGCACTGTGGACTCAAACAATGATGGATCTGGACCAAACTTGGCACGAATATTCCATATGCCCAAATATGAACACAGATGGAGTTTAAGGGAAATAGACCTTGACATTTAGTAGTTGCTGGGATTTATAGTTCACCTACAATCAAAGAGCATTCTGAATTCCACCAATGATGGAATTCAACCAGACATGGCATACAGGACTTCCATGACCAACAGAACACACTGGAAGGGTTTGGTGGGCATTGACCTTGAGTTTGGGAGTTGTAGTTCACCTACATCCAGAGAGCACTGTGGACTCAAACAATGATGGATCTGGACCAAACTTGACACAAATTCCATATGCCTAAATATGAACACAGATGGAGTTTGGAGGAAATAGACCTTGACATTTGGGATTTGTAGTTACTGGGATTTATAGTTCACTACAATTAAAGAGCATTCTGAAACCCACAAACTACAGAAATGGGGCAAACTTCCCACACAGAACCCCCATGACCAACAGAAAATACTTAAGGCCATCCAGTCCAACTCTCTTCACCAGGGCAAGAAAATGTAATCAGAGCCCTCCTGACAAAGAGCCATCCAGTCATAAATATAGATAGATATGATTCTCTCTCACAACCACAGGTATAGTATCATAGATTTGAAAGAGACCCTTAAAGAAGGACTATGATATGTTGCATATTTCAGAGTAGGCAAACCAGACACTCTCCACATCAACACTGACAAAGAACAAGCATAAAGAATTACATATATTAGAAACCAACACTTTCTCATTACTTTATTTTCCAGATCACCAGACTGGGCCACAGCAACGTGTGGCAGGGGACAGCTAGTAATCAATAAAAAACAACCCACTACCAAAAACCAGTAACAGACAAAAGGTGAATAAATTTGAATAAGTATCTTTTTTTTAAAGTTGTGACTCCTGAATACTTGCTGTCTGTAGTGTAGTACAGTAAACAGATTTGGAAAACAGCAATTGCTTAGAAAATTAAAACTGAATAATAAGATACTACCATCCACAGTAAGTGTCAAACTAAAGACAGTGCAGACTAAGTAAAATTTTGTTTGCACCAAAGAAACATACTTGAAATTTCTAGTTTGCAGACGACACCAAATTGGGAGGGATAGCCAATACTCCAGAGGACAGGAGCAGAATTCAAAACGATCTTGACAGATTAGAGAGATGGGCCAAAACTAACAAAATGAAGTTCAACAGTGACAAATGCAAGATACTCCACTTTGGCAGGAAAAACGAAATGCAAAGATACAGAATGGGGGACAATGCCTGGCTCGAGAACAGTACGTGTGAAAAAGATCTTGGAGTCCTCGTGGACAACAAGTTAAACATGAGCCAACAATGTGATGTGGCGGCAAAAAAAGCCAATGGGATTTTGGCCTGCATCAATAGGAGCATAGTGTCTAGATCTAGGGAAGTAATGCTACCCCTCTATTCTGCTTTGGTTAGACCACACCTGGAATATTGTGTCCAATTCTGGGCACCACAATTCAAGAGAGATATTGACAAGCTGGAATGTGTCCAGAGGAGGGTGACTAAAATGATCAAGGGTCTGGAGAACAAGCCCTATGAGGAGCGGTTTAAGGAGCTGGGCATGTTTAGCCTGAAGAAGAGAAGGCTGAGAGGAGATATGATAGCCATGTATAAATATGTGAGAGGAAGCCACAGGGAGGAGGGAGCAAGCTTGTTTTCTGCTTCCCTGGAGACTAGGACACGGAACAATGGCTTCAAACTACAAGAGAGGAGATTCCATCTGAACATGAGGAAGAACTTCCTGACTGTGAGAGTCGTTCAGCAGTGGAACTCTCTGCCCCGGAGTGTGGTGGAGGCTCCTTCTTTGGAAGCTTTTAAACAGAGGCTGGATGGCCATCTGTCAGGGGTGATTTGAATGCAATATTCCTGCTTCTTGGCAGGGGGTTGGACTGGATGGCCCATGAGGTCTCTTCCAACTCTATGATTCTATTATGGGGTGCTTTTCTGTTTGTAGCCCTATGTGTTTCGTTTACAAGACCTGAACAGGCCAGTGGATGATGGAGGTGCTTGGAGGTGGAGGTGCGTCACAGGGTTGCCATAAGTTGACTTAATAGCAAATAGCAATAAGAACCACCACCATCATCATAACAGAAGTAAATTAATTGAAAGGAACTGATAAAAACAAGTCTGGCAGGAGAATAACTGTGTGTTTGCATCTCCCTATTGCAATGCGAACAATTTTACATTTTGTTCTCTCTGGAATTCAAATGACAAGGGAATGTTTCTAAATATAGAACATGCTTTTTGTGGGTGAAGGGAAGATGATACTACTGGGAGAGAGGCATTACCTGTCATTGCTGCAGTAGAAATTTATAATATATATGCAGTGGGTGCTCGGGGACTTCCAATCTCCTCCAGCATAAAAAATTAGATTCAAATGCAGACTAGGTGATTTAAAGAGTAATTATTACCATAGCCTCTGCCATTTATGCTGATCTCAAAGGAATGATAGCTTCCACTGTTTTTCCTGGCATAGTATATTGGTAGCTATGATGTAGGTTCCTAGGATCTGCCTAACAGAAGTACAGTTTTAAGATTTTCCCTTACCAAACACAGACTTCTATTTCTTTCCTCCTCTTCTTCCTCCTTCTAAGTAAGACATGAATTGCAGGATTGCTGGGACTTAATATAAAAATAAAGCTATTATTATTATTATTATTATTATTATTATTATTATTAATATAGGAGAATATGGGAGTAAGAATTGCACATTTCTTTGTGGTGACATCTTCCAAATAGAAAAACTGGCTACAAAGCTCACTTACCTTAATAATAGTAATAATAATAATAATTATAATTATAATTATTTATATGCTGCCTTATCTCCCCGAAGGGACTCAGTGCTGACTATGTTCATGATTCTCACTTTGGAATAGTTAAACCGTCATAAGTCGGGAAGCTAAATAGAGAGGAGATAGAGGAACGTGTGACCCTCGGAATTATTGGCTCAGAACTCTTAATCTAATAATAATAATAATAATAATAATAATAATAATAATAATAATAATAATAATAATAATAGACTTTATTGTCGAAGGCTTTCATGGCTGGAATCACTGGGTTGTAGGTTTTTTCGGGCTATATGGCCATGTTCTAGAGGCATTTCTCCTTAGGAGAAATGCCTCTAGAACATGGCCATATAGCCCGAAAAAACCTACAACAACACATAATACACTTTATTTATATTCTTCCCTTCTCCTCTAGGGGACTCAGAGCAGATTACAGCATTTACATACACAGGCAAATTTTTACAATCATATACACACGAGTGGTCCAGATTGGACTACTGCAATGTGCTCTACGTGGGGCTGCCCTTGAAGATGGCTCGGAAGTTCCAACTGGTCCAACGATCAGCAGCCAGGATGCTAACTGGGACCCCTTACAGAGAGAGGTCAACCCTCCTGTTTAAGGAGCTCCACTGGCTGCCGTTTATATTCCGAGCCCAATTTAAGGTGCAGGTGCTTACCTACAAAGCCCTGAACGGTTTGGGACCAGCCTACCTGCATGACCTCATTTCCATCTACGAACCCACACATTCACTTCGGTCATCTGGAGAGGCCCTGCTCGTGATCCCACCTGTGTCGCAAGCGCGCTTGGTGGAGACGCGGGACAGGGCCTTTTCCGTGGTGGCCCCCCGACTCTGGAACACTCTCCCCAAAGACCTTAGACAGGCCCCTACATTGGCAGTCTTCAGAAAGAACCTGAAGACCTGGCTTTTCCGATGTGCCTTCCCAGATTAGGAAATCTCCACTACCAAGTCCCATAAGCACTTTACCAGAACCAATGATTGCTGCACATCGCACATCGCACTTGCCCTAGAAGCCTTATATACACCTCCTGTCACATCAGCACTTTTAATTCTTGTACCCATTACTCTGGCCCAGCCCAGTTTTATTGTGTTTTAGTATATTGTGCCTGTTGTTCACTTTGCTTTATTCTGTTTTAATTGCTTGATTTGCTTAGATTGTATTGTTATGTTGTGTGTTGAGGCCTCAGCCTGTGTAAGCCGCATCGAATCCTTCGGGAGATGCTAGCGGGGTACAAATAAAGTTTAATAATAATAATAATAATAAAGATACACAAACACAAACAAAGGCAGCGACTTCTCCTTTTCATTTCCAGTTTTCTGGAGGTGGTGCTTCATCTGTGGCTCTGGAGAGGTGCTCTCCTCCATTTTTGTTGTCATCTCCTCATTGTGTGACCGGAAAGATTGCTTGGAGCATCTCTTTGCCTTTTCCCACCGAAGTAGTACTGTTCTGTCATGCGCTGGGCCTGTAAATAATTGTCTTTAGAATAGGATGTGCAGGCTTTGCCCAGCGGGAAGCCAGGGGCCCAAAGAGAAGTTCTCAGAGGGTTTCACCACAAATAGTCTTTAGATGGCTTGTGAAGTACAACAAAGTCCTTTATTAATGAACAATCAAACAGAAACTTCTCTAATCTTCAGTAAAGTTAGGCAAATGATTCCAAGCTTTTAGGCAACTGGTGAATTCCTAATCTTGCCCACGAAGGACAGGCAACTGTCTTCAATAACTTTTTCTTTAAAGGAAAATCCCCTTTTTAACTTCTCCCAGGCTGACTGTAATCTAACCCTTACTGACGTGGGCTCCGCTACCGGGTCGAACTGCATCTTGAATGCTGAGTGGACCTACCAGAAAGGGCTTAGATGTTCTCCAGCTGGAGTTCTTTGGTCTTTATGGCTGTTTTCCTGGAAATTCTTAGGAGACTCTTGAAACTGTTCTCCCCTGGAATTCTTTAAAGCTTTGGGGGGGCTTCCCTGGAAAATCTTAAAGGTTGAAGCTTTTGTACAGGGGAAGTTACACACATCCTATACATAAGTTAACCTTGCTGAGACTAACTAAAAAAATAGCTCCCTTCCCAATTGCCCTGAGCAAGGGGCGGGACCAAACTTAACGATGATGGACAGGTGACTTGCCCTATGACTGCAACCAAAAGAAGCCACCTATCTGCGGAGTCCCTGAAACACAGGACTGCAACCAAACATTCGATGCAAAGCAAATAAAGTTGGAGCTCCTGGTACAGCTGTACCAGAACAAGTACCTACTTGTCTACTCACATTATGTGTTTTTGAACTGTTAGGTTGACAGGAACTGGAGCTGATAAACAGGAGTTCATCCTGTCTTGTGGAGCGAACTGCTGACCTTCAGGTCAGTAGCTTAACCAGCCTTCAGGTCAGCAGTTCAGTGGCCCATCACACCACCATGGCTCCAAAATAGCTCTTCTGGTTAGGGTTGATAGGAGTTGAAGTCCAACAACACCAAGAAAGTTACAAGTTTCCCACCCCAACGTATCAGAAGATAAAAAACAGTCAGGCTCATATCATCAGGCTCTGACCATATCTAGGATGTAGCGCTATGGATAGTGGCAAGTAGGCTTTCAAAACAAACAAGCTAGCTAGCTATCTGGAGTCATTGTAGCAGAATGTAGATTGAGCTTCTGTTCTCAGACATGTCCCCAAATCTTCTTCTTTCTATTTTGGAGGATAAATTATTACTTTACTCATAGAAGCATCTGGCAAATTGCAGCATCTGGCTTGGACAATATTAGGGAGGTGATAAACCCTATGCTCTTTGCCTCACTCTGAAAAATCCCTCAGGATTATTGTAGATAATGTTTGGTGATACTCAAGCATTTCCATGCAACCTTCTGTCATAATGATGAGAATTTTGCTAGTAACAATTCTACATGCTAGTAACAATTCACACTGTTTTTGGCCATATAAAAGCCATATAGACTCAATAGATCTACCTTATTTGTTGATTACAGATCTTTAGTCGTCTTGAATTCTATTTTGTCTTCTTTTCTTTGGTGACCAAGAAATGGGCCTTGAGTTGGCCTTTTGCAATTAATAATCCGGCTCAGTTCTCAACAGTTACTCCATATTTCAGTTTGGTCATTTCTTCATCCACCAGGTCAGGGTGAACTTTATAAAGCATGAAGACATTGACTTGGGAAAGCATGAAGCTGCTAAATCAATTGCACTGCATGTAGTGGTTGTATTCCCCAGAAAACATTACTTGTTGATTCCTTGTTCATATAGTAGCTGTTTTAGTTTTCTGGCTGATGTGTTTTGACATCTACAACCCTGATCTCTTAATTAAATAGCATGCAATGATTCAGAATTACATTGTGTAAAAAGCACTTTCTGTGGTGACTTTCTGGTCATCGGCAAGAGCTCGAGAATTGGAAAATATCTGCGGGGTTAATGCACAATAAAAATGTTAACCTTTCTGGATGGATCTGTTTCCTAATTAAAATGCAGTATGCAGAATACTGAAAGTAATAATGTGGCTAAAAAATGAAACCATCTATTAGTTGTGAATCAGTTACTGAATGCAACCATCTGCAAGTCAAGTATATTCAATGTGCATAATTTTGTGTTTAAACAAACCCTCTGTGGAATTAAAACAGGAAAAAAATCTTACACAAACAGAGCTGTCTTAAATTAAATCTGATCACTGGTCCATCTATCATGTAGTAATTTATTTTAATTGGCCTTGACTCTCCATGATTTCAGGCTCACATGCACTTACTCAGTTCTGTTACCTGCAATTTTCTAGCCAGTGATGGGTGGGACGGATGCTGAGACCTTTATCCAGAATATTTTCATCACTATCATTGACTTGTGGATCTTTCATTAAGCAAATTCTCATACATATCACTCCAGCAAAAAAGCATGTGAGGAATGCGGAAGTACTACATCAGATGGACGATGAAAGCGACAGCTCCCCTGGTGGCCAGAAAAAGTTAAATAGCCTCTGTCTATGTCAGTATAGGTTGTATGTCAAAATTGGCATTGAATGTCTGCCATATATGTATATACTGTAATCTGCCCTGAGTTCCCTGCAGAGTGAGAAGGGCGGAATATAAAAGCTGTAAAAAATAAATAAATAACCAGGCCAGGAGCCCCCTCCCATTTTTTTCTTTGAAGTCTTTTCGTAAAAAAAAGAAGAAAATTATATATTACCTTTACTTATTAGCAAATAATCAAGAAATTTATTTTTTTATACTTTAATTGTTTGAAAATTGTCCTTAAGAACAGAACCTCTCAATAGTCTACAACAAAAAATAACAATAAAACTATGATGGAAGCAATTATAGTGATGATAAAAAACACTAATACAAATACAAATAATTGTGACACTAAATGTAACAGACCTTGGCAGTATCTTACATAAAATGGTACATGAAGATATTCTAGCTCCATTATAGGGTAGAGACTTCTTGAAGACTTGTAATGCTGACATCTCATTGAAGAGTGTTTCCCGGTTAGGTGGGTGAGACTGTTGTTGTTCATTCGTTCAGTCATTTCCGACTCTTCGTGACTTCATGGACTAGCCCACGCCAGAGCTCCCTGTTGGTTGTTGCCACCCCCAGCTCCTTCAAGGTCAATCCAGTCACTTCAAGGATACCATCCATCCATCTTGCCCTTGGTTGGCCCCTCTTCCTTTTTCCTTCCATTTTCCCCAGCATCATAGTCTTCTCTAAGCTTTTCTTTCTTCTCATGATGGAGCCAAAGTTCTTAATCTTGGCCTCTACTATTCTTCCCTCTGATGAGCAGTCAGGCTTTATTTCTTGAAGAATGGACTGGCTGGATCTTCTCACTGTCCAAGGCACTCTTGTAATGCTGACATCTCATTGAAGAGTGTTTCCTGGTTAGGTGGGTGAGACTACTGAGAATGTATTGCTCCCATGAACTACCCAACAAATTATTTTGACTGGATATAGTACTAAAATTTTTCATGTTAATCTCAGAATACAGCTAAGTCTGTAAGGGTGAAAGCTAGACAACTCCCTTGTTACACCAGCTCCCCTGGCTGCTAATTAGCTTCTGAGCACAATTAAAAGTGCTGGTTTAAACCTACAAAACCCTTTACGGTTCCGGCCCAGTTTACCTGTTCGAATGTATTCTCCCCTATAAACCATCAGGGGCTTTAAGACCTTCTGGAGAGGTTCTACTCTTGGTCCCACCTCCTTCGCAGTCGCACTTGGTGGCCCCCCAGGTAAGATAGGCAAAATATGTCCTCTGGGTGACATATGGACAACTGTGTTTTATTGCTATTAAAAAACCCAAAATACTACAGCAGCAACACTGGAATTGGCAATTCAACTTCTAAACATATTTCAGAACTCCTTCTATCGCTTAATATTAGGCTTGTGCATGGATTTGATTTGGCCAATTCCCTTTGGCTAATCTGGCTGGTCCAGCTTGTTCAGTTGACCATAATGGCAAGGGCTCAGCTTCCTTTTTTTCAGCCACAACAAAACAGTGGCTATTAGGCCTGGGTAACAA
>NW_026846588.1:116814070-116825907 GCF_025583915.1 Anolis sagrei ordinatus | reverse complement strand
ATAGGGTTTTATAGGTCAAAACCAGCACTTTGAATTGTGCTTGGAACTGGATCGGCAGCCAGTGGAGCTGGCGTAGCAGAAGGTGGATCAGAGTGCAGTGGGAGTGGTTGGTGTTATAATCTATTCTTGAGGGTATCCTCCTACTCAAGTTTTGGACTTCAATTCCCAGATTGACTGCTGGTTGGGGTTTCTGAGAAGTGAAGTCCATGTGCCTGAGAATGTTCACCAGGAATCTGCTGATCCCCAAAACTTTAGACTACTTTGAAGTTTTCTTGGATTATCCAGGTAGATGTTAGAACCCTAGTAAACATCTCTAGAACAGACCACACTTGTATTCATAGTCCAAACAAATACTACTCTGAAGGTGTGTCAGGGTACCTGTCAAAGGAAAATAATATCAGCAACTGTGATGAGACGAAACTTACTTGTAGGAATGGCCATGTCACTTCCAGGACTACCCGTTTAGAGGTAAGCTTCTCCCTCATTAGACTTTTTCAAGGATCTGTTTTATATCCTCCCTTAATATGTGTTAATAGAGATCCACTGATGGGACATTTTTTTTAAAAAAAAATAGTCTTGTCCCTCAAAAACAGGTTGTCAGGGTGGGTTGGAAGGCCAACTCCACCAAGTGCCCTCAGTGAACAGGCATCCAAAGGCTTCAGAAATGTGAGGTGCCACTTCATGTTCTGCCTGAAGCAAACCAAAGTGAAGAGTATAAATGTCTGTATTGCCAACATGGGTTCCCAAATCCCCACTCCCGGAACACTGCGAGTATGTAAAATGCAACAGGTAACAGGTGATGCCTTAGAAGAAGTAGTCTTTTGTTGCTGTCATATCAACGTTGACTTATGACAAATCTATGAATGACAGACTAGTAAAAGGCCATGAACTGTCATGCTCTGGTTTTATAAACTTAAGGCCATGGCTTCCTTTCTTGAATTAATTTCACAGTGATCTGGTCTTTCTATTTCTGCTTGCCAGTGAGTCACATCATCTCATGATATGCTCTAATGTGACAGTTTAATCATTTTGTCTTTTAGTGAGAATTCAGGCCTGATTTATTCTTATAACCAATTGCCTTTTTGGCAGTCTGTGGTGTCTGTTGAACTGTCCTCCAACAAATGGGTTGGCTTTCTTCCTCACAGCTTTACCGTCCCGCTTTCACACCCATGCATTGAAACTGGAAATGCCATGCAAAATATGTTTGCTAATTGTAATGGCACGCCGGGGGTAAAAGGAAAACTATATGTCTAGCTATTCCCAGTGGCTATTGGTATATCCTCTGATGTACCTCAGTTCTTTAAAAATACAGACTCTTGAGAGAAGATTAAAGTTAACCAAATAAGTTTACTGGAAACAAAAGGCAAAGTTAACTTCAGTCAGAGTTCTTGAAAGGCGAATCAAAATAAAATATTACAAAGACGAAGTTTGTTGACTGAATTTGGCTACACTTGACTATATTCGTAGAATATGAGGTAAAATATTTGACTATAATTGTGGGTAAGTCACTTGGTAAAATACTTGGCTATATTGGCTACAGTAATGTACTTTGCTGATAATATAAAACAGAACTAAAATGGTAAAGTACAGATCTATAACAACTAAATGGTAAAGATACAAGCTATATTGGTATAAGGTAAATACACATCTATGATGATCAGTACTAGCTATGCTGATGGTATAGTACCAGCTATGGTGACTGTGAGGTATATACAGTCTATGATGTATACACTATAATGATGGCTATATGGTATTCATGATGGTATGAATACAAAGCTATAAGGTATATATGTGGTATAGGATGCCTGTTTAGATTGCCAGGCCAAGGAACCCAGACAACTTCTGGCCATCTCCTCTAAAACTCTGGCACAGCCTAAAAGGAGGGAAAAGCCTTTCAGACAAGTTCTGAGGTGGAAGGACTAAACCAGTGTTTCTCAACCTTCCTAATGCCGTGACCCCTAAATACAGTTCCTCATGTTGTGGTCACCCCCAACCATAACATTAATTTTGTTGCTACTTCATAACTGTCATTTTGCTCCTGTTATGAATCGGAATGTAAATATCTGATATGCAGGTTGCATTTTCATTCACTGGACCAAGTTTGACACAAATATCTAATATGCCCAAATTTGAATACTGATGAGGTTGATTTTGTCATTTGGCAGTTATAGTTGCTGGGATTTATAGTTCACCTACAATCAAAGAGCATTCTGAACTCCACCAATGATGGAATTGAACCAATTTTGGCACACAGAACTCCCATGACAAACAGAAAATATGGAAGGGTTTGGTGGGCATTGACCTTGAGTTTGGTAGTTGTAGTTCACCTACATCCAGAGAGCACTGTGGACTCAAACAATGATGAATCTGGACCTAACTTGGCACAAATCAATATGACCAAATGTGAACACTGGTGGAGTCTGGGGAAAATAGTCCTTGACATTTTGGGAGTTGTAGCTGCTGGGATTTATAGTTCACTACAATCAAAGAGCATTCTGAACTCCACCAATGATGGAATTGAACCAACTTGGCACACAGAACTCCCATGACCAATAGAAAACTTGGAAGAGTTTGGTGGGCACTGAGCTTGAGTTTGGGAGTTGTAGTTCACCTACTAGATAGCACTGTGGACTCAAACTTGGCACAGATCCTCAATATGCCCAAATGTGAACACTGGTGGAGTTTGGAGAAATGAGACTTGACATTTGGGTGTTGTAGTTGCTAGGATTTATAGTTCACTTACAATCAAGTTGCATTATGAACCTCACCAATGATAGAATTGGGTCAAAATTTCCACACAGAACCCCCATGAGCAACAGAAAATACTGTGTTTTCTGATGGTCTTAGGTGACCCCTCTGGCACCCCCTCGCGATCCCCCCAGGGGTCCCGACCCCCAGGTTGAGAAACACTGGACTAAACCAACTGAGCAAGGCCTCTAGGGCAGTGTTTCTCAACCTGTGGGTCCCCAGATGTTTTGGCCTTCAACTCCCAGAAATCCTAACAGCTGGCAAACTGGCTGGGATTTCTGGGAGTTGTAGGCCAAAACACCTGGGGACCCACAGGTTGAGAACCACTGCTCTAGGTGGTTTTAAGCTCCACTCCTAAAACTAAGCACAAATGTAAAAGTCCACACCAAAGAGAACAAAACAAGGAAATGAAACAGAGGAGGGAAAAAAGCTAGGCCAAGACATTACACTAGTCCTTCTTTCCTTCTCAACAAAGCAGAAATCTCTTTTAAAGTATCACCTGCTGCCTCACCCTTGCATCATTATGGGGTCCTGTGGATGGTAAACCCTATTTGCAGGTTTCCTTGTTTCACCTAAATATTGCAGCATTGGGAACAAGTGTTGTAACTGAAAATCATAGTTAATTGACTACAGTTTCTTGAATTGGGTGTCGGCCCTATTATCATGGTTATGAAAAAAGAACCAAAGGCAATTTGTATAAAAAGAAGACCTCATAACCCAGTGCAATGTTTCAAATTATTTGGAGAAGGTGATATCTCATTTTGTTCTGTTTCCAATTGGAAGCACATCTTACTGTTCTCCCTGGAACATAAATAAAAGTAAACTGCTTCAGGGTCCAACTTCAAATCCAATAGATGTCTGGAGGGAAATAGAAGAGCTTGCACAAGATGTAGGTGTCATTTCTTTCAGATTCTTTGACAGTCTCTGCTCATTGACTTCAGGCCTTTACTTTCCCTGCTCCAATTTGAGGCAACATCATTTTGTTTTACTGCAGAACACAGCTTCTTCTCTTCCATAGCCTCTTTGGCATTTGCTTTTATTTAGGCACAATTTCTTCAAGGAAAATGTGCATGGACATTTACATATGTGGTAATTGCAACTTTTTTTAGTTATAAGTCTAAAGTCTGATAGTCCCTTTTAATGAAGTTCTGTATTTAAATAGTCCATCATATGGGGTGACATCAAATAGAATTCTGTGAAACTCTTCATGGAGTTAGGTAAATGCAAGTGTTCTCATACAAAGCAAGTGTTTTTGGGTTGTTGTAGGGTTTTCTGGGCTATATGGCCATGTTCTGAAGGCAATTTTTTCTCCTGACGTTTTGCCTGCATCTATGGCAAGCATCCTCAGAGGTAATGAGGTGTTTTTGTATTATGTATGTGTTTTTGTATGTAGATGCAGGCGAAACGTCAGAAGAAAATGCCTCTAGACCATGGCCATATAGCCTGAAAAAACCTACAACAACCCACTGTTTTTGTATTGCTGTTCTGTTATTTCCCTTCTCCCAAATGTACTTGGCAGTAGATTCTGGAGGGGAAAACTGGAAGCATACCTGCACAATGGACAACTGAAGACGTTCACTATTAGGAGATGTGTTTGGGGGTCTTTAGCTTAAATCCTTTATGTAATAAATCTATTGAAAACAATAATAGTCACAATCTATAAAACTATAAAACCTAAAACAGTGAATTCCAAGAATGTAATGCCACTGGAAAACAAGAAATAAAGTCGTCCTTTCCATATAATGCAAGGAAAGGCGGAATATAAAACCGGACCTTCTTGGTTGCTGCCCCCAGAGTGTGGAACTCCCTTTCAAATGGGAATAGGTTGACCCCCACCCTCCCATTCTTCATATGTACCTAAGCTTTTGGCAGTTGACTGATCATTGCGGTAGAGGTATATGATAAGTGTGATGGAAGCTGGACCATGTATAACATTTTTACTGTATTTTAAAATGATTTCAATCCAGTTATATTTTACCTTGGGCATTTTGTTTCAGGGCACAATTCAAAGTGCTGGTTATTACATATAAAGCTCCATATGGCTTAGGTCCAGGGTATTTAGCTTGGGGCAGCTTGAGGGTACTCTTGGATTCAGTGCTGACACTTGATGCGCAGGTGTCGGCGGTGGCTGGGAGGGCCTTTGCACAATTAAAACTTGTGTGCCAGCTGCGACCATACCTCATGAAGCCTGACTTGACCACGGTGGTCCACACCTTAGTTACCTCTAGATGGGACTATTGCAGTGCACTCTATGTGGGGCTTCCGTGCTTTACTGTTGTTTCTCCCACAATGTTGTCCTCATATTGCACTTCCCACCACCTTATTGAAGGCCTGACTCTACTGTTCCGTCCCATATGAGCTCCTCTCTTACAAATATAACTTTTTCATTGTTATTTCATCCAGAGTTTTATTATTTTATGTTGTGCATTTGGCCCACTCACTGTGTTTGATTTCTCACTTTGTTATTTTGCACTGTTTTACTTACTTACTTACTTCATTTATATACCACTTTTCTCAGCTCTCAGGTGACTCAGAGCGGTTAACAACAGCAAAATTCAATGCAAAACATAAACGATTATGGGACAGTTAAAACAATAGCATCATCAACAATTAAACATCAATATAACAATCATTAGCGTCTCATCAGTAAAATCAGAATCCAATCTCATCATCCGTTAATCCGTGTTCCTATATTCATTACACTGCTTAATCGAATGCTTGTTCGAACAGCCAGGTCTTCACTTTCCTCCGAAACGCCAATAGGGATGGGGCCGATCTGATATCTATAGGAAGGGCGTTCCACAGCTGAGGGGCCACCACTGAGAAGGCCCTGTCTCTCGTTCCCGCCAGGCGTGCCTGTGATGCAGGCAGGACTGAGAGCAGGGCCTCCCCAGATGATCTTAATGTCCTAGTTGGTTCATAGGAGGAGATGCGTTCGGAGAGGTAAGTAGGGCCAGAACCATTTAGGGCTTTATAGGCTAACAGTTTTATTTTACCTGTATGTTTTATTTATTTTATTGTGATGTTATTTTTGCTGTTCTGTATTTATTTTGCTATTTTCTATCACCGGGCTTGGCCCCATGTAAGCCGCTCTGAGTTTTTTAGTATTATTATTATTATTACTATTATTATTATTTAGCAGATTTTATCTCCACATAAATGCTGGCCCTGAAATCCAGAAGTGACTCTTCTCTTAGTCCCACCACAGAAAGGGCCTTCTCGTTGGCTGCCCCTGGGCTCTGGAAATCCCTTCCCAGGAAGATCAAAATGGCCTTTTCCAGAGGAAGGCTGAAACCTTTGTATCCAGAGAGTTTTGTAAAACAGACCAAGAGGTGCTGCGATGTTTTAAGTGGAACTGTTTTTCACAGCTATTTTGTAAATTGAATTTTGATTTAATTATTTTGATAATTGTACAAGTTTAATTCTATTTGAACATTTACTCTTTGTATATTTTAATTGTATTGCTTAATAGGTTATAATCTGCTTTGGGACCCAATCTTGGGGGAGATCCTAATTCTAATCCTAACATTATTTGTTTAATTGTATCAGGACTCTCCTCCTTTCCTTGTAACTTCTTGTGCATACACCAGAAGCGACCTGCAGTTTCTCAAGTCACTCCTGACAAGAAAATTTTTTTTTGTGAAGAAGATGACATCACCAAAATAATACTAACAAGTTTTTTGCTTGGAAAATTTCAGCCCTCGCTGTTTCCAATAGAAAATACAACCCTTAGATGAAGGAAGCTGAACACAGTCTGGAAGATGATATTGGTGAAACCTGGTAGAGTCCAAGCATGACCATGGTCAGCTCACTGTGGCAATGACTAGAATCAGGCTGAATTAGATTGGTTCAGGGTATATGTGTTTCATTAGGGTATAAGGAGCCCCCAGTGGTGTAGTGGGTTAAACCCTTGTGCCAGCAGGACTGCTGACCGAAAGGTCAGCTGTTTGAATGCAGAGATTGGGGTGAGCTCTCATCTGTCAGCTCCAGCTTCTCATGTGGGGACATGAGAGAAGCCTCCCATAGGATGGTAAAACATCTAGGCATCCCCTGCGCAACTCCCTTGCAGACAGCTCATTCTCTCACACCAGAAATGACTTGCAGTTTCTCAAGTCACTCCTGACATGAAAAAATAGGGTATAAATATTTGTTGCCATTTCATCTTTGCAAAAGCTTGAAATAAATCCGCCCATATGTTGAATCAAATATTTGCTTTAAACAGGTTTCTTTTTCTATGTCTCTGAGAAAGAAGCTCAAAACATAGGTATTATATGAGATAATGATACTACCATCTATCTAAAGTCTAGATTTGTGTCCTCTTTCAAAGTCCTTTCTTTCTTTTGCCAAAAGCTTCTTGCTACGTTCTGTGTTTTATCTTGTCTCTGCTATAGTGAACCTTCAAACAGTGTACTTATAAACATTAAAAGAATGCTTTTAAAATGCACACTATGCACCCAAAAGGAGCTTAGCTGTTGACCTACTAAAGAAAATATAACTTTAAAGACATCCCTAATGGCAATGGATGCTGATGTTGTTCAAGTCCAGACGTCTTGGCAGGGAAAGGAGAGGTTTCACAAATGAGTCGTCGGGTTTTCTCTTGCTCCTTTGAAGAATGCAAGTAATGTGTCAGTGGAATTTCAGCTGGTGAAAAATGGCATGTATTTATGAGGGCCATTCTTAGTTTTCTATAATACTGTATATGTTTTATGTAGCACCCTACATAAAACATTGAGCATTGTGTGCCGTCGCGCCTGGGGGCTACAGCTCTTAGTGAAAGAGGCATGGACGTGACATCTTTCCCCAGGAGATTGCTTCTTGCCCTCCTTTAGGAAACTGGAACTCCCAAAGACCAAAACACAACAGATAACTCGAAATGGTATTTATTGTTCACAATGAGTTATCTTTCTCAGGCATAAGCTTGATGTTTCAACAGGGATAAAGGAAATATACTTTACAATCTCTGAAGTCCAAGGAGTTTGCAGCTGAGAAGCTTTTCCTGTTTCCTCTTTCCTCAATGGCTGTGAATATCGGAATAAACACAACCCCAGTCCAATGGCCTATGTTGAAGGGACAAGACCTTCCTCTGGTGCCAAAAGAACTGGTTTGAAGGCGCTTGGGTCTCCTCAATGTTGTCCAGGACGATCTGGACATAAAGCATGAGTCCCAAGGGTAAAAAACCTTAGAATTGGTGCTGAGAGGTAATTTAAGCAGGGGCTTTTAGAGCCAAGTCTCTTACGTCCATCCGATAGAAACTCTGATGGCAGAATGAAAAAGGGAAGCACTCCCCTCCTCCAGGAAGAGGTGGAGCCAAACAATTGAGCTTGAGAAAGCAATTCAACTGGTGCAAACAACACTGATTGACAGCTATAAATAACCAATCAATCCAACTATACATAAGCAGGGTAAAAAGGCAGGATTAAGCATGATACAACAGTTTAAATCTTGCAACTAACAGTTCTACACATAGGTGGCACCACTCGCATGTCACACATTGCTATGCCCTAAAGAAACCATATCCCATCTCATCTTGGAAGTTAGGCAAGGTCAGCCATGATTAGTTATTGGGTGGAAGACCATTAATGAATACTACATGCTGTAGGCTATATTTCAGAGGGAGGAATTTGTAAACCAATGCTGAGTATTCCCTCTAGCAAAATCCTTTGAAATATATGGAGTTGCCATATGTTGACAAGTGAGTTGAACAGTAGAGACAAGCAAATCAACCTACTTTTGAGGAATTGTAGGTTTTTCAGGCTTTATGGCCATGTTGTAGAAGCATTCTCTTCTGACGTTTTGACTACATCTATGGCAGGCATCCTCAAATACCCTCTAAAAGTGGTTTTATTAAACTAGAGGCACTGACCTGATGAGGGCAAATATATGCCATTTGATATGATAAGGAAGAATGTTCTAATATATATACTAGCAGGGGAAGGAAAACAAATTGTTCAGCAGGGGAAATGCTAAGGGGGTGTTAGGAAAAGTTTAATTTGTTGGCTGGGGGATTCTGAGAGTTGAAGTCAAAATAATTAACATTCCCCATTCTATTTAATTGATTTGTTTGTGTGACCCACCTTGAGCTGTGGGGAAAAGCGAGTAAGAAATAAAATTCCCATGATTTCGCTGCTTATCTTACTTTGACAAATTTTGAACATTAATCTAAAATTCATATGTCATAGAGAAATTCAGTGTAGGATAGTGTAGCCATCCCTCTTTAATGGATGTTTTACTAGAGAAGTGTGAAACCCATTAGATGTTGTTGTCCTACAATGTCCATAATCTCTTACTATCAGCTATGCTGCCTAGGGCTGATAGGAGTTGTATTCCAACCTCTAGAAAGCCACAACTTACTCACTCATGTATAGTCTAATATTTGTTTGCCATAGAGGTAGGCGAAATGTCAGGAGAGAATGCCTCTCTAGAACATGGTCATATAGCCCGAAGAAACCTACAACAACCCAGTGATTCCAGCCATGAAATTTATTATTTTATTTATTTCAAGTATTTCTACCCCGCCCTTCTCAACCCCCGAAGGGGGACTCAGGGCGGCTTACAAAAGGCACAATTCGATGCCAGCAATACACATAGTAAGATAAAATACTTAGCAGCAACAATTATAAACAATTAAAACAATCCAGTTATACAGTACAACTAATAAAAACCAATCTAGTGATCAACGTTCGCCAAGCTCAAAATCCGTAAGTTCATTCCGCATTGTCATAATCCTATCCAGTTCTAGTCGTCATTGTCCTTTGTCTGTCTGCCAGGTTACCCAAAGGCCTGGTCCCATATCCATGTTTTTAGTTTCCTTCTAAAAGAGAGGAGGGATATCCGATGACCTAATTTCCCCGGGAAGCGAATTCCACAGGTGAGGGGCCACCACCGAGAAGGTATTGCTCCTCGTCCCCACCAAGTTTACTTGTGATCGAGGTGGGGCCGAGAGCAGGGCCTCCCCAGAAGATCTTAAACTCCGAGGTGGGACGTAGAAGGAGATACATTCGGACAGGTACGCTGGGCCTTCGACAATACATTACATCTAATATATATATATATATATATATATATGTGTGTGTGTGTGTGTGTGTGTGTGTGTGTGTGTGTGGAATGCTGACTTTTCTTCTAAAACCTGCCAGGTGATCAGGTTATTTTTGGGTTGTGTTCTGTGTTTGCGAAAATTTCATAAGGAATTTTGTCTCAGTAAATTTCTTGCCCATATCTCATTTTTCAAATATTTTTGTTTGAATTCCCTGGGTGGGTGGCTTTTGAAATGTAATCTTAATTGACAGTTGTGAATTATCATTCTTGCATCTAATCATACCATCATGCTGCTGAAATTTATAATTATAAAATTACAATATATAATAACTCCTAAAACTCTGGTGGAGTATTGTCATTTCAGCAGAATGGCTGGGAATAAAAAAAGTAAGAGATCACTACTTTCTTCTCAGTGGTTGTGACTGTCATTTGAAAATAGTATCCAAAGCCACAGAACTGCAAAAACAGACTATTTGGGTTATTTATCTTCCTTTTTCTTTTTATAAGAACGGTCTTGCCAATTGAAAGATGAGAAGAGAAGAGGACTCCAAGTTCCTAATCCATTGAACTAGAGGCTCCATTTTGCTCCATTCTCTTCTTTTCCTCCCTCCCTCCCTCTTAATAGTAGTGATGCTTTTCACTTTTTTGAAGAAGAGACATCTACATTGCATCAACAATCACTTTAACTACTCATATTCAGAAGATTGGCTCAGACACTTTTCAATGGCTGTTTTGTATTCTCCTTGAGCAAAGATCACAGGGAGATGCTGACGTGATCCCAAATGTACAGACCTGCTGCCTGTAGTGGCTTGCACCTTTTTCTAAGGTCACAGCACGGTAGGATGTTTTCAAGCACTGTGGGACCACGCAGAGGACAGACAGAGAAAAGGAAAGAAAAATCATAAGCAGTACTTAATGCAAACTGGAGTTCTTTACATAAATTTCCCTAATTTCATTCATTTCAGACCCATGTCAGAATGGGAAGAGGTACAATGCCAACTGGCCCCATCCTTTGGTGTCAAGCACACTGAAAAGATTTATGGACTCTGTTCTGGTACATCTGTACCAGGAACTCCAATTTTGTTTGCTTTGCATTGAATGTTTGTTTGCAGACCTAAGTTTCAGGGACTCTGCAGATAGGTGGCTTCTTTTGGCTGCAGTCATAGGGCAAGCCATTTTTCCATCATCATTAAGTTTTGGTCCCGCCCCTTGCTCAGGGCAATTGGGAAGGGAAGGGAGCCATTTTTTAGTTAGTCTCAGCAAGGTTAGCCAATGTACAGGACGTGTGTAAACTTCCCCTGTACAAAAGCTTCAACCTTTAAGAATTTTCCAGGGAAAGAATTTCCAGGAAAACAGCCCTAAAGACAAAGAACTCCAGCTGGAGAACATCTACTGCCTTGCTGGTAGGTCCACTCGGCGTTCGAGATGCAGTTCAACCCGGTAGTGGAGCCCACATCAGTAAGGGTTAGATTACAGTCAGCCTGGGAGAAGTTAAAAAGGATTTTCCTTTAAAGAAGAAGTTATTGAAGATAGTTGCCTGTCCTTCGTGGGCAAGATTAGGAATTCACCAGTTACCTAAAAGCTTGGAATTATTTGCTTAACTTTACTGAAGACAAGAGAAGTTTCTGTTTGATTGTTCATTAATAAAAGACTTTGTTGTACTTCTCAAGCCATCTAAAGACTGTTTGTGGTGGAAACCTCTGAGAACTTCTCTTTGGGCCCCCTGGCTTCCCGTTGGGCAAAGGTTGCACGTCCTGTTTTAAAGACAACTATTTACAGGCCCAGTGCGCGACAGAACAGACTCAGGTTTCCTCAGCCAACATGTTGCAGTCTTAAAGATAAAAGTTTCCCCTTGACATTAAGTCTAGTTGAGTGGGTGTGGTGCTCATCTCCATTTCTAAGCCAAAGAGCCAGAGTTGTCCATAGACATCTCCTAGGTCATATGGCTGGCACGACTGCACAGAGCGCTGTTATCTTCCCACCATATTGATCTACTCACATTTGCATGTTTTCAAACTGCTAGGTTGTCAGAAGCTGGGGCTAACATCAGGAGC
>NW_026846588.1:116792317-116812728 GCF_025583915.1 Anolis sagrei ordinatus | reverse complement strand
TATATATCTATCTATATCTATGACTGGATGGCTCTTTGTCAGGAGGACTTTGATTATGTTTTCTTGCCCTGGAGAAGGGAGTTGGACTGAATGACCTTAAGTATGTTCTGTTGGTCATGGGAGTTCTGTGTAGGAAGTTTGCCCCAATTTTGTCATTTGAGGGGTTCAGCATGCTCTTTGATTGTAGATGAACTATAAATCCCAGTAACTACAACTCTCAACGTCAAGGTCTATTTTCCCCAAACTCCACCTGTGTTCATATTTGGGCATATGGGATATTCGTGCCAAGTTTGGTTCAGATCCATCATTGTTTGAGTCCACAGTGCTCTCTGGATGTAGGTGAACTACAACTCTCAAACTCAGGCCCACCAAACCCTTCTAGTATTTTCTGTTGGGAGTGCTGTGTGACAAGATTGGTTCAATTCCATCATTGGTAGAGTTCAGAGTGCTCTTTGATTGTACCTGAACTATAAATCCCAGCAACTACAACTCCCAAATGACAAAACCCATTTTAATGAGTGATGGACACTCCTTGGGTTAGTAGGTGTCTTGTGGCCAAATTTGGTGACAATTCATCCAGTGATTTTTTAGTTATGTTAATCCCACAAACTAACATTACAATTTTATTTATATAGATTTTCTTACCAAATTTTATTCAGAGGAAATTTGCCATTGATTTTCTTTTAGACTGAAAGACTATGATTTACCCTAAATTGTGTAGTAGGTTTTCATGGCTGAGTGAGAAGCAAATCCTGATTTCCTGGAGTCCTGTTCCAGTACGTAGGCTACTACACCACAATGGCTCTCTTGCACAGATATATTTTCTCCATTTCTATATTTAAATCCTTTCAAGATAATACCTCCCAGCTGTATATCCATCAAACTGCGTTCATTTTCACCTACATAAAACTGGACTAATATCTGCGCTGAGTACGCCCTAAATAGGGCTAGCACTGTCATGAGACAGATTTTGAATGTCATGAAAGGACGATTGTTATTCAGTTTGCTTTCTTCTTCTTTTTAATTCAGAGAAAGGAAGAATTATTTATTTCTTTATTTTTATCCCCCTTTTCTCCCATGGGTGGGATTAAAAGCAGCGAACAATGGTTAAAATAACAGAAATCACAAGACACAAGAGTAAAAATAAAACAAATAACACATTATGTAAACTATATGCGACAAAGTTTTATGGATGACCTCAAGCTCCTGAGGTCATCCATAAAACATACCAAAATTCCTAGAACTCAATTTTTTTATGCCATGTAAATGTTGTCAAGTCCGAGATTATATTAATCGATATGCCTTACTTATAGTAGCTTGAACATTTCCTATTATGGGTTATCAGGAAAGGCCTACTTCCACAGAAAGGTTTTTACCTGTGCACAAAAGGCCATTAGAGAGTGGGCTAATTGCACCTAAAAGGTGCAATTTGCAAACAGTTCCAGAGCTGTGAGGGCATCACCGACAAAACCATCTCTCTTATTCCCAGAGGCGGCCTCAAGGTAATTTTCAACAGTAAGCAAACAGTATTTTGACGTCGTGGGAGTTCTGTGTGCCATATTTGGTTCAATTCCATCATTGGTGGAGCTCAGAATGCTCTTTGATTGTAGGTGAACTATACATCCCAGTAATTACAACTCGCATATGTCAAGGTATATTTTCCCCCAAGAGTGCCTCAAGAGCGCCCCTGGGCAAAATCAACTATACTGCGAATGCTTACTTTGCGTAATGGTTGAGCCGCCCCTGCTTGTTCCCACCACTTATGATGATGGTGAGACCGAGAGAAGGGCCTCTTCTGATGATCTCAGGACTTGTGTGGGCTGGTAGGAGGAGATGCAGTCCCTCAAGTAGGCTGGGTCCAAAACGTTTAGGGCTTTAAAGGTTTGCACCTGGAGACAAACTGGGAGCCAGTGTAGTTGCTTTAGGAACAGAGTAGTTCGTTCCCTATATCCTGCCCGCATAAGCAGTCTTTGAACCAGTTGAAGTTTCTGAATGCTCTTCTGGGGCAGCACCACGTAGAGCACATTACGGTAATCTAATATGGGTGTGACTAAGGCGTATATTATGGGATTTTCTGCCTCATGAATCTAGATGCCTTATCTGATTCTGGAACAGAAGCACCATTTGCTGTTTTATCACGGGCATTAAAGTGTCTTGGACTTGTTTTGGCCATTGCCATTCTGTAGGACTACTTAGAGATCTTCATGTCTATTGGTCCATCTGACTGTCTGGCTTTGTATATCGAGTTATCTACATAAGAATATGAAAAAAGGCAGATTTGGCTGGGAGGTTTTCCCGTTTAGCTAAGTTCCAAGCCAGCAAATCTTTGTGCTTATGACCTTTATAGTGTCTGGCCTTAAAACATAGGTAGGCTTAGGATAGACTGTTTTTGGAAATGCTTTCTTATTTCAGTGAAAGTTCAAGATTGTAATGATTTTTCTGATTTTTCTGCTTAATATTGCTCTATGTTATGCTTTACTGCATTGCTTTGATTTTTCCCTGTATTGCTATTTTTGTTATGTTTAGTTTGGCAAAACAGGTTGGGTTAGATTTTGTATAAGTTAATAAATGCCTTGTGCATTTTCAATCTGTTGTACAATCTCACAATACCAATCTCACAATACTGTGTCTCCATTTTTAATTCTGCTACTGAAAGTAAGTATCAAGTCAATTTTACAGTAAGATCTTATCTTTCTGCACTTTTGTCCTTTAGACCGATTCACAAATGTTTTTTTTGAAAAAAAATCTTTATATTTGTGCAGGTACAGCTGTACCAGGAGCTCTAATTTTGTTTGCTTTGCATTGAATGTTTGTTGTAGTCCTAAGTTTCAGGGACTCTGCAGATAGGTGGCTTCTTTTGGCTGCAATCATAGGGCAAGCCACCTGTCAATTATCGTTAGGTTCCCTGGTCCCACCCCTTTTTTGGGTTTTGGATGGAATAGGAGCCATTTTGGGCCAGTCCACACAGAGAAGCCTTTCATACAGGACATAAAACCAGGAGCTCCTGGAGAAAGCTTCGTCTTCTACGGCTTGGCCGAGAGATATACAGCCTTACAGCTTGGCTGGGGAGAAAAGGCCCCATTGCTTGGCCAGGGAGAAAAGGCCCCATAGCTTGGCCAAGGATTTTACAGCCTTACAGCTCCTTTGCTGAGGGAATCCAGTCCCACAGCACTTCAGCCAGCCATCACTGAAACCTGAACTCCATCTTTTCCCCTGGAAGTCTACAAAGCTCTGCTTGGTAAGGGTCGCTCGTGGAAGCCAGAAGCAGTTGGTACCGGGTGCAGTGTCTCCACGCCAACAGAGGCAAAGACAGACTGCCCAGACTAGAAGTTAAGGATTTCCCCATTAGTTAAAATACCAGTCATGAAGATAGTGCCTGTTCCCTGTGGACAAGATTGAGAGAGCCAATAGACTATTAAGAAAGCCTTGAAGTACCTGTTTGATTTCAATAATAAAGAACTTTGTTGAACCTTTAAGCAATCTAAAGACTTTGTTTTAAGGAAATCCAAAGGCCTTTAATCTGAGGCAGCCCGGGTATTCCGTTGGGCACACATAATTTATGTCCTGTCTACAGTCTTATGTACAGGCCCAGCATGCGACAGCACAATATTCTTTGATGCAGGTTGTTGCTTCTACTGCTCTCACAAAGAATTCCATGTTATGTTTTGCAAGGGACTGGACCAAATCCCCCCCAAATGAGAAAGAAATGATGCACACATTTCGTTCCACAGATGTAATTAAAATGAACATTGCTAGAACATACAGTAAAAGGCTACAGCAGAGGCGTGATGTGTTTTTGAGAGATTTTTATAAAATGGCTTTATCAATTATTCACAAACAAAATTATGCAGGGAACACAATGACCAACTATTTTGTGGAGAGACAGTGTTCTTGTTAGTGATATTTGTTTGAACTCCAGTGATGTGGCAGAATTATGCATGTAACCGCTTTTTGATTTCTTTAAAGCTGCAACTGTAAGTAGAATTTCATGTTTGTGTGCCTGTCTTCTGCCATAACTGAAGAATCACAACACCCAGGTTATAATTAGAGATTAAAAGAGCCATGCAGATGTGTTGACAAGTTTTTCAAAGTTGAGAATAGGAACCTTGTCACAGAGCCAGTCTGATTTATGGATCTCCTCTGCTCAAGATTCAGGCGAAGAGTGTCTGCTTACCACACAAACATCAAAAATTAGAGAAGCATGAGCCTGTCAGTGACTAAATGTGGAGTATTGCTGCCGCTGCTAATCTCATTATTATTTGGATCAGCCAAGCCAGAGCCCTGAGGAATATTTAAGTGATGTTACCGGTACTAAAAGACTAACTGGTGACAGTGAGTGGGGCAGAGTATTCTCCCAGGAAACTTTTCAGCCATTGGTAAAATAGGCAATTCACAATCAAGAATGCAAAAGAGTTCAGGTTTAATGTATTGTCGAAGGCTTTCATGGCCGGAATCACTGGGTTGTTGTAGGTTTTTTCGGGCTATATGGCCATGATCTAGAGGCATTCTCTCCTGACGTTTCACCTAGTAGCTTATCATCAAATTTCTCTTAGGCTGTGATAATGTGACTGGTTCAAGACCTTTCAGCGGGTTTCATACTGTTCTTAACCAGAGTCTCGGACTTCATCCAATGTCTTTAGGACTCCTTTTCCATGTGCTTCAGGAGTCCCATGGAGGCTATCATATGACACAAGGGCACTTCTGGTGGGACTCCATGGAGCTCCATTTCTGCAGCAGATGGAAGCGGAACCCTAAAGCCGTCTTAAAGAGTCAGGTGTGCCCTGTTTCCAAATGGCAAAAAGCTGCAGAAAGTGGGGAAAAGATGAACCCCATTGTGGAAGGGACATGGGATGGCTGTCCATCTCAGAAGATGGGGATAAAGAGGAGGGAATGGAGTAAGATGGTTCCCTTCAGTTTCCTCTGCTTTCATACTGCTCATGGGATGAGGTCCCTAGTCTAACACTCCAACCATTACATCACCATGGACAAGATTAAACGAACGGAACATAGATTAGACATTGTGTTAGTTATGAACTTATCCCATTAAAATCAATTGCTCTCCACAGTGAACGTGATCCAATCTTTTAAATTTAACTAACATTGAAATGGCTGCTGCTGCAAAAAATCATGATGCCCATAATCCTAAATATTGAGATAGTTCCATTGTATTCTGTCACATTTTCGAATGAATAGCATAATGCAGAATTTATTTATTTATTTACAGCTTTTATATTTCGCCCTTCTCACCCCGCAGGGGACTCAGGGTGGATTACAGTGTACACATATATGGCAAACATTCAATGCCAATTTTTGACATACAAACATATACAGACATACACAGAGGCTATTTAACTTTTTCTGGCCACCAGGGGAGCTGTCGCTTTCATCGTCCATCTGCGACGCTGATGAAGCACTTCCGCATTCCCCGCATGCTTCCCCGCTGGAATGCTTTGCTGGAGTCTTCTTTATGGCCTCATAAATCAATTAATTTAGCCTCCCCACACTTTAAGGTGGTACCTTATTTTCCTACTTGACAGATGCAACTGTCTTACGGGTTGCAAAGTTCGACAATAGGCTACACACAATTTGTTGGAAACCCACTCCAACCCGGGCTGGCTTCGAACTCATGACCTTTTGGTCAGAGTGATCTTAATACAGCTGACATTCAGCCAGCTACGCTACAATCCCGGTGAATTCCACAATTTGCCATATTCAGAGAAATGCCTGGGATGGTTGAAACTTTATCATTGTGCTTCAAGGCATAGTGGAGGATACATGCTGGAAGATGCATTAACAATCAATTTAAATAAATTTTTATTTGTATCCCGCCACCATCTCCCCGAAGGGACTAGGAGCGACTCACAAAGCACTCCGAAGTGCCGCACATAAAATAAACAAGACATAAACCTATATGATAAAACATAAGATTACAAGAGCATTGCTCTTTGATTTCCTTCCCACTTCCTCTTACCATTCCTTAAACACATTAAGACAATCTGGAATTGAGGAAGGAAGAAAAAGCAGCACATTCTTATCTTTTCTGTCAGTCATGTAATTGGTAATCATCTTGTTTCTATTTTCTGTTGTAGGGAAGAAGTCCATAATAATAATATTACATCTTACAGTACCTACTGACATCCTTGTAGAGTTGTGGGGTAAAAAGCATCACAGTTCATCATGCTGTTAAAATCTTATTGTTGTTCATTCACTGTTTTGCCAGATAAATGCTCATTTTTGGTGTGTGTGTGTGTGTACTCCTTCCCTTCCTCTGTCACGATGTATTGTGGAGGCTTGAGGCTAGCAAATCGCTCAAAATGACAGGGTACAGTTGATGCTTTGTTCCCATAAAATGAGATCTGTCAGGATCTTCAAAGAATGGTAGAGGAAGTGTCGGGATTTTTCCCAGATGAAGCTAATATTAAATAAAATTACTGTCAACTGGTATGTGTGTTTTTTCTAGAAAATGGGCAATAGTTATGATTAGATAATGCACTCTTGCTTATATTGGTGTCAAAGTATGATGGATGGGAAGAATACATTGATAATACATAATATTTTTTTTTCTTTTTCACCAGGTAGTCTGTCTTGAATCGACAATATAAAATACACAATTGTAGCTCTTTAGGGCACAAAGAAGGACACCAGTAAAAGACTGTTTAATACACTTTAAAGACCATTGTGGCAGAAACACTTTAAATTCCATCAGATAGTAAAGATAAGAATAGTGATGAATGCATAATAGAAATAACCATGGTGAGAGAGATATGAAGTACTTCATTTGTGAGATGTTCCATTTGTATGCTGAATTTTCAGTGGGTTGCTTTGACAGGTTTGGAAAAGGGTGAGTCCTGCAATGAAGCATATGTTTCTATGTAATGTAATGTAATGTAAGTGGGATCAGTGATAGGATTTTACTGTTCTACAGAACTGGAATCTGCTTCTCTTAGGCTTGGAAACACTGTATGTTTGCTTTTAGAGTTTCAATGAAAAGGCAACTACATAGGGATGAATCCAAGCACATGCAAAGTGAAGATGTCCTGGTAATGATACTGTCCCTTCAACCATTGTGCAAGAAAACATGGTATAGCAAGATATGAGATCATATAATCATAGAATCATAGAATCAAAGAGTTGGAAGAGATCTCATGGGCCATCCAGTCCAACCCCCTGCGAAGAAGCAGGAATATTGCATTCAAATCACCCCTGACAGATGGCCATCCATTATTTATCCTTGTAGCCCATCTCAAGAAAAAAAGGAATTGTGAAGTGTCTTGTGGAAACTGGTTTTCTATTAGCATTGTGTGATCTGCTAAGTTAGAACAAGCTTGTCTGATTGCAGATGACGTTTTCTACCCAGGGATGGAAATGATGGAGACTCTCAGATCTTGTTGGACTCCAACTGCTCGTATTCATAACTATCGACTACATGTGCCAGGGTTGGTGGGATTTGCAGTTGAACATCCGCAGGACTACATGATTCTACCACTGTTCTAGAACTAACATGTAATCTTGCATTGCAAGTGCAAATGTGTCTTCTATCTTGTCATTACAATATGTAATTGACATGCAATGCTTTGTAGAGAATCATAGAATCATAGAGTTGGAAGAGACCTCATGGGCCATCCAGTCCAACCCCCTGCCAAGAAGCAGGAAAATTGCATTCAAAGCACTCCCAACAGATGGCCATCCAGCCTCTGTTTAAAAGCTTCCAAAGAAGGAGCCTCCACCACACTCTGGGGCAGAGAGTTCCACTGCTGAACAGCTCTCACAGTCAGGAAGTTATTCCTTATGTTCAGATGGAATCTCCTTTCTTATAGTTTGAAGCCATTGTTCCGCGTCCTAGACTCCAGGGCAGCAGAAAACAAGCTAGCTCCCTCTTCCCTATGACTTCCTCTCACATATTTATACATGGCTATCATGTCTCCTCTCAGCCTTCTCTTCTTCAGGCTAAACATGCCCAGCTCTTTAAGCTGCTCCTCATAGGGCTTGTTCTCCAGACCTTGATCATTTTAGTTGCCCTCCTCTGGATACATTCCAGCTTTTCAATATCTCTCTTCAATTGTGGTGCTCAGAATTGGACACAATATTCCAGACGTGGTCTGACCAAGACAGAATAGAGGAGTAGCATGACTTCCCTGGATCTAGACACTATACTCCTACCGATGCAGGCCAAAATCCCATTGGCTCTTTTTTGCCTCATCACATTGTTGGCTCATGTTTAACTTGTTGTCCATGAGGATTCCAAGATCTTTTTCACATGTACTGCTCGCCAGGTATCCCCCATTCTGTATCTTTGCATTTCATTTTTTTCTGCCTAAGTGGAGTATCTTGCATTTGTCACTGTTGAACTTCATTTTGTTAGTTTTGGCCCATCTCTCTAATCTGTTAAGATCGTTTTGAATTCTGCTCCTGTTTTCTGGAGTATTGGCTATCCCTCCCAATTTGGTGTCGTCTGCAAACTTGATGCTTCATCAAAGTCATTCATAACGATGTTGAACAGGACCGGGGAGTGGGTAACCTCATATTCTTTGATATAGTGGACTGCTATTATGCCTTATAATTGGCTGGGCTGATGGGACTTGAGTCTAAATGGGTCATAGATTACCCACTCTATTATACAGTTCTATTCATCCCATATTGCAGATAGATGGGTGGGACTCCTAGATACAGATAGCTGCTGCTCTGTTTAAAAGGAAGCAAACAAAAAATTCAACCCACTATTTACTCAGTAGATTAATTGTAAACGAGTTGGGTTGTTGTAAGTTTTTTTGGGCTATATGGCCATGTTCTAGAAGCATTCTCTCCTGACGTTTTGCCTGCATCTATGGCAAGCATCCTCATAGGTTGTGAGGAAGATTCGCCTGCATCTATGAACGTCAGGAGAGAATGCCTCTAGAACATGGCCATATAGCCCGAAAAAACCTACAACAACCCAGTGATTCCAGCCATGAAAGCCTTTGACAATATATGTGAACATGTTATTTGTGGTTATCTTCTCTTTTTTCCCAGTCAACCTCTCTTAGTGTGAGGAAGCTCCATCTAAAATATATTTTTGGAAGAGATAATCAAATGTTAATGATAGAAGGATATAAGACTTAACGTGGCTATCCTGTCATTATTTTGAAGGTGTCAAGCAAATCCTCTACACTGAGTGGGCAATAGAATATTTTCTTGCTGACTTTATTTGCTGACACTCCATTTTGTTCTGAACATGTGAAAGTCAGAACCCGTTCAGGAATAACAGTGTAGGATTGTTGCCAGTCAGGTGATTTTGGAGGTGCGTTCTGTTATAGAGCCAAAAAGTTCAAGATCTGTTACGTAACAATTTTTTTTGTTGAGATCAACTTCACAATTCAGCAGCAGATCAGTTGCACAACTTCAGCGCTTTCCAGTAGCTTCTTCCTGCACAGTATTTTCAGTCAACTGCTCCCACAGCCTGCAGTCACTCTGGAACCTTTTACATACACTTGAGCACATGCCCGGCCATTGTCAGTTTTACCATTGTCTTTCCCCCAGTCTAGATGATATTACAAACTTACCACAGCATACAGTTATATCTTGTCTTAGCAGACAGGTTCTTTTAATTACATATAGCCTTCGACAAACAACATCACAGCACAAGGAGAAATATACACTGTACATGACTTCCTTATATACAATTCATTTACACATAGCAATCTCTGATTGGTTCCCAACTCACTGACTCAACCCAAACCCAGGATTGCATCATTCACAATCACCTGGACTAGGCCAGAACACATTCCCCAAATGATTCCTTATATACAGTTAATGCATGACTCAGCATTTCCAATAGAAGCCTATTAGCAGTGCATGACTCAGCTATATTACATTACAATACATTGTAAAACCTGACATTTTTGCTCAGAATGTTTTAATTCAGATGCTGAGCTGAGTCTAGCAAAGGACTTGCAAATGAAGCAAACATTCCTGCAGCCATTTTGCTTGGCACATTTTGCCCATTGGTACCGGTAGTTTAGCATGCCTCTGAGAGTCCCCCATTGATATAACCAGTCACAACAAATCATGAGATGCAATAGGAAGCATCTGCATTTGAGCCAAATTACATCAGTTCCTGCTCAAGAATAATGACTGAGAAATTCTCAGGGAAGTAAACGGACTTTCAATGAGACTGAAAATTCTGGGAAAGCTTTCTGTGCCTGTATACTTGATAATAAGGGTTAAATGCACAGTTGCTGTTTTGTCCCAATTCGGGTTTTTTTTATGCTGACAATAACAATGAATCACATGTGGCTTTGAAAAAAAAAATAAAGGGGAGTTTTTATTTTGTGCAGATGGATTCAATTTTTTTAACTTCTCCACTTCACCTCTTATATTTCATCTGTCTCATCCTGTGTATCTTGTTCTCTTTTGCTTTTTTATTAGAGTTGAACTGAAATGACTTACTTAGTTCCATATTTACTTTCATGAGCATGAGTGGTTTTGACACTTATTCTGAACACAGTCAATTTGTCCCCATACTGCTTGGCAGGGCACTCTTTCCCCTACCTGACTGCTGTTGTTTTCCAGTGTCAGCATTATTTTATTTCTTTCTCATTCTCACCGCACCTCATTTATTCTCCCATTTGCTTAATTTGACCATGGAGGTTTTCCTCATTTTGTGGTTGGTATCTGATTTGATGACATCACAAATGCCTTTAAATCAATAATATTGTCACAGCCAATTGGAATCAAAGGCTTAGATGGCAAATGAGACTGAAGATACTGGGGGCAAATTTAAGACAAGAAGCAGCAGTTTCCAGGGCAACAAGAAGGCACTGAAAAACTTAGAAATGGTTTTATTCCCACTATAGTGTGATATATGCACATCAGATCTTCTGATACCTTTGACTAAGTACCAGATCAGTATTTCCAGAAAGCTTGGGATAATCCTGATGCTTGATAGTATGCAAAAAGTCTTAGTGGGGGAAACATGCAAAGAGGATTGACATTCACTCTGACTGCACAATGGCAACAGAGATCTCCTCTTTGCCATTCATCCTTCCTTTAGCAGGGGAAGACTTTTCTATTTAGGCAGGCTTTCAGAACATGTACTTCTATGGAAAGGGCTGTAATGAGGATACTGCATTGCTTTAAATTGTACTGTTTTTGCCTGCCAATCCCCGAAATAACGAGACCACATATCAATATTTGGGTTTAAATCTGGGCAACTTTTATTAATTGTTACCTGTTTAATTTTGACTGGATCTCAATCTCTGGATTCTGAACTTGGTGGCAAATCCGAGGTAGCGTCCCTGCCCAGCCTACCTCTTGGCTGATTAGGGTGAAATCCCCAGGTCCCCTGGATGCCCAATCCGGGCAACTTCTGAAGGAAATGTGTTGGCGAAGTTTTTCTCAGTATATCTGAGACCATACTGTTCGTATAACTAGGCCATTATAATTCCCTTCACCTCATCAAATTGAACCTTAGGTGAGTGTTTTAGTTAATGGCCTTCACTCCTGAAGGGGGTGCCTTGGGCATACACCAAATTTTAGCTTTTCCTAACTGTTTATTGCAACCACTTATTTAACGCCACACCATCCCAATTTGCCTGGCAACAGTATAGGGTAGGCAAAAAACTCTCCTAGAACATAAAAGGGAAAAATTCCTACCCGACCCCCTAATGGCAACCATAATATACTGTTTAATGGGTGGGAGTGGTGGGTCAATGTTCGGCTTGAATGAGGAAGGAGGCAAGCCAGTGCTAAGAGCCTGGCTCCGCCCCCTTCTAAGTAATCCCAAACGGAAGTATATTTCTCTTTTTTCAGGGGAGGAGGCAAACTCCTCTCCCACCCCACTGCGTGGGGTGGTAAAGCTTCTAACTTATGCTTTTCAAGGGTATGATTCAAGTTGTTTTAATATAATTCATATTTCTTTCAAAGTTGACTTTTGCATGTTTAGAATTATATTGTAATTATCTTAATTTACAAGCTTTCTTGAGTCCTTGTCTTGGTGAAAAGGCAGGATACAAATAAAAATCACAACAACAACAACCACTTAGCACATAAAATGCTGAGTCTTTGAAATGGGTAAAATCTGAGAGTATATCTCAGTAATTTAAATCCAACATCTGTCACAGTTTCATGCAATGAAATGCTAGGATTTGTAGTTTTGTGAGGTCTTCAGAATTATCTGGTAGAGAATTCCGATGCTGTAATTTGGAGGACTGGATTCATGGTTCCCACTAGGAAGCAGTTCTAAAAAGTCTCCAGGTATGAAACCATTTCCAAAGAACACACATGGAGAAGTGAGATAACTGTATTTGGCTATCACAGACTTCATGCAACAATCACCACCATTCCAACTGAGAAAAGCCTAATCCCATTGAGCATATTCAAGGGGAAAACATTGCTGTTTAACTATGAGGGTTGAATGAAAAGTAATGCCTTCACCTTCATAACTCCTCAACAGATGGCAGTACTGGTATGCAGCAGGTACTGGCTTTTTCAGTAGACTCTCCTCTACAGTTCCATTTTGGTGGGAAGCCTTAGCATTGAATGGTTGTGTTGTTAAAGTGAAGTAGGGAACCCTGCACAGACGGTTGGTCAATGCGACTTAAGCAATGTGCAGTCAATGAATTCTTGACAGCAGAAGGTGTCACCCCAAAGGAGATTCATCAGAGAATGCAAGCTGTTTATGGTGATTGTGTTGATGTGAGTACTGTGCGTCATTGGGCGAGTAAGTTTAAAGATGTTGAGGTGGGAACATCTGACTTGCATGACAAACAAAGAGTTGGATATCCTGTGACAGCAACCACCGAGCAAAAAGTTGACAGATTGATTCAGGATAATCACTGTATCAATCAGAAAGAAATTTCACGCATAATTGGCAGTTCACAAGAACATGTGAACTGCTTGGCTATTGGAAGATCTGTGCATGATGGGTTGCGGATTGCTTTGCTTGGCTATTGGAAGATCTGTGCATGATGGGCTGCGGAAACAGAATGTTGACTTCTTCCATGACGGCTTCAGAAAACTTGTTAATTGTTGGAAGAAATATATCCAATTGTATGGCGATTGTGTGAAAAAGTGAATAGTGGTAATTAAAGAGCACATCTAAAGAGCACATTATCTCTGCATTTGATTTATTAAAATATTCCCATCCAAACCCAAGTAACGAAGGTGGAGGCATTACTTTTCATTCAACCCTCGTAGACTGGAAAGGGGAGAAGGAATGCAGTGATTGACCAATGGACTTAAGCACTCCATACTATAATATTTTATTATACCAGTAGTGAACTTTAGTGTTTGAAATAACCCTGGCTCTGAACAAATAAATTTGTCTATCTAAAATCTCAATGGAAGGCAACTTTGCTACGTGCTGTATGGACAACATATATAGAATTACCTTAAAATCTTCAGAAATTATTCACATTTCTGATTGTGCCATTTATCAGAAAAACAAAATGATTAGAAATGTATGTATATATTTAAAGAGCTGCAAATCAGACAAGATTTTAGCATCCTAGTGACAGTACTTGGTAGAAAGATCTATTTAAATTGGCTTTCAACTCTATTTCTGGCAAATGATGAGAACTGGCAAAAAGAGTCCCAAGTTTTGTCGTATATGCAAACAGTTCTACAGTGCAATTGTCTTCAGTTATGTTTTGAGGGGAAGTATTTATAGACTACGCCTTAGTTTCTGCTGTAACAAGCCATCACAACTGCACTACAAGATTACAAACAAGAGAATGGATGGTTCTAATTTTCAGATGTGCTACACAGGGCCTCATTACACTTGAGTATTTTCCCACTTCAAACTACTTTAAATGCTGTGACTGCCGCCTTCAGAATTCTGGGACTTGTAGCTTAAAAATGAGCCTTTAAACTGCTCATCCAGAGAAGCCATAGGCCTCAATAAACTACATGCCCCAGAATTCTGCAGGAAAATTGCATTCAAAGCACCACTGGCAGATGTTATTAAGTTGTCACTTTGGAATCTTTTAATATAAAGAGTTCACATGAACTCAGTTTTCCAATGATTTGTAGAGCATTTCAAATGGATATACGGGGTAACAATTATATATAAGTTTAAATCTAAAGGAGCTTCACTTAATCAATACAGAAATCATATAAAGTAGGCTCAGTATTAACATACCCAACTTAAGAGCAAAGTATTCCAAAAAGTAACTTTTCTAAACTCTTTTTTCAGCTATATGTCAATACTTAAATTATTTTATTTTTTATTTATGAATTTTATATACCACCAGTCCCTGAAGGCTCGGAGCAGTTTACAATATACATATGTGATACATTACATTTAAAATCAAAGAAAATTTTCAATCAACAAGATTCAAATGCCAGCCTAAATAAATAAGTTTTACAAGCTCTACGAAAAGATAGTAAGTCTCGGAGAGCTCATGTTTCCGCTGGCAAGGCATTCCACAGGTAAGGAGCCATCACCGTGAATGCTCTACGCCTAGTAGACATCAGGTGAAAGGTTCTAAAATTGGGAACTTCAAGGAAATTCTGATCGTCTGAATGGAGTGATCTCGGGGGTTGGTAGGGGATGAGTCAGTCCCACAGGTACTCTGGACCCAGGCCATATAAGGCCTTAAAGGTAAGAATCAGCACTTTGAAGGTAATCCGGTGCTCAGTCAGCAACCAGTGCAGTTGCTGCAAGATTGGAGTGATATGACACCTCGCTGGAACCCCTGCGAGAAGCCAGGCAGCAGCATTTTGCACTAGTTTAAGTTTCTGGCTCACCAATAAAGACAGGTCTATGTAGAGGGCATTACAGTAGTCCAACCTTGAGATGACCGTAGCCTGGATCACCGTGGCCAGGTTGTCCCTGGACAGATAGGGAGCCAGACGCCTAGCCTGACGCAGATGGAAAAATGCGACTCTGCTCACAGCGGAGGCCTGGGCCTCCATTGTCAGCAGAGGGTCTAAAAGGACTCCCAGACTCTTTACCAAAGATGATGGGCATAATGTCACACCATCCAGTGTAGGCAACCGGATCACTCCTCTGTCCGGGCGACCATCAATGTAATAAACTAGTATATGGGAAATATTTTTAGAGGGGGTCGTGATTGAGAAGTGTATTGTCGAAAAATTTCACAGCTGGAATCACAGGAGAACACAGCCATACAGCCCAGAAACCATACAACTCCCCGATTGAGAAGTGGTTCCACATAATATTCCACACTATAGTATTTCAAAGGCAGCATTCTTTACTTGTTTAAATTCAGCGGATTTTATTGGGCTGTATCTAATCTTCATTTTTTTTCAGTATGCTTACACTCCACAGAAGCAACAAAGATGTATTTTGCAAAGAAATTGTGGAGTCAGTGACTCAGAGACACTAGTGACTAAATTAGAACACACACATGCATATAAATACACATACAAATACACACACACACAATGAACCTGTGTGCATATATAAGCTAATATATAGATAATAATGGCTTGATATACAACTACATGGTAAAATCTCTAATTTGTTGTTCAATTACAGCATGAAGTAGATGCGTTGTATTCTTAGGACTGCTATACTTGCTTTGTAGCTCTGTTATTGTCCTATTTCCCGCTTCTTTGCGTGTCTAATGGTGCCTGTGTGATCTCTTAATTCAGACCGAAAAAAAACCCCCAGATTACTTTTATTCCTTCATTTATATAGTCAGTGATCATAGAAAATCTGCATTAACTCAGAAAATTGTAACTCTTTTAGGTCTACAAATGTTGGACGGTAAGACTGAAGAACATTGAACATAATAAGTCTCGAGATCAGGCCGTAAGAAATAGAATACAAATGTTATGTAGTATGTAAATCTAGAAGACTTGTCTCCAAAAGGATTAATATGTGAAAGAAAATAATTCTCATGGTGGTGGTTGGAATTATAACTGTTGTGTTTGTGTATGTGTATGTCCTAAAACAAAAAAAATATTAAAAAAGAAGAACATTGAACATGTTCAATAGTAAATGAATACTTAGCATTTGTATAATGTGTGTAAAGCAATTGCCATAAGTAATCTCTGTTCCTCTACTACTATTCCCATGTGCCCTAATTAGCATACTGAATATTAAGCAGCAACAACAGTTTCAGTCCCACCATATCTACAGAGCTCCATGCCCCTCCACCTCAGTATTCCTAAAGAAGGTAGTCTAGCATTATTATTACTATGGGGTGAGTAGAGTTTGACACAAGCTTCTAGTGAGTGAAATCTGAACTACTTCACTTAGAGTCAGAACCAGCACCATAATCCTCTCTACACTATGTCTCTCTTTGCTTAGTCTGTTCCTGGGAAGATCTGACGGGAACTCATGTTTGCATTTACAGTTGACTGTGTGTCTCTGAATTTCTGACATAAGTTGTTCAAACATTCCAAAATCTCAACTCTTCCAGAATTAGTGATGTAAAGAGTATTTACCAATTTTCTTGTCTTCAGTGGGAAAGGATCAGGGCCTACTTTTCACCCCAGTGTGAGGGTGACAAGCATAATATCCTTATTTGTATTGTATACACAATATTCATGTTCTTCTTCAAACTGGTTTTTGTGCAATTATTTTTGAATTGCAGAATACATAATACATACACATATATATACACCAAAATACATTGGTGAAATTTTTACAACACAAGTTTTCAGATGCAAAAAATAATTGAAAATATGCAGAAACTCCCATCATCTTATTTAGTGACAAGAAAGCTTTTCTTACCATTCTTGAATATGCAAGTGTAATAAGTGAAGATTTACGTTCCTAGCCACAATATAACATCCAAGGACTCTTCTTTTGTAAGAACCAGGTTTGTTGCTTATTCATTCAGTCACTTCCGACTCTTCATGGCCTCATGGACCAGCCCACACCAGAGCTCCCTGTCGGTCGTCACCACCCTTAGCTCCTTCAGAGTTAAGCCAGTCACTTCAAGGATGCCATTCATCCATCTTGCCCTTGGTCAGCCTCTCTTCCTTTTTCCTTTCATTTTCCCCAGCCTCATTGTCTTCTCTAAGCTTTCCTGTCTTCTCATTATGTGGCCTGACAGAGCTCCCTGTTGGCCATTACCACCCACAGCTCCTTCAGAGTCAAGCCAGTCACTTCAAAGATACCATCCATCCATCTTGCCCTTGGTCGGCCCCTCTTGCTTTTTCCTTCCATTTTCCTCAGCATCATTGTCTTCTCTAAGCTTTCCTGTCTTCTCATTATGTGGCCCAACAGAGCTCCCTGTCGGCCGTCACCCTTCCCCCCCGCTCCTTCAGAGTCAAGCCAGTCACTTCAAGGATACCATCCATCCATCTTGCCTTTGGTCGGCCCCTCTTCCTTTTTCCTTCCATTTTCTTCAGCATCATTGTCTTCTCTAAGCTTTCCTGTCTCCTCATGATGTGGGCAAAGTACTTTATCTTTGCCTCTAATATCCTTCCCTCTAATGAGCAGTCAGGCTTTATTTCCTCAAGTATGGACTGGTTTGATCTTCTTGCAATCCAAGGCACTCTCAGAATTTTCCTCCAACACTACAGTTCAAAAGCATCTATCTTCCTTCACTCAGTCTTCCTTATGGTCCAGCTCCCACATCCATAGGTTACTAGGGGGAATACCATTGTCTTAACTATGCAGAACCAGGTAAGAAGAGAAAATGTACACTTAGATGCCTGGCAGTGATGTCAAGACACATATTTTCTATCCTAGTGTCTACTATTTTAAACATTCAGTAGTAACTGACAGCCTGAGACTCATTTAATGGGTGTAATCCGGCCCAGCATCCGAACGTATCTCCTTCTATGTCCCACCTCGGAGTTTAAGATTTTCTGGGGAGGCCCTGCTCTCGGCCCCACCTCTATCACAAGTGAGGCAGGTGGGGACAAGGGACAGGGCCTTCTCAGTGGTGCCCCCCCACCTATGGTACTCAGTCCCCAGGGAAATTGGGTCATCAACATCCCTCCTCTCCTTCAGAAGGAAGCTGAAAACATGGATATGGGACCAGGCCTTTGGGTAATCTGGCAGACTGACAAGGTAATGATGACCAGAGTTTGGAAAGGACTATGGGCAATGCTGAATGGACTTACGGATTTTAGAACTCGGTGAACGTTGGCCACTAGATTGGCTTTTAGTTGTTATTGTATTAATTGACTATTTTAACTTGTGGTTATTGTTGTTATGTATTTTATCTGTTGAATTGTTGGCATCGAATTGTGCCGGTTGTAAGCCACCCTGAGTCCCCCCTCGGGGGTTGAGAAGGGTGGGGTAGAAGTGCCCGAAATAAGTAAGTAAATAAATAAATAAATAAATAAATAAATAATCATCATCTAAAGCTGTTCTGCTTCCTCTACAACCTTTTGAAAATGTTGATTACTCTTTTCTGCACCTCTTTTCCAAAACCAAAATGAATTTTGGGTGTCAGTTGTTTCAGAGGAAGAGTTATCTTATTTGGGTAATGACTTGTACATTACCCATTGATAAAATCTATTTATTTTAAAGTACACCATTATAGTTAAGAGCAATTTTTATAATTGATATATATGAACAAGTTCCAAAAAGGTTCAAACTGGAGAGGCGTTATTAAGCTACACTACAAAACAAAGCTTGTCCTCTTGGTTGGCCTCATTAGCCAGGCAGATGGTAGAATATTTTCAACCCTCTCTATTTTATGAAAAGAGGTTTGTAGTTCACAAATATTTTAGTTTGTGTGAAGAATCAGCCAATAAATATATACACACATGCATGTGCACACACACCCCACATATGTGAACAGACACTAGGGGAACCAAAAACATTCAGCATGCAAGGAAATGCCATCTTGCAGATAAATGACACATTACACCTCTTAAGAAGGTTTACTTTGAAAAGCAAACAATACTTGAAGCACCTCTTTGCTTGAGTTACTTCAGAAACTTCTCTTTTTTAACCTTTCTGCTTTTAATTTAATGATTTAGCTCTGTGAGAGCTTCTGCAAAACAACTTTATCAATCTTTAGGCAAAAGGCACATTGAATCATTGATGCTTATTCTTGACCTCAGTGAAACAAACTTTTAGGAGGTCTATTTATTTTCTTAATATTTTTTTCCTCCAGATAGCATTCTCAATTCCACCTTGATTGCATAGATCTGAGTCTACTCCTCAGTGGTTTTGGTTATGACATCTCTGGGCACTATGCCTGTGAACTCTAATTATTCCAGTCAACAGGCTAATCAGGCAAGTAATCAGGATAAATTTTAATCAATGGGTTGCTAGTTAAGAATGCACTTTTTAATTTAAGCAGCTAATTTGGTTTTGATTTGTTTCAGTAATAGGAGGGAAAAAGTAACTGCAAAGATGATCTTTATCAGTGCTGTCAGTACTTTAGGTGGAATGAACGGAGAGAGCTAATTTTGGGTATAATGAATGGATAGGAAATTGTTAGTTTAATAAACAAAACAATTATTGCTGTATTGTTACTGCGCAGGAGAGGGAAGGCTCTTGTGGCATTTTTCTCTTAGGCTATGTCCACACTTAAAAAACACTTAAAAACAACAACAACAACAACAACAACAACAACACTTTATTTGTACCCCACTACCATCTCCCCAAGGGACTCGGTGCGGCTTACATGAGGCCGAGCCCAAATACAACAATAAAAGCAATAAAACAACAATACAAGCAATAAAAACATAGACAATAAAATATAAAACATTATCAGTAAGACAAAACACAGTTAAAAACAGTGGGAAGGCCAAATGTAAAGTTAAAATTGGAAGTAATGTTGGGACATGGATGAAAAGGAGATAGTGGTGTTTCTGGAAGGGCATACGAGCAGACCTAAAGAAATGTAAAGTGCTTTGGAGGACAAAGTGCTATGGGGTCATTATTCCAGGAAGGCACACTGGAACAGCCACGTCTTCACACTGGAACAAAGTTGGAGCCTGTCTGATGTCTTTAGGGAGTGAGTTCCAGAGTCGAGGGGCCACCACCGAAAAGGCCCTCTCTCTCGTCCCCACCAATAGCGCCTGCGATGCTGGTGGGATCGAGAGCAGGGCCTCTCTGGATGATCGACTTCTTTTCCTCCCCCCCCCCCGTGAGATCGAGAACAGGGCCTATATCCGGATGATCACAAAAACCAACCAATACAATAAGTAAAAGGCTAGGTCTGCCAAACTTGCCACACACATCCAGCTCATTGTTTTGTGTCAGGACCGACTGACAAATATATATATGCCCAAGTTGCGTTAGTGGTGTGAGAGAATAGGCAAGCAAAGAAAGGGCACAAGGGGATGCCAGTGTTTACATCATGGGGGAGATTCCCTCTCTCAACCGCCCCCTCCCCCCCCCCCCCAAGATGTTGGTTGAGCAATCCCAGTCAGGAAGAGAGCATCTAGCAGAGGGTTGCATGGATTGGGATCAATGTAAAGATCCCAGTAACCAGCAATTCCATCAAGAAAACTTCACAATAGATTTGACCTAGGTTTACCGTAAGTTG
>NW_026846588.1:116753546-116790839 GCF_025583915.1 Anolis sagrei ordinatus | reverse complement strand
TAATTTATTATAATATATATATATTATTATATTATATTATTTTATTTTATATTGTATATAATTAATATATTTATATTATTATTTTATTTTATTTTTTTATTTATATTATATTTTATTATTTATATTATATAATTTTATATTATATTATTTATTATTTATTATTATTATTATTTATTATTATTTATATTTTATTTATTTAAATTTTATTATTATATTATTGTTTATTTCATTATATTATTAAATTGACTCAGTTTTGGCTACTTTATCTTATTACTTTTTTATTTAATATCTTAATATCTTGTTCTATTTGATTATTTTATTTGATTTATTTTATGAAATGATTTTGTTTATAGAGCATTTAGCATTGCGCAATCGCGTCCGCCATTTTAACGAATCGATTCGTTATTATTTTAATAGCGAATCGATTCGTATTTAATAACAAAGTTTCGGAAGTCGCTTTTGCGCATGCGCAATCGCGTCCGCCGTTTTAACGAATCGATTCGTTATAACCTTAACGAATCGACCCCGCGCCAATAACGAAGCTTCGGAAGTGATTTTGTGCATGCGCGGGGGTCCGCCATCTTAACGAATCGATTCGTAAATATTTACGAAATTTCGTAAATACCGAACTTTTTTAAGGGAAAAATTTGTAATTATTTTAAATATCGAAACAAAAAAACACCCCAATTACAAATCGATTTTAGAAACAAATTTTTGCGTTGTTACCCAGGCCTATATATTTGTTGAAATTGTTCTTCATTTTAATTATTGTATTGTTTTTAAGTGTTTTTTCCCCACTACAAATAAAATATGTGCAGTGTGCATAGGAATTTATTCATGTTTTTTTTTTCAAATTATAATCTGGCCCTCCAACAGTTTAAGGGACTGTGACCTATCCCTCTTTTTAAATTTTTTAGGGACCCCTGGTTTAACCCATTGCGTCACCGGGGGGTTCCAAATCCAGCTCAAACCTGCTAAATCCAAGGCCATGTGTTCTGATAGTCTAGCCCACCCATTGACTGGCCTGTTCCCTTGTCCCCATGTCACCACCATCACTCTCCACTCACTATAGAGCCCCCTGCAAGTACCTGGGTGTTGCTTGCCACACCTACTGAAATCAGCATGGGACACCCACGGGATCAGCAAGGTAGAGTGACATACTCCTTCTTGGTTTTACAGGTGCCCCAGATAGACACAACCATGATGGCCAGATGTGTTCACACATACAATATTTCAAGCAGAAGTTAATTCCAACCCATTTCACATGAGTTGCATTTCTTCCCACAATATTTGATTTACTGTCAACTATTCCCTTTCTTAGATCAACATTTTTATATGCAGTTTCACTTGTGTGCACATTTCTGGACTGAAGAACTGAATTGTGCAATTCAGAAGAGTGTGAAAAGTAAAGGATAATTGCATTCCAGTTCGCATTTTAGTTTGGGAAGTGCAAATTAGGTTTGTTCATTTCATGGTAGAAACCAAAGAAATCTGACCCCCATATCTAATTAACACTTCTTTCAGTGTCCTTCAAAAGCATCTATATTGATGTTTTGATAATATGCATTTATTTCATACTAGTAAATTAATTGGTCAGAAGACAGTTGATTATCCATCTAGAAGCATACTCTCAGCTTTCGCAGAAAGATGTAGCTGTTTTATTGTCCTTATACATAAAGCTTCCACGGTTTGAAGTGCTCAAATAAATAATAGCTGGGAAAGCTGCCCAGTTATGATGCTATCTGTTAGATATGATGATGCTCTTACTAGAAACTATCTTATCATAATGCATTTAGAAATCTCTTTTGTGCTATGAAATATAATCTAGTCAGGGATTCCAGATCTCACTGCTGGATAGAAGTTTTGCACAAGAGAGCGAGAATTCATGGCAATATCTGGTCAGGCTCATAACTGTTCTAGAGGTCATTAGTCCACTCTAAGAACCTGACCAGAATATGGTGGATTTGAAAAAGAAGATAATAGTTTGAATCAGCTATTGGCCAGAAGATAAGAGTGACTTTGGTGATGGTAATTATGAATAGTACTATAAATGTTTGGTTTGATTTTTGAATGATAACAGCAGAAACATTTGCCTTGAGAACTAGGTGTCTCCGTTTTTACCAATGATATCTGGGAAGAGGCAAAAAGATGTTATTTGTTAAAGATACCATAATTGCTATTCTGCATTAAGGCAAGGCATTGGATTAGATTACTGTTAAGGTAATCTGGTTATATATCCTATTTTCCCTCCTGGCAGCTCAATACATACGCTTTCTCCATTTTCAAATATTAGTTCAGTTTGAAGAATTGTGATTGGATTCAGAGTATGTATTATGTGGTATGCCTTAGCCTACACTCAACTCCAATTGTTCCCAGTCAAAGTTTAATATCCTACCTGCTAAACCAGTGAACCTCACCTCTTTGAAACTCTCCCCAGTATAGTAAAGGGTGAGTGTGCTGTCCACCCAGACACTATAAAAAATAAGACTTCTCTCTATAGCTGAGTGAACTGCAGTTGTCTATCTTGAAAACTTAAGATACTAAGCAACTGAGACTAGTACTGGTTTTAAACATCAAAAAAGAATATTTATTTACACAAAGTCCTTGAAGACTTGGCACAGTTCATACAGTTGCAAACAAACAGTCAATAGATGAAGCTACAAAAATATTCTTTCTTTCCTATAGTTACAGAGGCAACCCTTTCTCCAGATGGCAGATAAGATTCTGGAATCTTAACACCCTAACCTAAAGCTGTTGTGGTTTAGAAAAAGGCAGGCTTTTCCCCTATCTATAACTTAAGGTCAGTCCTGGAGACAAAGTAGTCATGACTCTCTCTCTCTATAACTATAACTATAACTATAACTATAACTATAACTATAACTATAACTATAACTATAACTATAACTATAACTCAATCTTCTCAACTAAGCTTATCTGTCTAAAATATCTCAACACAGCTCAATACAAAATATACTATCTAAACTAACTCAGTATAGCTTAATACTTATCTTACTCAGTTTCTAGTTTTTGCAATGGTTCTCCCAGAGCTAACTGCTTAGCCATCAGCACGTCTGAAATCTTTCCTCAAACTGAAAAGGCAGGGGAGAATCTAAAATGGAGATCTTTCCCTGGGAGAAAAGGCGGTCCCTAAACTCAAAGAGCTGCTCTCTAAGCCAATAGTTGCAAAGAGGCCTGCAGACTCTGATACTATTAACTTTTAGGACTCTTACAAAGATGCAGCAGCCCTGGGAGAAAATGCAAGAGGAAGCAACCTCAAGCAACTTTAAAGTGAGGCAAATCAGGCTCCTGGGAGACGGAACAGTGAGGATCTCTGGAAAATGTAGCCCACCAACTGTGCTGATTTGGAGAATGAGGCAGCTATCCTGAGCAATTTCTTCTTAGACATTCTTGTTATTTAGAAGCAAAATCTAATGGTCTAATGGTCCCAAATATTTTGGACATATTTGGGAAGCCAGCAGGGCAATTCCATAGACATGAGGGTATACACGCTTCATGACTGGTAATTGACCATAGGAATGGAACAACGGAAATGATATCGGATTGTGGCTTGACGATGAGATGATTCGGAATGTAGTAGAAATTTTGTAGTAATGTTGTTTTGATAAGATGTTTTTCTGATAATGATGAATTGTGGATTATTTTGCACTATGTTTTGTAAATTGCACCTGTTTTTTCATGTTGTATATCGCAATGAGTCGCCCTCGGGCTGAGAATTGCAGTATATAAGCGCAGTAAATAAATAAATAAATAAATAAATAAATAAATAAATACATTCCAATTTTCACAACACCAGCCTTTATCTCAATGTCAGACAGATCATAATGGGGCTTTATCATGTCAGAAGTGACCGGAAAAACTGCAAGTTGTTTTTGGTGTGGGAGAATTGGCCGTCTGCAGAGATGTTGCCCAGGGGACACCTGGATGTATTACCATCCTATGGAAGGCTTCTCTCATGGGAAACTGGAGCTGAAAGATGGGAGCTCACCCTGAACTGCCAACCTTCAGGTCAGCAGTTCAACCAGCACAAGGGTTTAACCCATTGCACCACTGCGGCTCTGCTTCATTAATTAATGTGTAGTCAGTGTGGACTGTACACTTTTTCTGGGCAGTTGTACACTGTGCACATTGCAATGACTGACCTCATTGGTTTATTACAGCGGTTCTTTTCAAAGCAACCACGCAGCAGTATCCAAACTAAGCATGTATTACTTTAGTTGAAGAATTAGGGACTACAGCTCTTAAGAAGCCCAAGAACTCTCTGACTAAACCAACCCTGGGCTATTTTCGTGTGTGTCTCTGGTAATAATAATACTAAGAAAGAAATATTTTAAAACGCAGAGAAAGGCTTCCTTTACATAAAGTGATTTGCAAACATTTCGCAGAGCTCTTTACAGCAAAAATCTTAGGTTCTGGAAAATGCACCAAAAAACTTATTAAGGAAGCTACAGCTTGATAAAATGGAGGAAGTTCCTGATCTTTATTCTGCTCTAACACAGAGTTAGCTGGAGCTGTAATTCAGTAATAATTACTGTCTGTTCTGCTTGGTGCTTTGGCTGGAAAGCTGTTGAATTGTTTTCCTGTTTTGGATTCTCTGCTGTTCTCTCTAAGATGTTAACACGTGACTTGTTTAAGATATTTTCTCTAGAGGAACTAGTCAAATATTTAAACAGCAGTAAAGATGTATCAGTTACTGCTGCATTAGATTCAAATCCCCGCTTATTCCAAGGATGTATACAAGAATTCTGTTTTTTCCTCTTTTTTTTTTTTTTGGAATCAGCACAATCTGTTTCAGTCCAGAAATGCTTACATGAGCTTCTTCATGGGCTGAAAAATGTTGAGTAAATTTCTGGAATAACACATTCTTTTTTTTTACATCCTGAGACTTGGAGCTTATTCAGACACTTAAATTTGAGGCCAATCCAGGGCTTTGCTGGTTTGCACGAGCCCCAAATTCCATGGAGCTGTTCAGATCTGTGAAAATCGCAGGAGCAGAGTCCTAGCTGGTCCAAACCTAGTTTGACTCCACTGGATGGTTATCCTTACCTTGACTGTTGTCCCTGTCACTACAGCACCCATCAGAGAGTTCCAGGTGATCTTTGCAAATCTGTAGTGTGCATCCCGGCAACAGAAACAATATAGCCCCAAACTCATCCTCCTTTTCCAGTGCAATGGAGTACAGGGAAAAAGGGGACGGTGGTGCTGGCAAATGTAGTGGTTTGAAGCAAACCAGAGCTGGCCAAGTTGGACATGGTAACTGTGAAGTGTGGGACTGCCTCAGAGAATAATCCAACTTCTGCTAATGCCAGGTAACTCCATGTTAAATGCTTTTGCCTCACATTGTTAACTGAAAGTCCTTTAACATCATGTGGATTTCAAGGAACAACTTATAGTTGGTGTAGACAAATCCATGGTCTTGCCTTCATTTTAGATTTTACTGTTTATTTCTGTTTATTTCTTATTGCTCCCCAGCTCAAAGTCTTCAATGGTTCATAAGGGGAGATGTGTTCGGACATGTAAGTTGGGCCAGAGCCATTTAGGGCTTTATAAGCCAAAGCCAGCACTTTGAATTGTGCCCGGTAGCAAACAGGCAGGCAGTGGAGCTGGCACAGCAGGGGGGTTGTATGCTCCCTGAGAGCCACTCCTGTTAGCAACCTGGCTGCCATCCGGGACATGGGAGGCTTCCTGTGTTGTATAGAGATCAAAATTGGGAAGCTGGGCAGCGGATGCTTCTCCTCGTGGGATCAGGTAAGAAAGGCAATATAGGGCGTTCAGCAATTGATTCCCTAGGCTCCTCACTGGATTTACCATGATGTGTGGTGATTCCTGTGGCTCATGTCATAAGGTCATAAATGTGCAGAGGTGCCTTCAAGTCATCTGTTTACTTATTATTATTACATTTATTTATACCTTGTTTTATCTCTCTAAAAGGGACTCAAAGCAGCTTAGATGACCCCAAAATTTTATCAGGTTATCTTAGACAGAGAATGTTCAGAAGGGTATTCCCTAGGCTTGGGCGGTTTCGTTCGTTAATTTCGTAATTCGTTATTAATTCGTATTTAAATTAGCTTACGATCCAATATTGAGCCATGCAGGAATAGTGTGAGGAGTAAATTAGATTCGAAACAATTTTTTCAATTTATTTCGTAATTGTTTTGTAATTATTTCGTAATTATTTTCGCATGTCTGGTGCAAGTTTTATAGTTGTTGTTTGTTTTATCACACCAACAGTCAACAACAGAGGGAGAGGGAAGCTTCAGAAGTTCCCCCTGTCCCATTTGGAGGTTTTTTAGCATATTGCGCAATCGCGTCCGCCATTAACGAATCGATTCGTAATTTTACGAAATTTCGTATATTTCGAACTTTTTTAAAGGAAAATTTCGGAATTCTTTAAAAAAAACGAAACGCAAGGGCCCCCTAAAAACAAAACGAGTTTAGAACCAAATTTTTCCGTTGTTACCCAGGTCTAGTATCCCAGTTCCTTCCTCTGAAATACAGTCTACAATACCATGGAATTATACTATACATTACAACCCTTTCAGACAGGAAGGATCTTATTCAGTATTAATCAGCCCAAGTGAACTAAGTATAGCTTACTTTCAAAAGTAGGACCATTTTGATTGTAATTGAACCAAATCTAATATAAAAGCTGTATTCAGCTGTGAGAAGAAATTTTTTCTGCCTTGCTAGTTCAAAGTGGAAAAAAAATACAAATTAGTACAGAACTTCACAGATTCTTAGTTTATTGGTAATTAGCTTTAAAAGAATATTCTTTTTCTTCTTTCTTCAAGATCTCTGTGGGTATGTCTGAGTTGTGCCAGCTCTGCCAGCTGAACCTCTTGCAATGCCAGCCCCTGCTCCTCATACCATCCCATTCTCCCATATAGTAGCTATTGTTGTGTTGATTTGGTGGGCCTGGAAGGGTAGTAAATAATTCTGAGTGATTTTTCTTGCTGCTTGTAGTAATAATAAATGGTAGCTTTATTGTCTGTCCCTTGAAAGAAGAGGCAAAAACCAAATGTTAAAAATGAGTTGTTTTCAGTCGAAAGATGATGAATGGTGTTTTTTTTCTTCCTTTTTCCTTTTGGAGATTCAGTTACAAATCACCTTGTTGACACACCCCAGTCCTTGGGCTTTGCAAGGGGTATGATTGCTCTGGAAACTGAATCTGAATAATAGTTCCTTCTTCCCACATTTATTCATGCCACAACAAGACTAGCATTTCATGTCTCTTGTACTTGATGACAAAGAAAGATTTTCGCAAATATAGTTATTGATGCCTGCTAGATGACTTCTATATCTCCCTGAGCACATCGGAGATATAGCTAAAAGGGCAGGTGTTTCCTCCAGTATGTTGCTCTGGAGTGGAGTGCTTATGGTAAAATAGAGAAATCATCTCACTAAACTGCTTAAATAGACCATAATGGGTTATGAATTGCTGAGGGGGATGCATCCCAGAGCTCACAGGCATACACAAGTGCTAGAAAATGAGAGCCAACTTTCTTCCAAACCATCCATCCTTTATTTCCCACAGCAAATTTATCATCTTTCAAGGGCCCAGAGCTAATAAACACACACCTGGCTTCTCCAGACACAATTTGCTTATTGATGCCTCTCCATCTACACACTAGAGAGGAGAAAAAAGGTCTTTAGGTATTGCCGTATTAGCAACATGCAGCCAAAATTAGTTTTTTACCCTCTGTGTTATAATGATCTCCTCGAATTTCTGAAGCAGCCTTGATAAACATTTCTAGCAGATAAATTACTTGCCTTGCATTCATTATCTTATTTATATTGTAACCAGCAAAGTGTCTCATAAGTTCCTAGTTATGTAGTTTTTCTGTGTTAGTGCCAAACTAACCCTGTTTCTGTTATACATTTTAAGGCATATATTTAAGTCATAAAGAGAAATTTAGGCATACGTTTAGGACATGAGACAGGAATCAGTGAACACCAAAAGTGATGTGCTACTGAGTGCCAAGAGAAATGTGGAAATACCTGTATTCTAGACAGGGGCGGCTCATCCATTACGCAAAGTAAGCGGTCGCAGTAACTATTTTTTGCCAGGGGCGCAGAGGCGCCTCTGTAAATGCCCCTTGGCCACCACTTGAGGAGTGCCCCCTCGGCTCACAACAGCCCTAGCAGTCCGGGGAAAGCCTCAGCAACCTATTACACAAAGCAAGCATTTGCAGTATAGTTGATGTGCCCAGGGGCACTCTTGAGGCGCTCTTGGGGGAAAATAGACCTTGACATATGTGAGTTGTAGTTAATGGGATGTATAGTTCACCTACAATCAAAGAGCATTCTGAACTTCACCAATGATGGAATTGAACCAAATATGGCACACAGTACTCCCACGACAAACAATATATATATATCAATAATTGGTGGGGAGGGGGGCACGCCAAAATACTGTTTGCTTACCATTGAAAATTACCTAGGGCCACCTCTGATTCTAGAGGCACATTTTTTGGAGAGTCACATTGGTAGCCGCATTGCTCAGTGATAGGACTTCAGTTTCACATAGAAAAGGTCCCTGGTTAGTTCCCTGTCATCTCTGGCTAGAAGCCCAGTGTACCTGTCTAAACGTATCTCCTTCTATGTCCCACCTCRGAGTTCAAGATCTTCTGGGGAGGCCCTKCTCTCGGCTCYGCCCCTATCACAAATGAGGCTGGCAGGGACGAGGGACAGGGCCTTCTCAGTGGTGGCCCCTCGCCTGTGGAATTCACTCCCCGGGGAAATTAGGTCATCAACATCCCTCCTCTCCTTCAGAAGGAAGCTCAAAACATGGATATGGGACCAGGCCTTTGGGTAATCTGGCAGACTGACAAGGTAATGAYGACCAGAATTTGAAAAGGACTATGGTAATGCTGAATGGACTTACGGATTTTAGAACTCGGTGAACGTTAGCCACTAGATTGGCTTTTTAATTGTTATTGTATTAATTGATTGTTTTTAACTATTGTGGTTATTGTTGTTATGTATTTTATCTGTTGAATTGTTGGCATCGAATTGTGCCGGTTGTAAGCCGCCCTAAGTCCCCCCTTGGGGGTTGAGAAGGGCGGGGTAGAAGTGCCCGATATAAATAAATAAATAAACCAATGATATGGGAGACTTACAACCACTACATGGATATTATCCTTTTCAGGCTCTGATCACAATTGGGAAGCAATTTTTTTTCATGATCAGTGTAATAGCTAGTGTAAGTTTCTAGTTTTCTTTTTATTAAGATCCTTTGGTAGAAAGTCTTAGAGTTTGAAGATTGTTCCTTTTTTGTAATTATTGCAAGCTGCATCTTTGTCACAATCAGCCGGTTTGCCCAAATGAGTTGGGCATGATTATCATGAAGCAAATTTATTATCATAGCCATCGAGGTCAATAATGTTAGCAAAATAGCATTCCAAATGAGGCCCTTAACCTTTCAAAAGCACATCAATCCAATTTCTGCAACATATTTAATTGAGCTATTTTATGTCAATGGGAGAGAATCTACTGAGATTATTAACCAACACAAAGTGAATGTTTCTAATAAATAAAATGGGTTAATTTTTCCTCCTGCGTTTTTGGATAACCTTCAAAACAAATATGTATTTTATCATTTGTAGTGTTGTTATGTGGAGTGATCGAACATTACGGAACTGAAAAATGTGAATCTTTTAATTTTACTCATGCCTTGACTGTATTTTTAGAAGGAATCTACAGTTAGGTGCTTCTATCTGAAGTGTTTCCTGTAGAATGATGAAAGGTTGTTTTAGGAAGAGCATTTATGATATCATTAGGAATGTCTTAGCTTATTTCATGCTTTCATGCAGAAATAATTCATTCTCCCTCAGTGTGATTTTGAGGGTTTTAAAAAATCATAGTAGCAAATTTTCAAAGGAATGATGCAAAATGTTCAATTCCTCTGGATGAAACATTTTGGGAACAGTCTATTAATATTTTTTTAATAAAAAGTGTACTCCCATCTAAATTCTACATACTGTCCTCTGAACTACTGTAGATGTGTTCACCCTTAACTGAAGATGTAATCACAGTTGGCCATGAACTTATGTTCATGGTCAATTGTGGTGACCTTGGTTGAAGTTGAAAACAAGGAATATCCAATACACATTCCTGTCTAAGATAGTAATATGTATTTCTAATTAGTATATCAGTTGGTATAAGGCTTGTGTTTTTTGGCTGAACCTCGAGTCATTTCTGCTATCCAGATTTTGAGAGAGTTTGAGGATTGCTCCTTTTTTGTATATCCATTTTTCATGCACCTCCTGGAAACTGCTGAACACCCAAATAGACATTTTTGGACCACAGCCAGAAAATGTTATTAGATCTGACCCATTGGCAGCAATGGGGGTGGGGGGGGGGAGCTTTAAGAGCTCCACTTCTTGTCATTTGCAATTATCCTGCTTCTTGCCAAGGGGTTGGACTGGATGGCCCATGAGGTCTCTTCCAACTGAATGATTCTATTATTCAATTTCAGGGCTATTAGGATGAAAATGGCCATTCTTGGAGGACATATCTACCACTGCTGACCCACCAGCAGAATGTTCAGGTCATCTCCGATTTTTAGGATTTTTTATTTCTAGAAATAATATCTCCTTTTAAAAAATACCAAAAAGTGTCCCCCATTCACCCTGCCCTATAATTTCTCCAGGAGAAGCAGCAGGGCACCATTCCTTCCTGCCAAATGTCAAATGTGCACTTCTACATCACACAGCCCACCCACTATTACACTTTCTTTACTAAAAGGTGAGGCTGCATGCGTGGAGGGCGCTGTCATGTATTACAAGTTCAGCGGCTTCATGCAGAGGCTGGTCGGGGCCGGGGCTTCCACGGCATACACCCCGCAGGGACTCAAGCCAGTTCTCTCTGTGGAATCACCGCCTCTCATCTTTGGAACACCAGCAAAAATAGCTTCAGAAACACCACCAAAGGTTGAGTTTTTTTAAAAAAAACAAAAAAACAAAAAACAAGGTGCCAGAACTTCAGAAGCCTGATGGCGTGCCAGTGCATCTGAAACGGGACCTTCCTGATCAGCTTCTTTACCGGACCACAATGGCGCTAACAATAGGAGGGACCATCTACTGTCTAATAGCACTTTACATGGCTGCCCAGCCAAAAAGACAGAATTGAATTTCTGGGCATATCTTCTAGACGGGGGGTTGGTATTTAACCTTCCACTGTTCCACTTCAGTTATGTGACTGTAGCAAATTCTTGAGATTCCATATTGAGACTAAGGAAGATTTCAGGAAAGCAATGGCCTTCCAATCCATAGGAAGATAAGGGCAAAATTAGTGCTGGATGGTGGGGAAAACTCAGTTTCCAGCATTGTTCTGTTTTTTGCACCCTTAACTAGAATTATGATATACTGAGAATGGCCATTCCACTCAGAAACTTCAATTTCAAAGAGCAAGGCATAAACAGGTTGATGATGGGAACTGAAAATGACATTATGTTGATTTATGCCTTGATGTCACTCTCCAGCTCACCAGGAACAAGGGCAAAAAGTTGACAGTGAAGCAAAACAAGAATCTTTGCTTAATCCAAAATGGAAAAAAATAATTTCTCTTGATACATTTCATAAGAATCAGTGGTTGGGCTGCATTGCAAATTCTTTTGAATGATTTTGTAGAATATTTTTCTTCTTGCCAATAAGAGAATAACATTCTTGCTCTTGAAATATGCTCACTTTATTAATGCCATGTCTCTGAGCACGTCTTGGGAGTGCAGTGTTGCAGTGAAGACAGGTATTGTGCGGCAGCACTAAATTTGGCATCTTTCCCTGATCCAGTCTCTCTGTAATGAAGTTTGGCGGGGACGAGGGATAGGGCCTTCTCGGTGGTGGCCCCCCGGCTGTGGAACACCCTCCCTGTAGACATCAGACAGGCGCCCTCCCTTATGACATTCCGCAAGAGACTAAAGACGTGGTTGTTTGAGAAGGCGTTTGACTAAGTGCTACAACAATTGGCAATGATGATTGGAACGGAATATGGATAACGAGATTGGATTGTGATTCTATGATGAGACGTCGCGAATGATTTAGTGTAATTGTATTATTGATAGTGATGTTGTTATTGTTGTTTGTGATATTGCCTTTATTGTAAATTGTTTTTATATGTTGTACACCGCCATGAGTCGCCCTAGGGCTGAGAACGGCAGTCTACAAGTGCAGTAAATAAATAAATAATAATAATAATAAAACAACAGCAACTTCTTCCAAAGCTTTTGCAATTTGCATTTCTTGTTCTCACAACATACTGAAAGAGCCCAGCACCCACAAGTAAGCAAGCAGTATGTCCCCTTATTGGAAAAAACTCCTGTATGATCCACTGGGGGAGACACATTTTCAAAAGGTATTGTGAGAAATCTAGCCATGTTTGGGTAATTTTAGATAGCTAGATAGTAGTTTTCTGAGAATGCGGCTTTGCTGTTTGCTGGAATTATTATTATCAATGATAATTATTATCTTTTAAAAAAAATTCGAAGGAGGGGAGGGAGGAGAAAAATATAAGGAGAGGAGAGAAGAGAAAAAGCTAAAGGGTGACTCAAGGCTCGGAGCCATCCTAACATTTTTAAAGAAAAGCACACCCACCCACCCAAGAGATGCTCTTTCTTTTCTCCCAAGTCCCCAAATGTGCATATTGACCCATCCACATTTTCCAACTCCCACTCCCACTAAAAAAAAGAATAAAGAAAATAAAGGGTGGGGGAAGGAAAATCAAAAAGATCCAATGCTAGAAGCCAAGCCAAGCAAAAAAGCTAAAGCAGAGTTGTGAGAGGCAGTTGGATGGACCGAAGAAGCACCTCTCTGAGTCAGGGTGCAACTGAGCATTGGAGGCAATCACTAGGCCTGGGTAACAACGGAAAAATTTGTTTCTAAAATCGATTTGTATTTGGGGGGTTTTTTTGTTTCGATATTTAAAATAATTACAAAATTTTCCTTTTAAAAAGTTCGATATTTACGAAATTTCGTAAATGGTAAAAAATTAACGAATCGATTTCCGGAACAATAACGAATCGATTCGTTAATGGCGGGCGCGACCGCGAAATACGCTAAAAAACCTCCAAAACCTTCTGAAGCTTCCCTCTCCCTCTGTTGTTGACTGTTGGTGTGATATTATAATTTTTTTTCACTAATTAAACCATAAAACTGGCCCAGACATGCGGAAATAATAACAAAACGACCTCAAAACAATAACGAAACAAATACAATATCGAAATACGAAGCATTTACAAAACGTTTTTGAAAATTCGTTTTTTTTAATAATTGCTCCAGAATGGTTCGTTATCGTTTTGTAATTGAAAAAATTAACGAATTATTAACGAATTACGAATTAACGAAACGAAACCGCCCAGCCCTAGCAATCACCCCATTAAATAGACACATCTTGCGTAAGACACATCATGGCATTCTTGTTCAAACAGGGAGGGCTCACAGGGAAACCACGTGTAAGCACATGGCAGCCTCTCTGCATGCCACATGCTCCTGAATAGAAGAGAAGGTACCTGCGACTGGCAGCCACATGGTGGCTATGGCCTTGCCATTACGGTTGTCCAAACAAGCCAGACAAACCAAAGAAGCCAAGGGCAAACAGCCAAAACAAATCCATGCATAAGTCTACTTGGTATATCAATAGTCACTACAGTTCTTTATCTACTAACCCACATCAGAAGATGATTCATTCTACATCCCTTAGGAAATTATTGGTTTTTGTCAAGTTGTTTACCAACCACATATCTGGATCAGCCTTCTGAGTTGATTATTAAATAGAAACCTAGTGCCAAAGGGTATAAATGTAGTTTCCCAAAATTTTCTTCTGAATATTTTTTTACCTGAAAAATTCAGATCTTATATCTATTATTCCTAGAGTATCATATCTGGGCAGTATACTACCTGGGGTGCTGCCACATGATGCTTTTATTGTTCAATTGTCATACAATTTTATTAGCTGTACAAACATCATTGTCTTTTTTTTTTTTTTTTTAATTCTCTTTTGTCTGTTTTGTCAAAGAAAAATCTATTGCACAATGTCTTTTGGTTGGTAGCCGTGGGAGCCATCTATCCAGAAGCAACCATTGGCTAAACAGTTCAAACTGGCATTTGCCTTTCTCAATTCCCCATCAGACTCATGTGCACATTTATTAGTATTTCAAATGGAATGGAATTGTTTTATTTTTTTTAAACCACTTGCTTGACATATAGCAATCCACCGTTCCAAGATGATAACTTGTTTACGTGGATTGATCCATTGTTCATGGCACAGAAGAGAGAAAACTTCTCCACTTTCTTTACTTATTTGCAATGTAGAGGAATGGCTGTTGATGCTATAAAAGGCCCAACCAGTAAAACATATTATTAATATGCACAGCTCTCGTGAGAAATTGGGTCAGTCAAAAGAAAAAAAAACATTCCAGTAAACTGTATGCATTAACTGGTGATAGAACTGTGGGGAAAATTAAAATGCTGCTTTTAGCTATGAACTGGATGCAAGTCCCTTTGGTGAATTTATTATTTTTCTTCAAACATTTTTGGTGGTCATGGTGGGGGGAATGTTGGGAGGGGGAAGGGTATATTTTAATAAAATTATTTATGCTGCATCTGAGCTTTTCTCTTAATGATGCTGATTTCCGTTGAACTTCAGCATAGCTTCAGGAAGATAAAAGGGTCTGTTTTTCTTTTTGTGGATAGCTTGCTGTGTTCATCATATGGGTTTATTACAAGGTTAATCATTTTGCAAGCTGCTTCTGGTGCTTGGATTGGTATTGTACAAGAGAGTTAAGTAAACAAGAGTCCTGAATTCCATGACTTGATAAAGAATGTGTGGTCTTTCAGACATTGTTTGGAAAGGGCATTTGGAACTGCAGGTGTTCCTTTTAGAGCAAGAATTTTGAATGTGTCTCTCCAGACTACTACTCCTACCTTTCCTAAACATTGGCACCTCCAGTGGCTTAACACAGACTCTAGATGATGTTGATCATAACCCCTATAATCCTTTAATCTGGCCAGGGTGATCCACGCCTTAGTCACTTCTAGATTGGACTACTGTAATGCACTCTATGTGGGGCTGCCCTTGAAAACGGCCCGGAAATTTCAATTGGTCCAACGGGCGGTGGCCAGGTTGTTAACTGATGCTCCTTACAGGGAGAGGTCAACCCTCCTGTTTAAGGAGCTGCACTGGCTGTCATTCATTTTCCGGTCCCAATTCAAGGTGCAGGTGCTTACCTACAAAGCCCTAAATGGTTTGGGACCCGCCTACCTGCATGACCGCATCTCTGTGTACAAACCCACACGATCTCTTCATTCATCTGGAGAGGCCCTGCTCATGATCCCACCTGCATTACAAGCGCTATTGGTGGGGACGAGGGATAGGGATTTCTCGGTGGTGGCCCCCTTGACTCTGGAAGTTTCTCCCTAAGGACATCAGGCAGGCCCCGTCACTAGCAATCTTTAGGAGGAGCTTGAAAATGTGGTTGTTCCAGTGTGCTTTTCCAGAATAAGGAAACTCCTAGCATTATGTCCCAACGCACATTATCAGAGCTCCAGGATATCTGCATGCCCATCCTCCTCCAAACACCCCACCGTTTAATCTTAATTGTTACATTTGGCCCAGCCATTGTTTTTAATTGCATCATTGGGTGTTGTTAATTGTTATTGCTTTGTTTTTTGAGTTATTGTGTTGTTGCTGCTGCTGTTTTTATTGTTGTATTTGGGCCCGGCCTCTTGTAAGCCGCACCAAGTACAAATAAAAGATTTATTATTATTATTATTATTATTATTATTATTGAGTTGTACAGTATCTAACTTCATTTAGGGAGAGAAAACATTCCTTCACCATTCCTTAATGGTTCGATTTCATTTTTATAATCTATCCAGGTCATGGATTATCAAAAACTAGCGTTAATTTTGTATATAAAACATATAGTCCCAAGCTGTGCAGAATGATCAGAAGATAGTTCTTACCTTCTGATGTTGGTATGCAGAATAACCAGAAGATAGCTCAGCCTGTCCTGATTGCAATATTGCAGCATGGATCCTGAATTATATAGGTGGCAAAATTGGCTCAAGGCAGCCCTGCATTGGAGCGGTCTGTGACCAGTGACACATAAGGAGAGAAACCTTCAAAATCCTAGAAGGATTGCTTTGTTTATGAGGCCTCTAAACAAGTGATTTGAGGACAGATATCAAAGATTGCAGATGACAATTCATACTCGCACATTTATTTTCCATTCTGTAGAGAAAAATCTATGGTTTATATGCCGAAGAAGAAGAAGAAGTAGAAGTAGAACATTACAATTCTACCCCGCCTCCATCTCCCTGAAGGGACTCGGAGCGGCTTACAAGAGGAGATGGAGGCAGGGTAGAATAGTAATGTTCTTCTTCTTCTTTGGCATATGAGCCATAGATTTTTCACAAAAACAGTTTGAGAGATCTGTCTTTGGGAAAAGATGGTTTGACATTGCATTATACTATAGAATGAGCACAGGGCATCCTTAGCACACAATTTTAACCCCAACTCTTTTTTTTTTTTTTGTAAAATAATGCATGCTTTGGAGCCATGAAGTGAATCTTTCAGAATTTTGTTTTCATTTTCAATAATAGAAAATTAATGATTTTTTTTTGTGCAGAAATAACATTTCTGATCAGAAAATGCCATTTTCTAGACACAAATCTGTGAAGATTTTCGTCCATCCATGATTCTCTTTAACACATTTTCCAGTTATAGGAAACCACTTTTTTTGTCTGGGATTCAAACATTCATAAATATTTTTCCATCCTTGTGGAGAAAATTGTTTATTTATTTATTTACAGTATTTGTATACCGCTTTTCTCACCCCGAGGGGGACTCAAAGCAGTTAGTAAGATGTTTCCTCCGCCTTATATTATTAAAACACAAGGTCATCCAGTGAATCATCCATACACCAGCTATCAGTTATTACTTCCACTATCAGAAATATTAGGCTTCCTAACAAATGTTTCTGAGCTAAATGACTGAGAGCATGCTATTACATCCTTATCCTGCTTGTGGATTTCTAATAGACATTGCCTGTGGAAACAGAATGTAGGTCTAGAGCAGTGGTTCTCAACCTGTGGGTCCCCAGATATTTTGGCCTTCAACTTCCAGAAATCCTAACAGCTGGTAAACTGGCTGGGATTTCTGAGAGTTGTTGTGCAGGTACAGCTGTATCAGAAGCTCCCACTTTATTTGCTTTGCATTAAGTGTTATTTGCAGCCCAAGGCTTGGGATTCTGTAGGAGGGTGGCTTCCTTTTAAAGTTTACAGTTATAGGACAGGCCACCTGTCTATCATCATTAGGTTCCTTAGTTCCACCCCCTTTTGGGTTTTCAGAAGAGAAGGGAACCATTTTTTAGTCAGTCACACACAAGGAAGCTAATCTATAGGACGCAGACAGCTCATCCCGTAGGAAAAGCTTCATTCTTCAGAACCATCCGGGGACCATCCAGTAACCATCCGGGGAAATAGGAACTGAAGGAAAACATCCCAAAGGCTCTGGCTGAGAGCTCACAGCCTCTCAGCCTCACAGCACCAGAGGGGAAAACAGCCCTGAAGTTCCCACAGGACAGCATTACAGAACCACTGAATTCCAGCTGAAGTATCATCAAGCCTTGGTTGGTAGGTTTACTTGATGCCCAGAAGCAGTTGGGATCGGTAGTAAGACCCAAATCAGCGAGGCCCAGATAATAGACAGCCTGGGAGAGATTATAAAGGGTTCTTCCTTATGCTAAGAAAATACAGTTAATCCAAGTCAGTGCCAGTCTCTTAAAGACTAGAACAAGAAAACCTTGAAGTGTTGTCTGAAGATTTGTTATCTGTTCCTTAATACAGGCTTTGTTGTACCATTAAAGACTGTAAAGACCATTACTTCAGGAATTCCCTAAGAATCTCTCTTTGAGGCACCCCGGCTTCCCACTGGGTTTAAAGTGTACGTCCTATAAAGACAATTTGTTCAGACCCAGTGCATGACAGAACAGTTGTAGACCAAAACATCTGGAGGACCCACTGGCTGAGAACCACTGGTCTAGAGAAACATTTGGTCTAATCCAACAGAACTAATGTCACGTTCTTATGAATGGAAATTGTCCTTTTTAAGGGAGATTTCCCAAATGGTTTGTGACATTTACTTTTCTGCTTTCCTGTGTTTAATAGTTTAGTCTTTTGGATTTAGTCATGCTTTTAGAATCTGACCTGTAGAATCAAATGGCTGTGGAAGAAACATATCCTTTTCCCTGAAGCTTTTATTTTGCACATTCCACTGTTGTTGCCATAGAACAGATCATGGAAAATAAAGTCCCCAGGAAATGTGTAGAATTTGAGATCCTCAGAGCAATAAAGCAGACATAATAAAAGTCCATGTTTCAAGAAACCTTTGACATCCTGAGGCCCAAAAGCCAAGGTTGGTTTTCTTTTAACTACCCAAAGAAATTATCAGCTCTAGAGGACCATTAAGTCTGAAGAAAAGGTCACTGGCTTGTTTTGTGAGGTGATGGGGAGTAATGTAGCAAGGATGAGTATCAGATATAGCCTTCACAAAAAATCCAATGAAAGGTAAAAGTAACAGAACAATAGGAGTCACTGGTCCATTGATTTTTAGTCACCACTACCAAAACAAAAAGATGATAAAAATGAATCGTCATGTCTCAATAGTTGCTCTCATATGTGAAAAGTGTGAGCCCTTGCTTGCTTTCAAGACATGATGGAGAGAGTTATCAAATTTGAGGGAGTGGGAGATAACAGAGCTATCCTTCCTTCTACAGCTTTCAGAATATGATTCATCCAGTCAAAGAAAGACTCATTTCTGTGAACAGAAGGTATGAACATCAAAACATAGGAGATTTCAAGTGCTTCATTTTGGTTAGATTGTATACACAAGTATCATATAAATATGTTTTGAGAGAGAGTTTTTCTCCTTCCTTTTGCTGGGTCACAGTTCTTTGTGCTCTTGTTTAAACTCGACATAAGTTCTCCTGTTTGATATAATTGGGGAAAAGGGAATGAAATTTTTCTCATTTCCACAATGCCCAGCATAAGGGCTACCATTAATTCACACATCAGATTAACAGTGCTGCTGTTTAAAAGTGGAAAATTTTGGCTTGGAAGTGAATGGGGATTTGTGTCGACACAAGGTTATGATTAGGCTTAGATTGGCCACTTATCAGAGATAGTATAGTTGTAGATTTCTTGCTGATTTGACTATAAATCTTCCCTGGTTCCCCCATGCATCTGGTACTTTGAAGTAAACTTTGAGATTCTGTTTAAATCAGACTTCCTACATGCTGAGGTATTGCTTCTATCAGTCAAAGTATTTTCTAAATACATTGAAGCTTAAGTATCATTCATGGATGTTTAGACTGGCTCAGCATGGCAAGATAACGTTTTTGAATTCACCAATTAAAGGTTATTAAATAGCTGACACAAAAATACGTTTTACAGCTTTTATATTCCACCCTTCTCACTCCGCAGGGGACTCAGGGCGGATTACAGTGTACACATATATGGCAAACATTCAATGCCAATTTTGACATACAACATATACAGACATACACAGAGGCTATTTAACTTTTTCTGGCCGCCAGGGGAGCTGTCGCTTTCATCGTCCATCTGCGACACTGATGAAGTACTTCCGCATTCCCCGCATGCTTTTGCTGGAGTCTTTTTTATGGCCTCATAAATTAGTTAATTTAGCCTCCTCACACTTTAAGGTGGTACCTAATTTTCCTACTTGACAGATGCAACTGTCTTTCGGGTTGCAAAGGTCGACAACAGGCTACACAATTGGTTGGAAACCCACTCCAACCCGGGCTGGCTTCGAACTCATGACCTTTTGGTCAGAGTGATCTGAAAATATCCTCTGTCTTTTAAACTTCATTTCAACCATTATGTTTTGATATCAAAGTCACATACAATTTTCTTATTAAATAACAGTTCTGTTAAATCAAAGGCAGTAATTTTAGATATAATTAGACAAAACCTGATGGCATTGTTACTGGGCATTACTTTCCCGTGATGGCACGAGTTGACCTTTCTCAGCTTCCACCAGGTACCTTTACTCACTTACTGAAACCACTGTGACCCTAATCCAATGACTGATAAAGACCAAACTTAGCACACAGAGCCCCCATGACCCACTCTGCATCCTGCTGCAGTTTGAAGGAGGTTTGACTTTGGATGATGGGACTTGCAGTACCTTCACTCACTTACTGAAACCACTGCCACCCTCATTCAATGACTGATAAAGACCAAACTTAGCACACAGAGCCCCCATGACCCACTCTGCATCCTGCTGCAGTTTGAAGGAGGTTTGACTTTGGATGATGGGACTTGCAGTACCTTCACTCACTTACTGAAACCACTGCCACCCTCATTCAATGACTGATAAAGACCAAACTTGGCACACAGAGCCCCCATGACCCACTCTATATCCTGCTGCTGTTTGGAAGAGGGTTGTCCATGGATGATGGGACTTCAAGTACCTTCACTCACTTCCTGAAAACAATGCAACCGTCATCCAATGACCAATAAAGACCAAACTTGGCATACAGAGCCGCCATTACCCACTTTCTCTAAAAACCCGGGCAGCGCCGGGTCCCCAAGCTAGTATATATATATATAGATCACAGTGTCAACAAAGTAAGGAACTGGATTATTGGGTTAGACAAGTATTTGAATCCAGAATTTCTGTTTTGGATAGCAATTTATGCAGATGTTATAACACTGGCAGAACTGAATCACAAAAGCCTCATGCTGGGCTGAAGTACTTCAGGTAACAAGTGTGGATGATGATGATGATGATGATGATGATGATGATGATGATGATGATGATAATAATAATAATAATAATAATAATAATAATAATCTTTATTTATACCCCACCACCATCTCCCCAAATGGTACTCTGGGAGGCTAACATGAGGCCAAGCCCAAAAATAATACAGCAAAGTACACAAAATACAAAAAAAAACAACAGAAAAATTATATCAAAACAAAAATAACAAAAAATAGTACAAAATAACATAATAAAATCAAACAGAAAGGGCAGGCCAAATGCACGAGATAAAATGTTGAAACATTAAAACCCTGGGTGAGATCGGAATAAAAAGTATATTTGTGAGGGAGGAGTCTAAGAAGGGGGAGCAGTGGGGTTTGGCTTTATTAAGGACAGGGGGAAAGTGCATCATGAGGACAATTGTAGATGGAAATAAGACAAAATGGGTTGAATGGTCACTCTCCGAAGGCACATGAATGGCGGGATTATTGTATGTATGCAGTGCAGGTAATTGAAGCGCCTTGCATTCTGTCCAGAATTCGTTCACTTTTAAAAATAAAGAAATTGCTATGAACTCGATGGCATGGAAGGGTTAGCTATGTAAACAGTTGTTCCCCTTACCTGTGTACTGTCTCTTAACAGGCTTTCCTGCTCTCTCATGCATGACTTTCCTTCACCCGTAGCTTCCTTTTATATTGAAGTTTCAAACATGGGGAGGTGTTAGGAAGCCACAGGGAGAGGAAAAAAGAAAATGCTGATCCTATTAAAGAAAATAAATGTTATGCGACTAGTTTTTTTCTATTGTAAAACAGACGTTCTTTCAGATTTGTGGTTTAATGCGGTCTTAATTCAAAAGAGGATCATTTCTTAGTGTCATACTCATTGTCTGATAAAGGATTACTATTAGCGTCTGCTCATGTTAAATGGCCTTTCAGTTAATTAGAGACTGATGAAGATATGTAGATTCTTAATTAAAAAATAATAGAATTTGGGTTCAGCTCTGTTTCAGTTCTTTAATTTAGATTGTAGATTTATAGACTTCTCAGTGTACTTGCAATACAGAGATACATTGAGAGAGAAGAGAAGGAAGGCAGTTTGATTGGAACACTCCTGGCTTGGAGAATGTATTTCCATTCCTCTAAAACAAAACATTTGCTTCAGAATAAAAGTTGTGGAAGCTTGTATTCAGTGGCATTGTGCATCTGAGAGTAAACTCTGCATGCCTTTCATTGATGCGCACAGGTACAAATAATTTCAATGGGTTGTTGTAGGTTTTTTCGGGCTATATGGCCATGGTCTAGAGGCATTCTCTCCTGATGTTTCGCCTGCATCTATGGCAAGCATCCTCAGAGGTAGTGAGGTCTGTTGGAACTAGGAAAAAGGGGTTTATATATCTGTGGAATGACCAGGGTGGGACAAAGGACTCTTGTCTGCTGGAGCTAGGTGTGAATGTTTCAACTGACCACCTTGATTAGCATATAATGGCCTGACTGTGCCTGGAGCAAACTTTTGTTGAGAGGTGATTAGATGTCCTTGTTTGTTTCCTCTCTGTTGTTGCTGTTGCAATTTTAGAGTTTTTTTTTAATACTGGTAGCCAGATTTTGTTCATTTTCATGGTTTCCTCCTTTCTGTTGAAATTGTCCACATGCTTGTGGATTTCAATGGCTTCTCTGTGTAGTCTGACATGGTGGTTGTGAGAGTGGTCCAGCATTTCTGTGTTCTCAAATAAAATGCTGTGTCCAGGTTGGTTCATCAGGTGTTCTGCTATGGCTGATTTCTCTGGTTGAAGTAGTCTGCAGTGCCTTTCATGTTCCTTGATTCGTGTTTGGATGCTGCGTTTGGTGGTCCCTATGTAGACTTGTCCACAGCTGCATGGTACACGGTAGACTCCTGCAGAAGTGAGAGGATCCCTCTTGTCCTTTGCTGAACGTAGCATTTGTTGGATTTTCTTGGTGGGTCTGTAGATAGTTTGTATGTTGTGTTTCCTCATCAGCTTCCCTATGCGGTCAGTGGTTCCCTTGATGTATGGCATGAACGTCCTCTGTGACATCAGCGCCCCTCCCCCAACACCAACGGCCACTCTGGGGCCAGAATAAAGAAGGGGAGCCGGGAGGACATTGCCATCTTGTCCCCTGTGACATCAGCGCCCCTCCCCCAACACCAACGGCCACTCTGGGGCCAGAATTGTTTTTATACTATGTCTTGAATTTTGTTGTTCCTATGTTGTACACCGCTGTGAGTCGCCCCTGGGCTGAGAACAGCAGTATATAAGTAAAGTAAAGTAAAGTAAATAAATAAATAAATATGGCAAGAACACTTTTCCTCTGGGTGAATCTTTGTCCTGACTCTCGTGGCTTGTTCTCGGTCTTGCAGCTCTTCTGATGTCTGAGGTGGAGTATCCATTGTCCTGTAGAGCCCAGTTGAGGTGGTTCAGTTCATCTTGGAGGAGGTGGGGTTCGCAGATTATTTTTGCACGGTCTGCCAAGGCTTTAATGGTGCTTCTTTTTTGACTTGGGTGATGGTTGGAATTTTTATGTAGATATCTACCTGTGTATGTGGGTTTTCTGTAAACGGTGTGACCCAATTGTTGATCTGGTTTGCAGATGACTAGGACATCTAGAAAATTTCAATTGTTTTCTATGAAAACTGGGAATTTATATGTATTAATCAATTTTATGGAGAAAAATCTACAAAAGCCATTGGGGTATTGTGTCATTTTGGGGCCATTTTTGTGCAGAGAAATAGTATTTCCTGCACAAAAAAATTATCCCATTTCAAAACGTCCTTTGGTGGAAATAATTCTCTTGCAAAGTGTTCCCATAGTGCAAAACCTCTAGCAGAGGTTGGCTATTTTCTTGATGAGATGGCTCAGGGTTGAAATAACTCCCTTCTTTTTATTTCTGTATTATGCATCTACCTGACAGGGTCATTGAGGCATCTCATATATTTGGCTGCATTGTAGTAAATTTGCCTTCAGAGATCTGCATCTTCCAGGTTAATTCCAACTTCAGTGGCTGTTTCTCRCCCCCCCCCCCCAAAGAAAAAAACCCAACAACAACCTTTGGTGACAGATTCTTAAAAGCTCCCTTTCAAACATTTTTCTTTTACTGTTCTTCCTAGAATGTTTAACACAGCATGGGGCAGCATTTTTCCAAACTCTACCAGTGCCCTGGAGACTCATTTGTGGTCTCTGATTACCACCTCCTTTTAATCCTGTCAATTTTTCCTGTTTTTTTAAACTAAGGTACAGTCAACGTAGAGTTCCTTTTCATATATTTCAGTTGGAGATTTAGCTATGTAATTAAATCTTTGTCCTTGTACTTTTCATTGCTTTTAAATGGGAGAATGTTGGGGTTAACTATCCCACTGACACTAATGGAAAAGTGTTCGTAGTTGACTTGTGAACGCTCCTAATGAGTGATTATTGATCAAAAAGTAGTAAATAACTTTTTATAAATAAACTAGCCATCCCCTGCCACACGTTGCTTTGACCCACATGGCGGTTCTGTGTGGGAGATTTGGCCCAATTCTATTGTTGGTGGGGTTCAGAATGCTCTGTGATTGTAGATGAACTATAAATCCCAGCAACTACAACTCCCAAATGTCAATATTTTATTTCCCCCCAACTCCACCAGTGTTCACATTTGGGCATATTGAGATTCGTTTAGAGTTTGGTCCAGATCCATCATTGTCTGAGTCCACAGTGCTCTCTGAATGTAGGTGAACTACAACTCCAAAACCCAGTGCCCACCAAACCCTTCCAGTATTTTCTGTTGGTCATGGGAGAACTGTGTGCCAAGTTTGGTTCAATTCCATCGTTGGTGGGGTTCAGAATGCTCTTTGATTGTAGGTGAACTATAAATCCCAGCAACTACAACTCCCAAATGACAAAATCATTTTTTTTGAGTGAAGGGCATACATTGGGTTGTAAGGTGTATTGTGTCCAAATTTGGTGTCAATTCATCCAGTGGTTTTTTAGTTCTGTTAATCCCACAAACGAACATTACATTTTTATTTATATAGATGGGGAGGTGGATATATTCTTTAAAGCAATTGGAAAACAAATGACATGTATCTTCATAACCAGGGGTCCTCAAACTAAGGCCCGGGGGCCGGAGGCGGCCCTCCAAGGTCATTTACCTGGCCCTCGCTCAGGGTCAACCTAAGTCTGAAATGACTTGAAAGCACATAACAACAACAACACTCCTATCTCATCAGCCAAAAGCAGGCCCACATTTCCCATTGAAATACTAATAAGTTTATATTTGTTAACATTGTTCCTCATTTTAATTATTGTATTGTTTTTAAGTGTTTATTACACTACAAATAAGATATGTGCAGCGTGCACAGGAATTCATGTTTTATTTTTCAAATTATAATCCGGCCCTCCAACAGTTTGAGGGACTGTGACCTGGCCCTCTGCTTAAAAAGTTTGTGGACTCCTGTTCATAACAGTTGGATGGCATTTTGTCAAATGTAACCTGCAGTGTATGATCTTGATTCATAATATTGAACTATTTGACTTGATTGAATGAAAAAGGGTTTTTTTTATGAAAATGATAAAGCAGTTTGTGTTTTTACATCATGAGATAAAGAACAACTTTTTATTAAAGTAAAATGAGATGATTTCATTCCTGTTTATTCCCTCATTCATTTCTACAATGCTTGGATACAATTTTGATTTATTTTGTGTAAGAGAATTTGCAAAAGCTCCCAATTTCTAGTGGGATAGCATCCAAGTTTCCTGCCAGAAATTTAGTGTTGCTTGTAGTATGCAAGTGAGCCTTTCATCTCTCGCAGTATTAACACTGCAGGAGCATGGATTGTGCATTTTTGATTTCCTTTCTGCAAACAGATTTTTCTTCTGAGGGCTTCAATAAGTTTTGTGTCACTAGGTCTATAGAAGAACAAGAACAGCCGGACATGTTTATTAAACTGCAAACTAATGAAAAAGATGTGAAAGCTCAGAAAAATTGGGAGGTTTGAATGGGGAGCATGTTTCATGGTTTTTTCCCCCAGGCTTTCACCGTCATGTCGCATAAAGAAAAAGGTGACCCAGTTTGTTTTTGCTTGTACATGAAAAATGCAAACACAGACTCATTTTATGACCATATGGGAAAATTACCTTTTGGGAGCTACAAAGCCCAGAAACCCTTCAATCCAGTGAGGCAGGATAGGAGATTCTGTGATATGCAATCCAAAAGAGAGAGAAAATGTTTCCTAAACTCTGATCTATTCTGAAATGTCAGGCTTCAGAGATCTTATACGAGGGGTATTTTTAAGTAAGGTCTGTTTTGTTGTAGATACAGTTCGCTGCAGAAATTCATTGACAGATTTGTGAAGTGTACTGTTGTGAGTGAAAGCAAAGTGCGTAAGTGGGTACGACAATTCAAAGATGGCTGTGACAACGTCCATGATGAGGACCGCTCCGGTCGCCCTTCTTTGATTACAGACTATTTGATTTGATCGCACACTCAAATCTTTGGTTTTTGTGGTCCTCTGTTAGGAGTTTCGGGACCCAACGGGAGCACAGTTTCCTAAACTTTAGGTGTTCAGAAACAATGTTGTAAAGCACTGATCTCGACACGTCAGGAAATTTGTTTAAGAGATCTGTTATTGTGAAGCGCCTGTTCTCACAAATCCTCGCTTCAACTGAAGCCACCAAATCGTCTGTAATCAAAGAAGGGCGACCGGAGCGGTCCTCATCATGGACGTTGTCACGGCCATCTTTGAATTGTCGTACCCACTTATGCACTTTGCTTTCACTCATAACAGTATCACCGTACACTTCACAAATCTGTCGATGAATTTCTGTAGCAGGCAGGTTCCTTGCTGACAAAAACCGTATCACTGAGCGAACCTCACACGCGGAGGGTGAGTTGATAGTCTTAAACATTTTTAAAGCACAGAACAGAACCGTACAGGTTAGCTACAGAGCGGAAACTGAGCACAGTTGTTCCCGAGGCATGCCGGTACATGACGCACGTGCTCATTGCAGTATGCACGCGAACTACTAGTGTCTACAACAAAACGGACCTTACTTAAAAAGTACCCCTCGTATTACAAGGGTTATATAGAAAGTAAGGTTACAAGGCATGCAGCACTCGTGAATAATTTTCACAGGAGAAGTTGGTATCACTGCCATGCAGCGGAAGTGAACGAGCAGTTCCAGTTGTCAGTAGCTCATCAACTGACATTGTGGTGAAGGTTCAAGATGGGCATCTCATTTCCCTCCAAGTGCAAAGTTCACTCTGTAATACACTACCTAAATCCTAAGAGCATGAATGCCGCTGTGATTCATCATGAGATCATTTCAGTTTATGGAGAGGACGTTATGTCAAGACAGCATGTGACAAAATCGGTATGGAATTTCAATTGCTGAAGGACAGAAATTCATGATGAAGACACAAGTGAACTGCCATTGTGACTGATGACGTGGCTGAAAAAGGCGGCAGGAGACTTCTATGACACAGGCATCAAAAACGCATCCCATGGATGACAAAATGTACTGATTATGTGGAAAAAAATAATGTAATGCCTATGCTATAATCCATGTAAGTTTTATTAAAATATATTTATTCTTTGTATTTTAAAAAAATCTTGTCACCTTACTTTCCGGATATTCCTTGTACAGTGCAAACTTTGCACTTGGAGGGAAATGGAGTGTGGATCCTCATCTTTAATATTCACCAAAATGCCAGTTGATGAGCTACTGATGACTGGCACTGCTTGTTCGCTTCTACTGGCTTCCCGCTACACAGAAGTGATACCAACTATTCCCGTGAAAATTCCCTGTGAGAGTTAAGTTTCTTGTAACCTTAATTTCCAATAACCCTTGTATAATACTGATATAAATATTTCAATAGATAGGCAAATAAAGAAATAGAGGAACATTATGGACTGTTTAAGAAAGAAAAAGCCACCAGGTGAAAAATACAAAGATTGGTTTGGGGCAGTCAGTTTAGAGCCAACCGATAAGTTCTGTAATAATGTGGTCAAGAATAATTTGTCAACTGAGAGGACCTTCTTGCAGCAACACCAGAGGCACTCCAAGTGGCCAGATACTGGTCAAAGGACATTTAATCAACTACCAAGCTTGCAAATTTTGTGTTTTGTCTGTTTGATTGTTTGTTCTGTTCTGTTAGAAATGTAATATAATTGTCTAGTTGCCTGACATGATAGATAAATAAATAACTGAGAGGAAAGATGCTGACAATGCCACAGTTAACTAGGAATTGTTCAAGTGTCAGATGATTGCACTATGATGGATGGCCAAGGAGGAAAGGAACAGTTTCTTCTCTAAAGAATTGAGAATGAAGACACAAAGCCAAAGTAAGATACTGAAGGGATAGAGGATAATTCAAGACATTTCAGAGATTATTTGGAGCAGTTTCCCTATGTCAGTCTTCTCTATGGGCAGTCCTGCATGGCCCTTTAAGACAGTATGGCAGTTGCATCAGCCTTCAGGCATCCACACCAACACATGTTGCCTGATGTGAATTAACCCAGGAGAAGCTGTTTAATGCAGCTGTACCCAGCTTTAAAAAACACAAGGGAATATCTGAATCTTGTAGCAGGATTTGGGCTTTCCTCTGTTCTGGGACAGTGCAGACACCCGTCTCAGATTCCTATGCAGAATCTGGGATTGGTGTCCCCACAGCATTGCAACTTCCCCAGGCTCAGACAGGGTGGCTGTCCTTTTTGCCTCTGCACCCCATATCCCCCCCCCACTTTGAAAAAACCATATTGAAAAACAACACTTATTTCCAGATCCCTCTCTATGTAACTGAGCAAAACAGATTGTGAGGAGTGGGAGAGGGTTTGCTTTTCTCACATTTGGTGTAGAACCACCCTGTGGCTAAGCCTTATAGTTGCTTACTTACTTACTTACTTACTTAGGCGATCCCTCGTTGGACGAGTAAGATGGTATTCCATTACGGTTTCCTTGTGGATCCGCATGTGGCCGTGGAGCCCTATTCTTGCTCTGCATCTTCTTCCGCAGTGAGGGCATTGGTTTCTAGGTGGAAGGCGGTCCCGGTCGGGGTTGGCTTGATGCGCCTTCCTCTTGGCACGTTTCTCCCTTTCGCCCTCCATTCGTGCCTCCTCAAATTCTGTAGCACTGCTGGTCACAGCTGACCTCCAGCTGGAGCACTCAAGGGCCAGGGCTTCCCAGTTCTCAGTGTCTACGCCAGAGTTTTTAAGGTTGGCTTTGAGGCCATCTTTAAATCTCTTTTCCTGCCCACCAACATTCCGTTTTCTGTTCTTAAGTATAGTTGCTATTCATTTATTGAATGATTGAACTGTGAAGTGAACCAAAATAAATCAGGAGTTCCTTCCCAGTAGGGATGACCTGAATGTTTGTGCTCATAAGTATGTATTACAGCACCTATATTCCACTATTTTTTTTCTGCATGTCACCATTTTTGGTGGCAATTTTCTAGTGACATTTGCTTATGTCTCAGTATGACATTTGCATCCTGCCTTTCTTACAATGTGCTCAGTGTGGTACCTGTAAAATTTTATATACTGAAAAGAATGTCTTTTTTTGCTTCGCCAATCCAACCAGGCTTTTACACTGACTCACACACTATTGAAAGGTGAATAAATGACAGAGTAGAGATTGCCTTGATCACAACTTACTGTGGCTGCCATGATCAGCATGGTGGAGTGCCCATGAAATAGTCTTGTTTCTTTTTCCTCTAGAACAAGGTATGTTGCACACCAGGATGTTGGATTTGAACACAGGAGTAGGGAACTTCTAGATTTCTGTACCGTTGGCTATGTTGCCTATAACATCTGAGAACTGCAGTTCAACAACATCTGAGGGGGTCACACTTGTCCATCCCTATTCATATAATAAGAAGAACATATGGACTGTGCTAAATGTGACTTAATAGGCTTTATTGTTCTTCAGAAGAAATTCTGTCACACTGTTACACCGTGGTGTTCTTGTTATGAAATGACGCATCAGAGGAAAGCTCATGGGAAATTTCAAGGTCTATGACAATTAGATGGTCATCATTTCCTCCTTGTTTTCAAAGTTCCAAAGAACAATGCTATGAGATATCAAAAAATCACACTGTGCAGTGGTTTTGAATCCCAGTACCTGTCGACAAGGCAGTGAGATGGATGTGGAATTTTTTTTGCTCAATCCTTTTCCTTTCCCGTCCCCGATCGTTATGTCTTCCCGTATGTATACTACTTTGTTCCATTGGTTATATAACATCCTTAGTAAGGAAGCCAGTTGTTAATTACAGCAAAACTTCGACACAAGAGAGACGTTCCATAGAACAATATCTTCATAACACTCAATGCTTATGTACTGCATAGCATACGACTAGAGTGACATCGACACATGAGGATATAAAAGATGAGTGCTCCTGCCCACAATATTAAATCGTGGATCTAGGTGAGTAGTATCAACAGGGTGTTGGTGTATGGGATGAACAAGTAGAATTTCTAGAATACTGAGTGAGCCAACATAGCAGATATAGAAGACACTTGTTGAAGCCAGATGTTCCTGAGGCGCAGGTCTGTGACCAATCCTCTGGAGATTCAATGCTAGCAGCCATGATCTGAAAAGCAACCTCTCTCCTGAAAGAATATTGCTCCTTGATTGTAACTGTATGACTATAATTAAATTCCTGGATTAGGCTGTGTGGGCTATAGTTCCAGCCAAGAATTACCAAAAAGGCTTCTCATGGGCTAAAATTACATATAAAAGTTCCTATCTCGACATCACAGTCCTGTAAACAGGCTACACAAGCTATAGTGTATGGTCTTGTAATGCCTTATTCCCCTACAGTAACTTAGACTCATGAACACGAGACCATAATAAAAATATGATCATCAATAGTGGCCCAACTGCACAAGTGGTAGATCCCGAGGAATCATCTCCGTGAAAGGCGCCTTAACACGAAACTTCATTATCCTTAGTCCAAGTAATGTTGACCCTATCACCATCGCTCATCAACTATAACGGAACTGGACACGAGCTGCTGGGCAGTCAGACTGGCATTACATAAGCACCATAAATGGGGTGCTCCAGTGACCACTCGATCAAGGTCAATAGACTCTCGAAGCACAACCATGGGATCTTGACCAATCCTGTTTAGCGTTGTTAGGTCCGGGGGCCGATTTTGCACACCCCAGAAAGACAGTTGCGTACTATGTCCAAGATTGCGCAATTCTGAGAGTACCGCCTGAAGCTCTGTCCGCGCACCATTTCTGACGTGTATGTAGGGTACAAGTCCCTACGTTTTAACTGAATTGATAAATAGAAGCCACTAAACATGCCTCAAGCCTCAGCATGCACCTGGATAACGAGGAATATAAAGGGGGTCCGGTCGCCGGGGAATGGTGTTCGAAGATGGCCTTGCAAGATTAATGACAGTCCCACATGGTGGAACAAAGGAAGGTGACGGAAAGGAAAATGTAGTGTGTGTGACCATGTGTGTTGGCGGCCAGAAAAAGTGGCTCTATGTGTTTGTTATATATGTTGTGTGTCTATGGCATTGAATGTTTGCCATGTATATGTACATTGTAATCCGCCCTGAGTCCCCTGCGGGGTGAGAAGGGCGGAATATAAATACTGTAAATAAATAAATAAAATAAAGTTCCTTTTTGGTATGCAGCACTCCCAAAATATGAGGGGTATTTTTTAAGTAAGGTCCGTTTGGAACATAAGTACACAATGAAAGTTTATTTCAAAAAAGTAAATTTATTTTCAGAAAGTACGTACTTCACTCTATTTTTTGACATAGTTGCCAAGTTTGTTCAAACACTTATCATACCTCTGAACCAATTTTAAAATACCCTCTTCATAAAAACTTGCCACCACCAAAAGCCACCAAATCGTCTGTAATCAAAGAAGGGCAACTGGAGCGGTCCTCATCATGGACGTTGTCACGGCCATCTTTGAATTGTCGTACCCACTTACAGACTTTGCTTTCACTCATAACAGTATCACCGTACACTTCACAAATCTGTCGATGAATTTCTGCAGCAGGCAGGTTCCTTGCTGACAAAAACCGTATCACTGAGCGAACCTCACATGCGGAGGGTGAGTTGATAGTCTTAAACATTTTTAAAGCACAGAACAGAACCGTACAGGTTAGCTACAGAGCGGAAACTGAGCACAGTTGTTCCCGAGGCATGCTGGTACACGACGCACGTGCTCATTGTGGTATGTGCACAAACTACTAGTGTCTACAACAAAACGGACCTTACTTAAAAAATACCCCTCGTATTCTACCTGTGTTAGGTTAGACACAACGGTACTTCGAAATGAGTGCCAATATTGAAAGAGCAATTAATAAGAGCCTGGGTGCTTATGGTCGCTTGAAGAGGGAGCAAAGGAAGCTGTTTCCACTCTATTGCAAACAGCATATCAGTGAAAAATCTCTGTTCAGGATATATAACAATTTTATTACACTGCATCATCAGCTTTAGTATCTTCTTGTCGAACGGAGACTTGCGGAATGAGACTTGATGTTTTCTGAATCTCTAAGAAAAGGACAGGCTGTTTTAATTTCCTTCCCTTTCAATATAGTCTCTTGATGTGATTAATATTGCTTCAGGTAGCAATGATATATTTTAGACGTTATCTCACTGCTTCTTGCACTGATATTGTAACATATTTAATCTCCTGCTTGTGGCTGAGACTGCAAGTCCAGAGAGCAATCAAGCTATTAGATTGTCCTCCAAGTTCAGGTGTTTCTCCCAAGGAAAGATAGTAAGGGTAATAGCTGGACTCTCATTTTCGATCCAGGAAACTGAAAGATTCATTTCCAATCTGGCCCATTGGCAGCAATGGGGGGGGGGGGGACTTCCCAGGTTTTAGGTAAGGGCTTAAGAAACCCCCTTTCCTGCTATCCTTTTCCTTCTCTCTATAGATGAGACCCAGATGTATGGTAAGGGCTTAAGAAGCTCTGCTTTCTGTGATCCTTTCCCTTCTGTATTTAGAGGAGGCCTAGGTACGGTCGCACCAACTGCGATCGTACCTCGGGAAGGCGGATCTGACCAAGATGGCCTACGCCTTAGTCACCTCTAGATTGCATTACTGCAATGCACTCTATGTGGGGCTGCCCTTGAAAACGGCCCGGAAATTTCAGATGATCCAACAGGCGGCAGCCAGGTTGTTAACTGGGGCTCCTTACAGGGAGCGGTCATCCCTCCTGTTCAAGGAGCTCCACTGGCTGCCATTCATCTACCAGACCCAATTCAAGGTGCAGGTTCTTACCTACAAAGCCCTGAACGGTTTGGGACCCGCCTATCTGCGTGACCACATCTCTGTATACGAACCCACACGATCCCTTAGATCATACGGGGAGGCCCTGCTCTCGATCCCACCAGCTTCGCAGGCACGATTGGTGGGGACGAGAGAGAGGGCCTTTTCGGTGGTGGCCCCTCGACTCTGGAACTCACTCCCTAAAGATATCAGACAGGCCCCAACTTTGGCAGTCTTCAGGAGGAGCTTGAAGACGTGGCTGTTCCAGTGTGCCTTCCCGGAATAATGATCCCATTGCACTTTGTCCTCCAAAGCACTTTACATTTTTTAGGTCTGCTCGTATGCCCTTCCACAAACTCCATTTTACCTTTTCGGCCATGTCCCAGCATTATTTCCAATTTTAATGTCTACATTTAGCCATCCCACTGTTTTTAATTGCGTGTTGTCTTATTGATAATGTTGTATATTTTATACAACATTGTATGTTTTTATTTTATTTGCTTGTATTGTTGTTATTATTGCTTGTATTGTTGTGTTTGGGCTCAGCCTCTTGTAAGCCGCATCAAGTCCCATGGGGAGATGGTAGCGGGGTACAAATAAAGTGTTGTTGTTGTTGTTGTTGTTGTTGTTGTTGTTATTATTATTATTACTATTGGTTTAAGGCAAAGGCTTAAGAAATCACACTTTCTGGGATCCTTTCCCTTCTAGTGGCTGCCTTCCTCCCCACACTCCATGTGTAACCAAAAAAATAAATTAAAAAATACCGAAACAGCCAGGTTTTCAATAGTTCCTGTTTTGTTGTGACCAAAAAAAAATGGCGGTGGAGCCCATGCCATTACAGGCATCCAAACCAACTGATCCTGCCAAAGAATATTTTTGAAAATTGATCAATGCACAAGTCTAGTAAGTAATGTGACTTTGGAACCAGGTAGACCTGTAGGAAGGAGGGGCTGAAAATCATAAAGGTATTGATTTAGGGTATGATGAAGTCATTTCCCTCCCCATGTATTTTTTCCTTTATTCCCTGTCTGTTATTTATTTTTGTTTCACTCTTACTTCTGTCATGATAGAAAGACTGCTTTTGGTCTATGTCCTCACATAATGATTTTTAGCATATAAAACTATAAGAAATAATCTCACGCCAAATGTATCAAAAGTCCATAAGAGAATACATTTCTACAGCAATTAAATTATTCAATTACAATGATCATGTTCAATAACAGCTTGTTATAACATTACAAATTGTTAAAAGTCACTGCATCTGAAGTTATCTAATGGAATGTGATTACAGGCAGTCCCCATGATACAAACATTCAAGTTACTGACTTAGGAGATCTCTCATATTCCGAGGGCGATGGTCCTCCAAGTTTGGTGTTCTGTCGGTGGGTCGTAGGTGACTGTGGAGTCCAATTCTTGATCTGCATCTTCTCTCACAGTGAGGGCATTGGTTTCCAGACGGAAGGCGGTCCCAGTCACGGTTGGCTTGACACACCTTCTGCTTGGCACGTTTCTCTCTTTTGCTCTCCATCCATGCCTCTTCAAACTCCACAGCACTGCTGGTCACAGCTGACATCCAGCTGGAGCGCTCAAGGGCCAGGGCTTCCCGGTTCTCAGTGTCTATGACACAGTTTTTAAGGTAGGCTTTGAGCCCATCTTTAAATCTCTTTTCCTGTCCACCAACATTTCATTTTCTGTTCTTGAGTTCAGAGTAGAGCAACTGCTTTGGGAGATGGTGGTTGGGCATCTGGACAACATAGCAGAGTTGATGGTGGAGGACCATCGCTTCAATGCTGGTGGTCTTTATTTCTTCCAGCACTCTGACATTTATCCGCTTGTCTTCCCAAGAGATTTGCAGGATTTTTTGGAGGCAGCGCTGATGGAATCGTTCCAGGAGTTGCATGTGATGTCTGTAGACAGTCCATGTTTCGCAGGCGTATAGCAGGGTTGGGAGGACAATAGCTTTATAAACAAGCACTTTGGTCTCCCTACAGATGTCCCCGTCCTCAAACACTCTCTGCTTCATTCAGAAAAAGGCTGCACTCGCAGAGCTCAGGCGGTGTTGAATTTCAGTGTCAATGTTGACTTTTGTGGAGAGGTGGCTGCCAAGATAGTGGAAATTGTCAACATTTTCTAATGTTACACCATTAAGCTGTATTTCTGGCATTGGAGAGGGATTGGCTGGTGAGGAGGCTTCAGCCCCCTCCCCCTCCAAATTCTCATGGTGGTTCGCAAGAAGGCCTTACTGGTACATTATTTAAACTGTTATGTTTATTCATATCATGATCTGATCACCATGCTCAATATATCCCATATGCATGGGGGTATTGGGGTAACGATACAAAAGGTTTGCTAGGGTAGACCCTCTTTCACTCAGACTCAGCCCCCCCCCCCCCGAATCAAATTCAGCTCCCCCCGAAACAAAATCCTGGCTACGGGCCTGACCACTAAGCTGTAATTTCTGGCAATGAAGAAGGATTGGCTGGTGACTGCTGGGAGAGCACTTTGGTTTTCTTGATGTTTAATGACATCAAGTAATTCAAGTTACAGACAACTCATAGTTAAGAAGGTGTTAAGATAACAGGAAGTGGGATAAATTTACCACTCGGAAGGGATATTCACTCCTGTAAGAGTTATCATAGGGAAAAGGTGTTTCAACTGAAGCTTTATCCCCAGTCCTTGTTGTCTGGTTGATACTGACATGATAAATAAATAGCCAATCCTTATTTCCAAAACAAGCATTTTTTTTTCAAAATCCAATTGTTGCAGGGAGAGAAAGTGAAGTGAAATCTTCTGAACTGGGGCACAGACAGCAAATCAAATACCACAGGGGTGTTAATCCTTCCCTATATATATGGTTGGAGTTACACTTAAAAATGCACCTGTTCCATTTTGTTCTTAAGATTTGAACAAAGATTTGTTCTTAAGTTCTACAGAAGCTATCTTGTTCCTAATTTGGGGACAGCCTCTATAAACAAATGTATTTTGGAGTTTGTGTGGCCCCAGCCATTCACACTTCCAGACAGGCTCTAAACCTCAACTATTGGAATATAGTTGCAGTTTAAAAGATAGGCCCTGGGTTCACCAACCTAACAGCTCTTTCTGTTGCCAAGACCACCAGGATTCTAGAACCAGGCTTTGTTTGGTAGCTGGGCTGGAACACACGCCAACCTGTTGATGGCCTCTTCAGTTGGATGAATTGTCCCATCCACTTTCATGGATGGTGAGTCCTTTGGCTACTTCTGTAGACATTTCTCTTTCTACTTGTGATCAATTATATTCCAGACCTGTTATTGTCTACTGTCCTCAGCTCCTGTCTTACGCCTTAGTTCTTTTGAGGAAGCGACTCTTTGATCATTGCTCTTCACAATACTGTAAAGATTACATTCTCTCTGTCTTTCCCCCTTATCTATCTCAGTTTGTTCACTCTCTTTATTTTGAACTACCCTCAGAAGTCTCCCCTTGGCATAACAATCTTATTATAAACCTGATCGGGGTATAGGGTGGCAACCTGTGTTGGATGGGGTTACACTCCCCCTGAAGCCACAGGTCCGCAGTTTGGGAGTCCTCTTGGATTCATAGCTTATCGCTTGAGGCTCAGGCGTCGGCGGTGTCTGGGAGGGCTTTTGCACAATTGAGACTCGTGTGCCAACTGCGACCGTACCTCGCAAAGGTTGATCTGGCCGGGGTGATCCATGCCTTGGTCACCTCTAGATTGGACTACTATAATGCACTCTATGTGGGGCTGCCCTTGAAAACGGCTCAGAAATTTCAACTGGTCCAACGGGCAGCGGCCAGGATGTTAACTGGTGCTCCTTACAGAGAGAGGTCAACCCTCCTGTTCAAGGAGCTCCACTGGCTGCCGTTTATCTTCCGAGCCCAATTTAAGGTGCAGGTGCTTACCTACAAAGCCCTAAATGGTTTGGGACCATCCTACCTGCGTGACCACATCTCCGTTTATGAACCCACGCGCTCACTTCGTTCATCCGGAGAGGCCCTGCTTGCGATCCCGCCTGCATTGCAGGCGCGTTTGGTGGGGACGCGAGACAGGGCCTTTTCTGTGGTGGCCCCCCGACTTTGGAACACCCTCCCCAAAGATCTTAGACAGGCCCCTACACTGGCAGTCTTTAGAAAGTACTTGAAGACATGGCTGTTCCGATATGCCTTTCCAGAATAGGAAAACTCCAACAACAAGTCCCAGAAGCACTTTATTAGAAATTAAAATTGCTGGTACACTGCACTACCCTATAATCCTTACATATCACCTG
>NW_026846588.1:116717518-116753446 GCF_025583915.1 Anolis sagrei ordinatus | reverse complement strand
AAAAAAAACAACAGAAAAATTATATCAAAACAAAAATAACAAAAAATAGTACAAAATAACATAATAAAATCAAACAGAAAGGGCGGGCCAAATGCACGAGATAAAATGTTGAAACATTAAAACCCTGGGTGAGATCGGAATAAAAAGTATATTTGTGAGGGAGGAGTCTAAGAAGGGGGAGCAGTGGGGTTTGGCTTTATTAAGGACAGGGGGAAAGTGCATCATGAGGACAATTGTAGATGGAAATAAGACAAAATGGGTTGAATGGTCACTCTCCGAAGGCACATGAATGGCGGGATTATTGTATGTATGCAGTGCAGGTAATTGAAGCGCCTTGCATTCTGTCCAGAATTCGTTCACTTTTAAAAATAAAGAAATTGCTATGAACTCGATGGCATGGAAGGGTTAGCTATGTAAACAGTTGTTCCCCTTACCTGTGTACTGTCTCTTAACAGGCTTTCCTGCTCTCTCATGCATGACTTTCCTTCACCCGTAGCTTCCTTTTATATTGAAGTTTCAAACATGGGGAGGTGTTAGGAAGCCACAGGGAGAGGAAAAAAGAAAATGCTGATCCTATTAAAGAAAATAAATGTTATGCGACTAGTTTTTTTCTATTGTAAAACAGACGTTCTTTCAGATTTGTGGTTTAATGCGGTCTTAATTCAAAAGAGGATCATTTCTTAGTGTCATACTCATTGTCTGATAAAGGATTACTATTAGCGTCTGCTCATGTTAAATGGCCTTTCAGTTAATTAGAGACTGATGAAGATATGTAGATTCTTAATTAAAAAATAATAGAATTTGGGTTCAGCTCTGTTTCAGTTCTTTAATTTAGATTGTAGATTTATAGACTTCTCAGTGTACTTGCAATACAGAGATACATTGAGAGAGAAGAGAAGGAAGGCAGTTTGATTGGAACACTCCTGGCTTGGAGAATGTATTTCCATTCCTCTAAAACAAAACATTTGCTTCAGAATAAAAGTTGTGGAAGCTTGTATTCAGTGGCATTGTGCATCTGAGAGTAAACTCTGCATGCCTTTCATTGATGCGCACAGGTACAAATAATTTCAATGGGTTGTTGTAGGTTTTTTCGGGCTATATGGCCATGGTCTAGAGGCATTCTCTCCTGATGTTTCGCCTGCATCTATGGCAAGCATCCTCAGAGGTAGTGAGGTCTGTTGGAACTAAGAAAATGGGTTTATATATCTGTGGAATGACCAGGGTGAGACAAAGGACTCTTGTCTGCTGGAGCTAGGTGTGAATGTTTCAACTGACCACCTTGATTAGCATACAATGGGCTGACTGTGCCTGGAGCAAACTTTTGTTGAGAAGTAATTAGATGTCCCTGCCTGCTTCCTCTCTGTTGTTGTGCTGTTGCAATTTTAGAGTTTTTTTAATACTGGTAGCCAGATTTTGTTCATTTTCATGGTTTCCTCCTTTCTGTTGAAATTGTCTACATGCTTGTGGATTTCAATGGCTTCTCTGTGTAGTCTGACATGGTGGTTGTGAGAGTGGTCCAGCATTTCTGTGTTCTCAAATAAAATGCTGTGTCCAGGTTGGTTCACCAGGTGCTCTGCTATGGCTGATTTCTCTGGTTGAAGTAGTCTGCAGTGCCTTTCATGTTCCTTGATTCGTGTTTGGGCGCTGCGTTTGGTGGTCCCTATGTAGACTTGTCCACAGCTGCATGGTACACGGTAGACTCCTGCAGAAGTGAGAGGATCCCTCTTGTCCTTTGCTGAACGTAGCATTTGTTGGATTTTCTTGGTGGGTCTGTAGATAGTTTGTATGTTGTGTTTCCTCATCAGCTTCCCTATGCGGTTAGTGGTTCCCTTGATGACATTGCCATCTTGTCCCCTGTGACATCAGCGCCCCTCCCCCAACACCAATGGCCACTCTGGGGCCAGAATAAAGAAGGGGAGCCAGGAGGACATTGCCATCTTGTCCCCTGTGACATCAGCGCCCCTCCCCCAACACCAATGGCCACTCTGGGGCCAGAATTGTTTTTATACTATGTCTTGAATTTTGTTGTTCCTATGTTGTACACCGCTGTGAGTCGCCCCTGGGCTGAGAACAGCGGTATATAATAAAGTAAATAAAGTAAATAAATAAATAAATATGGCAAGAACACTTTTCCTCTGGGTGGGTCTTTGTCTTGACTCTCTTGGCTTGTTCTCGGTCTTGCAGCTCTTCTGATGTCTGAGGTGGAGTATCCATTGTCCTGTAGAGCCCAGTTGAGGTGGTTCAGTTCATCTTGGAGGAGGTGGGGTTCGCAGATTATTTTTGCACGGTCTGCCAAGGCTTTAATGGTGCTTCTTTTTTGACTTGGGTGATGGTTGGAATTTTTATGTAGATATCTACCTGTGTATGTGGGTTTTCTGTAAACGGTGTGACCCAATTGTTGATCTGGTTTGCAGATGACTAGGACATCTAGAAAATTTCAATTGTTTTCTATGAAAACTGGGAATTTATATGTATTAATCAATTTTATGGAGAAAAATCTACAAAAGCCATTGGGGTATTGTGTCATTTTGGGGCCATTTTTGTGCAGAGAAATAGTATTTCCTGCACAAAAAAATTATCCCATTTCAAAACGTCCTTTGGTGGAAATAATTCTCTTGCAAAGTGTTCCCATAGTGCAAAACCTCTAGCAGAGGTTGGCTATTTTCTTGATGAGATGGCTCAGGGTTGAAATAACTCCCTTCTTTTTATTTCTGTATTATGCATCTACCTGACAGGGTCATTGAGGCATCTCATATATTTGGCTGCATTGTAGTAAATTTGCCTTCAGAGATCTGCATCTTCCAGGTTAATTCCAACTTCAGTGGCTGTTTCTCRCCCCCCCCCCCCAAAGAAAAAAACCCAACAACAACCTTTGGTGACAGATTCTTAAAAGCTCCCTTTCAAACATTTTTCTTTTACTGTTCTTCCTAGAATGTTTAACACAGCATGGGGCAGCATTTTTCCAAACTCTACCAGTGCCCTGGAGACTCATTTGTGGTCTCTGATTACCACCTCCTTTTAATCCTGTCAATTTTTCCTGTTTTTTTAAACTAAGGTACAGTCAACGTAGAGTTCCTTTTCATATATTTCAGTTGGAGATTTAGCTATGTAATTAAATCTTTGTCCTTGTACTTTTCATTGCTTTTAAATGGGAGAATGTTGGGGTTAACTATCCCACTGACACTAATGGAAAAGTGTTCGTAGTTGACTTGTGAACGCTCCTAATGAGTGATTATTGATCAAAAAGTAGTAAATAACTTTTTATAAATAAACTAGCCATCCCCTGCCACACGTTGCTTTGACCCACATGGGGGTTCTGTGTGGGAGATTTGGCCCAATTCTATTGTTGGTGTGGTTCAGAATGCTCTGTGATTGTAGGTGAACTGTAAATCCCAGCAACTACAACTCCCAAATGTCAAGATTCTATTTTCCCCAAACTCCCAGTGTTCACATTTGGGCATATTGAGTATTTGTGTAGAGTTTGGTCCAGATCCATCATTCTGAGTCCACAGTGCTCTCTGGATGTAGGTGAACTACAACTCCAAAACCAAAGGACACTGCCCACCAAACCCTTCCTGTATTTTCTGTTGGTCATGGGAGAACTGTGTGCCAAGTTTGGTTCAATTCCATCATTGGTGGGTTCAGAATGCTCTTTGATTGTAGGTGAACTATAAATCCCAGCAACTACAACTCCCAAATGACAAAATCAATTTTTTTTGAGTGAAGGACATACATTGGGTTGTTAGGTGTCTTGTGTCCAAATTTGGTGTCAATTCGTCCAGTGGTTTTTGAGTTCTGTTAATCCCACAAATGAACATTACATTTTTATTTATATGGATTATTTATTTCATGTAATCTTCCAATGTATCCGTCTATAACAGGGGTCCTCAAACTAAGGCCCGGGGGCCAGATGCGGCCCTCCAAGGTCATTTACCCGGCCCTCGCTCAGGGTCAACCTAAGTCTGAAACGACTTGAAAGCACATATCAACAACAACAATCCTATCTCATCAGCCAAAAGCAGGCCCACATTTCCCATTGAAATACTAATAAGTTTATATTTGTTAACAGTTGTTCCTCATTTTAATTATTGTATTGTTTTTAAGTGTTTTTACACTACAAATAAGATATGTGCAGCGGCATAGGAATTCATGTTTTATTTTTCAAATTATAATCCGGCCCTCCAACAGTTTGAGGGACTGTGACCTGGCCCTCTGCTTTAAAAGTTTGTGGACTCCTGTTCATAACAGTTGGATGGCATTTTGTCAAATGTAACCTGCAGTGTATGATCTTGATTCATAATATTGAACTATTTGACTTGATTGAATGAAAAAGGGTTTTTTTTATGAAAATGATAAAGCAGTTTGTGTTTTTACATCATGAGATAAAGAACAACTTTTTATTAAAGTAAAATGAGATGATTTCATTCCTGTTTATTCCCTCATTCATTTCTACAATGCTTGGATACAATTTTGATTTATTTTGTGTAAGAGAATTTGCAAAAGCTCCCAATTTCTAGTGGAATAGCATCCAAGTTTCCTGCCAGAAATTTAGTGTTGCTTGTAGTATGCAAGTGAGCCTTTCATCTCTCGCAGTATTAACACTGCAGGAGCATGGATTGTGCATTTTTGATTTCCTTTCTGCAAACAGATTTTTCTTCTGAGGGCTTCAATAAGTTTTGTGTCACTAGGTCTATAGAAGAACAAGAACAGCCGGACATGTTTATTAAACTGCAAACTAATGAAAAAGATGTGAAAGCTCAGAAAAATTGGGAGGTTTGAATGGGGAGCATGTTTCATGGTTTTTTCCCCCAGGCTTTCACCGTCATGTCGCATAAAGAAAAAGGTGACCCAGTTTGTTTTTGCTTGTACATGAAAAATGCAAACACAGACTCATTTTATGACCATATGGGAAAATTACCTTTTGGGAGCTACAAAGCCCAGAAACCCTTCAATCCAGTGAGGCAGGATAGGAGATTCTGTGATATGCAATCCAAAAGAGAGAGAAAATGTTTCCTAAACTCTGATCTATTCTGAAATGTCAGGCTTCAGAGATCTTATACGAGGGGTATTTTTAAGTAAGGTCTGTTTTGTTGTAGATACAGTTCGCTGCAGAAATTCATTGACAGATTTGTGAAGTGTACTGTTGTGAGTGAAAGCAAAGTGCGTAAGTGGGTACAACAATTCAAAGATGGCTGTGACAACGTCCATGATGAGGACCACTCCGGTTGCCCTTCTTTGATTACAGACGATTTGATTTGATCGCACACTCAAATCTTTGGGTTTTGTGGTCTTCTGTTAGGAGTTTCAGGACCCAACGGGAGCACAGTTTCCTAAACTTTAGGTGTTCAGAAACAATGTTGTAAAGCACTGATCTCGACACGTCAGGAAATTTGTTTAAGAGATCTGTTATTGTGAAGCGCCTGTTCTCACAAATCCTCACTTCAACTGAAGCCACCAAATCATCTGTAATCAAAGAAGGGCGACCGGAGCAGTCCTCATCATGGACCTTGTCACGGCCATCTTTGAATTGTCGTACCCACTTATGCACTTTGCTTTCACTCATAACAGTATCACCGTACATTTCACAAATCTGTTGATGAATTTCTGCAGCAGGCAGGTTTCTTGCTGACAAAAACCATATCACTGAGCGAACCTCACATGCAAAGGGTGAGTTGATAATCTTAAACATTTTTAAAGCACAGAACAGAACCGTACAGGTTAGCTACAGAGCGGAAACTGAGCACAGTTGTTCCCGAGGCATGCCGGTACATGACGCACGTGCTCATTGCAGTATGCACGCGAACTACTAGTGTCTACAACAAAACGGACCTTACTTAAAAAGTACCCCTCGTATTACAAGGGTTATATAGAAAGTAAGGTTACAAGGCATGCAGCACTCGTGAATAATTTTCACAGGAGAAGTTGGTATCACTGCCATGCAGCGGAAGTGAACGAGCAGTTCCAGTTGTCAGTAGCTCATCAACTGACATTGTGGTGAAGGTTCAAGATGGGCATCTCATTTCCCTCCAAGTGCAAAGTTCACTCTGTAATACACTACCTAAATCCTAAGAGCATGAATGCCGCTGTGATTCATCATGAGATCATTTCAGTTTATGGAGAGGACGTTATGTCAAGACAGCATGTGACAAAATCGGTATGGAATTTCAATTGCTGAAGGACAGAAATTCATGATGAAGACACAAGTGAACTGCCATTGTGACTGATGACGTGGCTGAAAAAGGCGGCAGGAGACTTCTATGACACAGGCATCAAAAACGCATCCCATGGATGACAAAATGTACTGATTATGTGGAAAAAAATAATGTAATGCCTATGCTATAATCCATGTAAGTTTTATTAAAATATATTTATTCTTTGTATTTTAAAAAAATCTTGTCACCTTACTTTCCGGATATTCCTTGTACAGTGCAAACTTTGCACTTGGAGGGAAATGGAGTGTGGATCCTCATCTTTAATATTCACCAAAATGCCAGTTGATGAGCTACTGATGACTGGCACTGCTTGTTCGCTTCTACTGGCTTCCCGCTACACAGAAGTGATACCAACTATTCCCGTGAAAATTCCCTGTGAGAGTTAAGTTTCTTGTAACCTTAATTTCCAATAACCCTTGTATAATACTGATATAAATATTTCAATAGATAGGCAAATAAAGAAATAGAGGAACATTATGGACTGTTTAAGAAAGAAAAAGCCACCAGGTGAAAAATACAAAGATTGGTTTGGGGCAGTCAGTTTAGAGCCAACCGATAAGTTCTGTAATAATGTGGTCAAGAATAATTTGTCAACTGAGAGGACCTTCTTGCAGCAACACCAGAGGCACTCCAAGTGGCCAGATACTGGTCAAAGGACATTTAATCAACTACCAAGCTTGCAAATTTTGTGTTTTGTCTGTTTGATTGTTTGTTCTGTTCTGTTAGAAATGTAATATAATTGTCTAGTTGCCTGACATGATAGATAAATAAATAACTGAGAGGAAAGATGCTGACAATGCCACAGTTAACTAGGAATTGTTCAAGTGTCAGATGATTGCACTATGATGGATGGCCAAGGAGGAAAGGAACAGTTTCTTCTCTAAAGAATTGAGAATGAAGACACAAAGCCAAAGTAAGATACTGAAGGGATAGAGGATAATTCAAGACATTTCAGAGATTATTTGGAGCAGTTTCCCTATGTCAGTCTTCTCTATGGGCAGTCCTGCATGGCCCTTTAAGACAGTATGGCAGTTGCATCAGCCTTCAGGCATCCACACCAACACATGTTGCCTGATGTGAATTAACCCAGGAGAAGCTGTTTAATGCAGCTGTACCCAGCTTTAAAAAACACAAGGGAATATCTGAATCTTGTAGCAGGATTTGGGCTTTCCTCTGTTCTGGGACAGTGCAGACACCCGTCTCAGATTCCTATGCAGAATCTGGGATTGGTGTCCCCACAGCATTGCAACTTCCCCAGGCTCAGACAGGGTGGCTGTCCTTTTTGCCTCTGCACCCCATATCCCCCCCCCCACTTTGAAAAAACCATATTGAAAAACAACACTTATTTCCAGATCCCTCTCTATGTAACTGAGCAAAACAGATTGTGAGGAGTGGGAGAGGGTTTGCTTTTCTCACATTTGGTGTAGAACCACCCTGTGGCTAAGCCTTATAGTTGCTTACTTACTTACTTACTTACTTAGGCGATCCCTCGTTGGACGAGTAAGATGGTATTCCATTACGGTTTCCTTGTGGATCCGCATGTGGCCGTGGAGCCCTATTCTTGCTCTGCATCTTCTTCCGCAGTGAGGGCATTGGTTTCCAGGTGGAAGGCGGTCCCGGTCGGGGTTGGCTTGATGCGCCTTCCTCATGGCACGTTTCTCTCTTTCACCCTCCACTTGTGCCTTCTCAAATTCTGTAGCACTGCTGGTCACAGCTGACCTCCAGCTGGAGCAGTCAAGGGCCAGGGCTTCCCAGTTCTCAGTGTCTACGCCAGAGTTTTTAAGGTTGGCTTTGAGGCCATCTTTAAATCTCTTTTCCTGCCCACCAACATTCCGTTTTCTGTTCTTAAGTATAGTTGCTATTCATTTATTGAATGATTGAACTGTGAAGTGAACCAAAATAAATCAGGAGTTCCTTCCCAGTAGGGATGACCTGAATGTTTGTGCTCATAAGTATGTATTACAGCACCTATATTCCACTATTTTTTTTCTGCATGTCACCATTTTTGGTGGCAATTTTCTAGTGACATTTGCTTATGTCTCAGTATGACATTTGCATCCTGCCTTTCTTACAATGTGCTCAGTGTGGTACCTGTAAAATTTTATATACTGAAAAGAATGTCTTTTTTTGCTTCGCCAATCCAACCAGGCTTTTACACTGACTCACACACTATTGAAAGGTGAATAAATGACAGAGTAGAGATTGCCTTGATCACAACTTACTGTGGCTGCCATGATCAGCATGGTGGAGTGCCCATGAAATAGTCTTGTTTCTTTTTCCTCTAGAACAAGGTATGTTGCACACCAGGATGTTGGATTTGAACACAGGAGTAGGGAACTTCTAGATTTCTGTACCGTTGGCTATGTTGCCTATAACATCTGAGAACTGCAGTTCAACAACATCTGAGGGGGTCACACTTGTCCATCCCTATTCATATAATAAGAAGAACATATGGACTGTGCTAAATGTGACTTAATAGGCTTTATTGTTCTTCAGAAGAAATTCTGTCACACTGTTACACCGTGGTGTTCTTGTTATGAAATGACGCATCAGAGGAAAGCTCATGGGAAATTTCAAGGTCTATGACAATTAGATGGTCATCATTTCCTCCTTGTTTTCAAAGTTCCAAAGAACAATGCTATGAGATATCAAAAAATCACACTGTGCAGTGGTTTTGAATCCCAGTACCTGTCGACAAGGCAGTGAGATGGATGTGGAATTTTTTTTGCTCAATCCTTTTCCTTTCCAACTCTCTTGCTTCACTTGTATTCTTTGTTCCTTGGTTCATCAGAAGTAAGGGAAGTATATGAGAAACTTCACACAGACAGTTCATTCTTCATAACACTCTGATGTACTGCATGCACATGTGCATGAAGCAGAAGGAGATAAGATAGCTCTGTCACAATATGAAATCGGATAGTAAAGTACACAGGTGGATGGGGATGAACAAGCTAGAATTCAGTCTGGTGAGAATCAAAGCACTGTTAACCAAAGGTCCTAGCAGTTCTGCCAATTCTGGAGAGTATAGCACTGACTCTGAAGCAACACGTCTTTTGAAAGAAATGCTCCTTGATTCTTTGCTTTTCCTGGATAAGCTTTGGCTATAGTTCCAAGATCCAAAAAGCTGTATAGGGCTAAATTCAGTATAAGTCCTATCTCGAGCATACAGTCCTGTAAAGCTCAAGTAAGCATGCTCTATGCCTTATTCCACTACTTGATATGGAGAGACACAAATAAAATATACAGAAAAGCCTGCACAATGGTGATGAGACTGAAAGGGAACTAACAGCTCTTTACCTTACCAATAGTTAACATCAGCTACATCAATATAAGTGGCACAGCTGGCTGGGAGTCAGCTGCATTAAGATCACTACTGACCGAAAGGTCATGATTTTGAAGCCAACCTGGATCTGACCAATTTGTGTAGCTTGTTGTCGGCCTTTGCAACCCGAAAGACAGTTGCATCTGTCAAGTTGGAAATTTAGGTACCACTTATGTAGGGAGGCTAATTTAACTAATTTACGAAGCCATAAAAATCTCCAGCAAGCATGCTGGAAATGAGGAAGTACGGGGAAGTGCGGGGAATGGTGTCGCAGATGGGCAGTGAAGTGACAACTCCCCTGGTGACCAGGAAAATTTGGAATGTTAAATAGCCTCTGACTGTTTGTCTATATGTGTTGTGTGTCTATGGCATTGAATGTTTGCCATGTGTATGTACAATGTAATCCGCCCTGAGTCCCCTGCGGGGTGAGAAGGGCGGAATATAAATACTGTAAATAAATAAATAAAATAAAGTTCCTTTTTGGTATGCAGCACTCCCAAAATATGAGGGGTATTTTTTAAGTAAGGTCCGTTTGAACATAAGTACACAATGAAAGTTTATTTCAAAAAAGTAAATTTATTTTCAGAAAGTACATACTTCACTCTATTTTTTGACATAGTTGCCAAGTTTGTTCAAACACTTATCATACCTCTGAACCAATTTTAAAATATCCTCTTCATAACAATTTGCCACCACCAAAAGCCACCAAATCGTCTGTAATCAAAGAAGGGCAACTGGAGCGGTCCTCATCATGGACGTTGTCACGGCCATCTTTGAATTGTCGTACCCACTTACAGACTTTGCTTTCACTCATAACAGTATCACCGTACACTTCACAAATCTGTCGATGAATTTCTGCAGCAGGCAGGTTCCTTGCTGACAAAAACCGTATCACTGAGCGAACCTCTCATGCGGCGGGTGAGTTGATAGTCTTAAACATTTTTAAAGCACAGAACAGAACCGTACAGGTTAGCTACAGAGCGGAAACGGAGCACAGTTGTTCCCGAGGCATGCTGGTACACGACGCACGCGCTCGTTGTGGTATGTGCACAAACTACTAGTGTCTACAACAAAACGGACCTTACTTAAAAAATACCCCTCGTATCTCTACCTGTGTTAGGTTAGACACAACGGTACTTCGAAATGAGTGCCAATATTGAAAGAGCAATTAATAAGAGCCTGGGTGCTTATGGTCGCTTGAAGAGGGAGCAAAGGAAGCTGTTTCCACTCTATTGCAAACAGCATATCAGTGAAAAATCTCTGTTCAGGATATATAACAATTTTATTACACTGCATCATCAGCTTTAGTATCTTCTTGTCGAACGGAGACTTGCGGAATGAGACTTGATGTTTTCTGAATCTCTAAGAAAAGGACAGGCTGTTTTAATTTCCTTCCCTTTCAATATAGTCTCTTGATGTGATTAATATTGCTTCAGGTAGCAATGATATATTTTAGACGTTATCTCACTGCTTCTTGCACTGATATTGTAACATATTTAATCTCCTGCTTGTGGCTGAGACTGCAAGTCCAGAGAGCAATCAAGCTATTAGATTGTCCTCCAAGTTCAGGTGTTTCTCCCAAGGAAAGATAGTAAGAGTAATAGCTGGACTCTCATTTTCGATCCAGGAAACTGAAAGATTCATTTCCAATCTGGCCCATTGGCAGCAATGGGGGGGGGGGGGACTTCCCAGGTTTTAGGTAAGGGCTTAAGAAACCCCCTTTCCTGCTATCCTTTTCCTTCTCTCTATAGATGAGACCCAGATGTATGGTAAGGGCTTAAGAAGCTCTGCTTTCTGTGATCCTTTCCCTTCTGTATTTAGAGGAGGCCTAGGTACGGTCGCACCAACTGCGATCGTACCTCGGGAAGGCGGATCTGACCAAGATGGCCTATGCCTTAGTCACCTCTAGATTGCATTACTGCAATGCACTCTATGTGGGGCTGCCCTTGAAGACGGCCCGGAAATTTCAGATGATCCAACAGGCGGCAGCCAGGTTGTTAACTGGGGCTCCTTACAGAGAGAGGTCATCCCTCCTGTTCAAGGAGCTCCACTGGCTGCCATTCATCTACCGGACCCAATTCAAGGTGCAGGTTCTTACCTACAAAGCCCTGAACGGTTTGGGACCCGCCTACCTGCGTGACCGCATCTCTGTATACGAACCCACACGATCCCTTCGATCATCCGGGGAGGCCCTGCTCTCGATCCCACCAGCATCGCAGCGCGATTGGTGGGGACGAGAGAGAGGGCCTTTTCGGTGGTGGCCCCTCGACTCTGGAACTCACTCCCTAAAGACATCAGACAGGCCCCAACTTTGGCAGTCTCCAGGAGGAGCTTGAAGACGTGGCTGTTCCAGTGTGCCTTCCCGGAATAATGATCCCATTGCACTTTGTCCTCCAAAGCACTTTACATTTTTTAGGTCTGCTCGTATGCCCTTCCACAAACTCCATTTTACCTTTTCGGCCATGTCCCAGCATTATTTCCAATTTTAATGTCTACATTTAGCCATCCCACTGTTTTTAATTGCGTGTTGTCTTATTGATAATGTTGTATATTTTATACAACATTGTATGTTTTTATTTTATTTGCTTGTATTGTTGTTATTATTGCTTGTATTGTTGTGTTTGGGCTCAGCCTCTTGTAAGCCGCATCAAGTCCCATGGGGAGATGGTAGCGGGGTACAAATAAAGTGTTGTTGTTGTTGTTGTTGTTGTTGTTGTTGTTATTATTATTATTACTATTGGTTTAAGGCAAAGGCTTAAGAAATCACACTTTCTGGGATCCTTTCCCTTCTAGTGGCTGCCTTCCTCCCCACACTCCATGTGTAACCAAAAAAATAAATTAAAAAATACCGAAACAGCCAGGTTTTCAATAGTTCCTGTTTTGTTGTGACCAAAAAAAAATGGCGGTGGAGCCCATGCCATTACAGGCATCCAAACCAACTGATCCTGCCAAAGAATATTTTTGAAAATTGATCAATGCACAAGTCTAGTAAGTAATGTGACTTTGGAACCAGGTAGACCTGTAGGAAGGAGGGGCTGAAAATCATAAAGGTATTGATTTAGGGTATGATGAAGTCATTTCCCTCCCCATGTATTTTTTCCTTTATTCCCTGTCTGTTATTTATTTTTGTTTCACTCTTACTTCTGTCATGATAGAAAGACTGCTTTTGGTCTATGTCCTCACATAATGATTTTTAGCATATAAAACTATAAGAAATAATCTCACGCCAAATGTATCAAAAGTCCATAAGAGAATACATTTCTACAGCAATTAAATTATTCAATTACAATGATCATGTTCAATAACAGCTTGTTATAACATTACAAATTGTTAAAAGTCACTGCATCTGAAGTTATCTAATGGAATGTGATTACAGGCAGTCCCCATGATACAAACATTCAAGTTACTGACTTAGGAGATCTCTCATATTCCGAGGGCGATGGTCCTCCAAGTTTGGTGTTCTGTCGGTGGGTCGTAGGTGACTGTGGAGTCCAATTCTTGATCTGCATCTTCTCTCACAGTGAGGGCATTGGTTTCCAGATGGAAGGCGGTCCCAGTCACGGTTGGCTTGACACACCTTCTGCTTGGCACGTTTCTCTCTTTTGCTCTCCATCCATGCCTCTTCAAACTCCACAGCACTGCTGGTCACAGCTGACCTCCAGCTGGAGCGCTCAAGGGCCAGGGCTTCCCAGTTCTCAGTGTCTATGACACAGTTTTTAAGGTTGGCTTTGAGCCCATCTTTAAATCTCTTTTCCTGTCCACCAACATTCATTTTCTGTTCTTGAGTTCAGAGTAGAACAACTGCTTTGGGAGATGGTGGTTGGGCATCTCGGTCCAGCGGAGTTGATGGCAGAGGACCATTGCTTCAGTGCTGGTGGTCTTTGCTTCTTTCAGCATGCTGACATTTGTCCGCTTGTCTTCCCAAGAGATTTGCAGAATTTTCTGGAGGTAGCGCTGATGGAATCGTTCCAGGAGTTGCATATGATGTCTGTAGACAGTCCACATCTCGCAAGTGTATAGCAAGGTTGGGAGGACAATAGCTTTATAAACAAGCACTTTGGTCTCCCTACAGATGTCCCCGTCCTCAAACACTCTCTGCTTCATTCAGAAAAAGGCTGCACTCGCAGAGCTCAGGCGGTGTTGAATTTCAGTGTCAATGTTGACTTTTGTGGAGAGGTGGCTGCCAAGGTAGCAGAAATGGTCAACATTTTCTAATGTTACACCACTAACAGGCATGTAGTGGGGGGGGGGGGAGGGGGGGGGGCTTCAGCCCCCGAAATTCTCATGGTGGTTCGCAAGAAGGCCTTACTGGTACATTATTTAAACTGTTATGTTTATTCATATCATGATCTGATCACCATGCTCAATATATCCCATATGCATGGGGGTATTGGGGTAACGATACAAAAGGTTTGTTAGGGTAGACCCTCTTTCACTCAGACTCAGCCCCCCCCCCCCCCGAATCAAATTCAGCTCCCCCCGAAACAAAATCCTGGCTACGGGCCTGACCACTAAGCTGTAATTTCTGGCAATGAAGAAGGATTGGCTGGTGACTGCTGGGAGAGCACTTTGGTTTTCTTGATGTTTAATGACATCAAGTAATTCAAGTTACAGACAACTCATAGTTAAGAAGGTGTTAAGATAACAGGAAGTGGGATAAATTTACCACTCGGAAGGGATATTCACTCCTGTAAGAGTTATCATAGGGAAAAGGTGTTTCAACTGAAGCTTTATCCCCAGTCCTTGTTGTCTGGTTGATACTGACATGATAAATAAATAGCCAATCCTTATTTCCAAAACAAGCATTTTTTTTTCAAAATCCAATTGTTGCAGGGAGAGAAAGTGAAGTGAAATCTTCTGAACTGGGGCACAGACAGCAAATCAAATACCACAGGGGTGTTAATCCTTCCCTATATATATGGTTGGAGTTACACTTAAAAATGCACCTGTTCCATTTTGTTCTTAAGATTTGAACAAAGATTTGTTCTTAAGTTCTACAGAAGCTATCTTGTTCCTAATTTGGGGACAGCCTCTATAAACAAATGTATTTTGGAGTTTGTGTGGCCCCAGCCATTCACACTTCCAGACAGGCTCTAAACCTCAACTATTGGAATATAGTTGCAGTTTAAAAGATAGGCCCTGGGTTCACCAACCTAACAGCTCTTTCTGTTGCCAAGACCACCAGGATTCTAGAACCAGGCTTTGTTTGGTAGCTGGGCTGGAACACACGCCAACCTGTTGATGGCCTCTTCAGTTGGATGAATTGTCCCATCCACTTTCATGGATGGTGAGTCCTTTGGCTACTTCTGTAGACATTTCTCTTTCTACTTGTGATCAATTATATTCCAGACCTGTTATTGTCTACTGTCCTCAGCTCCTGTCTTACGCCTTAGTTCTTTTGAGGAAGCGACTCTTTGATCATTGCTCTTCACAATACTGTAAAGATTACATTCTCTCTGTCTTTCCCCCTTATCTATCTCAGTTTGTTCACTCTCTTTATTTTGAACTACCCTCAGAAGTCTCCCCTTGGCATAACAATCTTATTATAAACCTGATCGGGGTATAGGGTGGCAACCTGTGTTGGATGGGGTTACACTCCCCCTGAAGCCACAGGTCCGCAGTTTGGGAGTCCTCCTTGGATTCATCGCTTACGCTTGAGGCTCAGGCGTCGGCGGTGTCTGGGAGGGCTTTTGCACAATTGAGACTCGTGTGCCAACTGCGACCGTACCTCGCAAAGGTTGATCTGGCCGGGGTGATCCATGCCTTGGTCACCTCTAGATTGGACTACTATAATGCACTCTATGTGGGGCTGCCCTTGAAAACGGCTCAGAAATTTCAACTGGTCCAACGGGCAGCGGCCAGGATGTTAACTGGTGCTCCTTACAGAGAGAGGTCAACCCTCCTGTTCAAGGAGCTCCACTGGCTGCCGTTTATCTTCCGAGCCGAATTTAAGGTGCAGGTGCTTACCTACAAAGCCCTAAATGGTTTGGGACCATCCTACCTGTGTGACCACATCTCCGTTTATGAACCCACGCGCTCACTTCGTTCATCCGGAGAGGTCCTGCTTGATTCCGCCTGCATTGCAAGCGCGTTTGGTGGGGACACGAGACAGGGCCTTTTCTGTGGTGGCCCCCCGACTCTGGAACACCCTCCCCAAAGATCTTAGACAGTCCCCTACACTGGCAGTCTTTAGAAAGAACTTGAAGACCTGGCTGTTCCGATGTGCCTTTCCAGAATAGGAAAACTCCAACAACAAGTCCCAGAAGCACTTTATTAGAAATTAAAATTGCTGGTACACTGCACTACCCTATAATCCTTACATATCACCTGTCACATCAGCACTTTTAAACTGTACCCATTAGGCTTGGGCGGTTTTCGTTCGTTAATTTCGTAATTCGTTATTAATTCGTATTTAAATTAGCTTACGATCCAATATTGAGCCATGCAGGACTACTGTGAGGAGTAATTAAAAATCGAAACAATTTTTCCAATTTATTTCGTATTGTTTCGTAATTGTTTCAAAATTGTTTCGAAATTGTTTCGTAATTATTTCCGTATGTCTGGTGCAAGTTTTATAGTTGTTGTTTGTTTTATCAGTGATAAAATAAATTATCACACCAACAGTCAACAACAGAGGGAGAGGGAAGCTTCAGAAGTTCCCCCTGTCCCATTTGGAGGGTTTTTTAGCATATTGCGCAATCGCGTCCGCCATTAACGAATCGATTCGTAATTTTACGAAATTTCGTATATTTCGAACTTTTTTAAAGGAAAATTTCGGAATTCTTAAAAAAAAACGAAACGCAAGGGCCCCCTAAAAACGAAACGAGTTTAGAACCAAATTTTTCCGTGGTTACCCAAGCCTAATAATAATAATTCTTCACCCGGCCCAGTTTTATAGTGTCTTGTTGTATTGTTTATTGCTTGTTATTTAATATTGCTTTAATTGTTTTAATTTGCTTTAGGTGTTGTATTGTTATGTTGTGTTTTGAGGCCTTGGCCTTTGTAAGCTGCATCGAGTCCTTCGGGAGATGCTAGCGGGGTACAAATAAAGATAATAATAATAATAATAATAAATATTATTATTATTATTATTATTATTATTATTATTTCACCCCAGTAAGTTTGCACAGGCTTTCTACCTTTTCCTGATACCTAACCTCTGTGGATCCAGTTTTCCAAGATCTCTCCCTTGAGAAACCTTGATGATGTAAGGAAGTGCCTGACCCAGGAAGACATGACAGAGCCGACAGTGGTCCTGACTGACAGCATTGCATCATTAATGAACACATTCTGTCTTAGCCATCAAAGTATGTCAAACATACAGCTGTATTGTAGCAGTGTCTCTTTTTCCCTTGTGAAAAGCTGGAAAGAAAAATGTTGGAAATCTCTGTTAACATATGTCCAAAGGCTAAGAATGATGATATTAAGAAATGATACAATGCCCAGAGAAGAGCATGGAAAGCAGCCTGTTAGGCAGTATTGAATGCAAAGAATATTCTGGATATGATTTTCTTTGACTTGTGGAATCTAGCAGCTGAATTAAAAACTGAAATTCTGAGAATCAGCTCAGCGAGCATGATAATAGATGCTCTCTACAGTGAGACATGAAAAGTTTCACTTGGGCTGATTAATTTTTGATACATTACTCTTTAAATAGCACGCAGAGTAGTGATGCAAAGAGGAGACGGTTTTTCTAAAGCTGACAAGGAAATTAGCCCTCTGGTTCCCAAGTTGTGGGTGTGTTTCTGTGTCATAGCCTTTGGAACTAGGAGTAAAAATAGAAGAAAAATATATGGATGGATCAGAATTGTAGCATCGTTTTCAGTGTGGTAATGCCACCAAACATTTCACAAGGTAATAATATATTGTACAAAACTAATGTGTATCAGTTGACAAAATGTCTGTTCAAGCTTTTCTCCAAATCCTTTTAAAAAGTACTTAATTTTACCTGTTTTTTTTTAAAAAAGATTTTGCTTTTTTTATTAATGTGTGTGTCTGTGTGGGGCTTTTCCACACAAAGAAGTCTTTAAAGCTAGCTTTTTAACTGGTTGTCATCTATGTTGGATATTGTTGGATTGAAAAATGACATAAACATATTGTAATGCAAAATAGGTTCAGGTTACTACTTCATCAATCAATTAATCAAATAATTGTCAACTGCTGGTCATATAATGCCTGTTTTGGACAACTACCAATATATCAGACATTATTGTGGATATAATTACCTTAATGTAATTATATCCACAATCCCCACCACTCTATCAATGACATGTGGAAAGGTAGTTTTATTCTTAGTATAACACTAGCCGTCCCCTGCCATGCGTTGCTGTGGCCCACTTTGGTGGTCATGGGGGTTCTGTGTGGGAGGTTTGACCCAGTTCTATCATTGGTGGGGTTCAGAATGCTCTGTGATTCTAGGTGAACTATAAATCCCAGGAACTGCAACTCCCAAATGTCAAGATTCTATTTTCCCAAAACTCCACCAGTGCTCATATTTGGGCATATTGAGTCTTCGTGTAGAGTAGGCTTGGGTAACCACGGAAAAATTTGGTTCTAAACTCGTTTCGTTTTTAGGGGGGCCCTTGCGTTTCGTTTTTTTAAAGAATTCCGAAATTTTCCTTTAAAAAAGTTTGAAATACGAAATTTCGTAAAATTATGAATCGATTCGTTAATGGCGGACGCGATTGCGCAATACGCTAAAAAAACCCTCCAAATGGGACAGGGGGAACTTCTGAAGCTTCCCTCTCCCTCTGTTGTTGACTGTTGGTGTGATAATTTATTTTTTTATCACTGATAAAACAAACAACAACTATAAAACTTGCACCAGACATACGGAAATAATATTACGAAACAATTACAAAACAATACGAAATAAATTGGAAAAATTGTTTCGATTTTTAATTACTCCTCACAGTAGTCCTGCATGGCTCAATATTGGATCGTAAGCTAATTTAAATACGAATTAATAACGAATTACGAAATTAACGAACGAAACCGCCCAAGCCTAGTATATAGTTTGTCCAGATCCATCATTGTTTGAGTCCACAGTGCTCTCTGGATGTAGGTGAACTACAACTCCCAAACTCAAGCCCACCAAACTCTTCTAGTGTTTTCTGTTGTTCATGGGAGTCCTGTGTGCCATGTTTGGTTCAATTCCATCATTGGTGGAGTTCAGAATGCTCTTTGATTGTAGGTGAACTATAAATCCCAGCAACTACAACTCCCAAATGACAAAATCAATTTTTTTGAGTGAGGGACATACATTGGGTTGTTAGGTGTCTTGTGTCCAAATTTGGTGTCAATTCATCCAGTGGTTTTTGAGTTCTGTTAATCCCACAAACAAACATTACATTTTTATTTAAGAAGTCTGTTTCCAGGTGCAATTCAAAGAACTGGTTATGGCTTTTAATGGCCACATTTTAATAGCTTGCATTCAGTCTGAAACTTCCTTTGTGAGCCAGCAACATAACAAACTATTCAGTCTGCACAAAATGCTTTTTTTTAGTATATCAATAACTTTTTTGTGATTGGTATGAAAGTTTGATGAGCTCTATATGAGTTCATATGTCACATGTTACACAATAAATTGTCCCTTGGATGCAAGATTACATGGCAAATGTTATAGGTCTTGCGATGTGTTAGGGAAAATGCTTCATGCAGAAGTGATAGAAACAAAACATAACATTTTGTATAATAATAATAATAATAATAATAATAATAATAATAATAATAATAATAATAATAGGGTTGTTGTAGGTTTTTCCGGGCTATATGGCCATGTTCTAGAGGCATTTTCTCCTGTTTTGCCTGCATCTATGGCAAACATCCTCTGAGGATGCTTGCCATAGATGCAGGCGAAATGTCAGGAGAAAATGCCTCTAGAACATGGCCATATAGCCCGGAAAAACCTACAACAACCCAGTGATTCCGGCCATGAAAGACTTCGACAATAATAATAATAATAATAATAATAATAATAATAATAATTATTATTATTATTATTATTATTATTATTATTTATTTGTAACCCGGGACTCAGGGCAGTTTCCAGGAAAAAAAAATGGCAAACATTCAATTGCCTCTGTGTCTGTCTATTTATGTTGTATGTCTATGGCATTGAATGTTTGCCATGTTGTTGTTAATTCATTCAGTCATTTCTGACTCTTCGTGACCTCATGAACCAGCCCACACCAGAGCTCCCTGTCAGCCGTCACCTCCCCCAGCTCCTTCAGAGTCAAGCCAGTCACTTCAAGGATGCAATCCATCCATCTTGCCCTTGTATATGTGCATTGTAATCCACCCTGAGTCCCCTGTGGGGTGAGAAGGGTGGAATATAAATACTGTAAATCTATATAAATAAAAATGTAATGTTTGTGGGACTAACATAACTCAAAAACCACTGGGCGAATTGACACCAAATTTGGACACAATACACTTATCGGGCCAACAAGTGACCATCATTCATAAAAACACTGAAAAACACAGCAGAAGAGACTTAAAAAGCCAAAATGTAAAAAATACATTACAATGCATGCACATAACCACATTGTTCCACTGACACTAAGTCCAGTTGTGTCCAACTCTGGGGGTTGGTGCTCATCTCCATTTCTAAGCCAAAGAGCCAGCATTGTCCATAGACACCTCCATGGCCAGCATGACTGCATGGAGCACCATTACTTTCCCACCAGAGAGGTACCTATTGATCTACTCACATTTGCATGTTTTCAAATTGGTAGGGGCTAACAGCGGGAGCTCATGCTGCTCTCCGGATTCGAACCTGTGACCTTTCAATCAGCAAGTTTAGCAGCTCAGCAGTTTAACCCACTGTGCCACCAGGGGCTCTGACATAACTATATGTGTATATATGCATAACCACACAAAAATATACACACACATATACACACAAAACACAAAGCACGTATGCACAGACTGGGCCACAGCAACGCATGTCAGGGGATGGCTAGTAAACAAACAAACAAACAAATAAATAAATGCCAAAGTGAGCAACAAAATAAATCAAAATAACAAATAAATAGCACCAATATAGATTTTTAAACTTAAATGACAACCAAAGAATAGTTTAAAACACATAAACCTCATCATCCACATTTACATCAAAAGGATCTAAATAAATTAAGGTGCAATTAAAAGTATAAAATGATGAATGATGTTATATAAAATAATGTGAGGATGATATACAACAGCCAAATAGTGCCAAAGTGCACTGTGTTTGCTTTTATGATTTTTATTTCATAGTTAATAATTGCTGCTCTCAGGGCTTGTGCCTATTTTGTTTTGTTTTCTGTTAAACAACTATAGTGTGTCATTTCTTGGTGCCTTGAGCTATTTGCAAGACTGGGTTTATAAAGCCTACTGTTTCTCATTTCCATTACTGTCAAGGTGCAGTTTATTTTTATCTGGAGGCTTGAAAGTGTACATATTGGGGACTGGAGGACCCTATTCTTCAGTTATTTTCACTGATTAATGCTGTCAGCCCAGGCTGCATGGTCATGCAACTGCCAACATGCTAGTTTTGCCTTCTCACAATTGCTTTTAGGAAGGAACTGGCAAAAACACCACTGAGTATTCCAATGCAGTAACTAGGAGCTGTGTGTTCTCTGCATGGTTGTGTGTATATATGAATGTGTTTTCAAGTCACCTGTTGACTTATTGTGACCCCAGTAATTTCATAGGATTTTCTTAGGCAAGGAATACTTTAGAAGTGGTCTTGCCTATTCCTTCCTCTGAAATATAGCTGACAGCACCTGGCATTCATAGAATCATAGAATCAAAGAGTTGGAAGAGACCTCATGGGCCATCCAGTCCAACCCCCTGCCAAGAAGCAGGAATATTGCATTCAAATTACCCCTGACAGATGGCCATCCAGCCTCTGTTTAAAAGCTTCCAAAGAAGGAGCCTCCACCACACTCCGGGGCAGAGAGTTTCACTGCTGAACGGCTCTCACAGTCAGGAAGTTCTTCCTCATGTTCAGATGGAATCTCCTCTCTTGTAGTTTGAAGCCATTTTTCCGCGTCCTAGTCTCCAGGGAAGCAGAAAACAAGCTTGCTCCCTCCTCCCTGTGGCTTCCTCTCACATATTTATACATGGCTATCATATCTCCTCTCAGCCTTCTCTTATTCAGGCTAAACATGCCTAAACAAGCCGCTCCTCATAGGGCTTGTTCTCCAGACCCTTGATCATTTTAGTCACCCTGCTCTGGACACATTTCAACTTGTCAATATCTCTCTTGAATTGTGGTGCCCAGAATTGGACAATATTCCAGGTGTGGTCTAACCAAAGCAGAATAGAGGGGTAGCATTACTTCCCTAGATCTAGACACTATGCTCCTATTGATGCAGGCCAAAATCCCATTGGCTTTTTTTGCCGCCACATCACATTGTTGGTTCATGTTTAACTTGTTGTCCATGAGGACTCCAAGATCTTTTTCAACGTACTGCTCTCAAGCCAGGCATCCCCCATTCTGTATCTTTGCATTTCGTTTTTTCTGCCAAGTGGAGTATCTTGCATTTGTCCCTGTTCAACTTCATTTTGTTAGTTTTGGCCCATCTCTCTAATCTGTCAAGATCGTTTTGAATTCCTGCTTCTAGGCAGGGGGTTGGACTGGATGGCCCAGCCAATTTGGTGTCATCTGCAAACTTGATGGTCATGCCTTCTACCCTTCATCTAAGTCATTAATAAAGATGTTGAACAGGACCGGGCCCAGGATGGAACCCTGCGGCACTCCACTTGTCACTTCTTTCCAAGATGAAGAGGAAGCATTGGGGAGCACCCTCTGGGTTCATCCATTTAACCAATTCCAGATCCACCTCACCGTAGTTTTGCCTAGCCCACATTGGACTAGTTTCCTTGCCAGAAGGTCATGGGGGACCTTGTCGAAGGCCTTACTGAAATCCAGGTACGCTACATCCACGGCATTCCCCGCATCTACCCAGCTTGTAACTCTATCGAAAAAAGAGATGAGATTAGTCTGGCATGACTTGTTTTTGATAAATCCATGTTGACTATTAGCGATGACCGCATTTGTTTCTAAGTGTTTGCAGACCACTTCCTTAATAATCTTTTCCAGAATCTTGCCTGGTATCGACGTGAGGCTGACCGGACGGTAGTTGTTTGGGTCATCCTTTTTTCCCTTCTTGAAGATTGGGACAACATTGGCCCCCTCCAATCTGCTGGAACTTTTCCCATTCATTGGTTCTCCAACTAACTACTAACCATGGCTGACCATGTTTAGTTTCCATGATCAGACAGAATCTGATGACTTTAAGGTATTCACTCCCTTTTAGTGGATTGTTATTAGGTTGTGAGGTAGAGGAAAAGAAAAAAAAGTAGATTATCTTATTATATTAGTGGATAAAGTTAGGATGCCCAACCTGGCTGCCAACAGTAATCTGGAACTGACTCAAATGGCTAGAATTTTGATTCTGCTAATATTGTGTTGTAAAGGAATGTTGGAAAGTGCTTCCTATGAAGGAGAAGAGTAGCCCTAGATAGCTCGTCCTTTTTTTAAAAAAAAAATCATTGGCAGATGAAGATTGTATTCCACCAATTTAGAAATCTGTGCTTTTATTCATTTAAAACAATTATTTTAATTTTGTTGGTATTTGATTTTATTTTCAACTTCGTGTTAGCCTTTTGTGTTTGAGTCACCTTTGGGCTGAGAAAGGCAGGATAGATATACCGTAAATAAGTAAATAAATTTAATTTGTGATTTTTTTTTATTTTATTAGATGCTTTGAATCCCAGCTTGAGGAAAAGATGTGGTATTTTTTTTCAAATATTTTATTGGTTTTCTTAGAATACATCAATACATCAATACCTTCAATAATCTTATGTTCCATCCTCAATTCATTACATCAACCAAAGTGTATATATATCTTGTATACTTCCCCCCCCACACCTCTGTGCCCCCCCCTTCCGAGCCACTTCAATTTGCATTCTCTTTCCAAAATACCATTTCTTCTTGTGGAGGTAATTTCCCGTCTACTTCTTTTAAGCCATTCTCAATAAATTTTCCCCAAACTTTATCAAAATCATTTTCCTTCCATACCTTTCCTGACTCTTAACCTACATGTCAATTTATCATTTATTGCTATTTTCCATAATTCTTTATACCATTCTTCAATTGATATGTTTATTTTACCTTTCCAATTCTTCGCTATCAGTAATCTTGCTGCAGTTAACATGTTATCTATTGCATCTTTTTCTGTTTTTTTTCAATTTCTTAACATTATATAGTGACAACAATGCAATATTTGCACTTTTCCCTATCTTCATATCCATTATACCTTCTATCTCTCCAAGTACCTTCCCCCAAAATTCATTTACATATTTACATTGCCACTCAATATTAGGCCTGGGTAACAACGGAAAAATTTGTTTCTAAAATCGATTCGTTTTTTGGGTTTTTTTGCGTTTCGATATTTTAAAGAATTCCAAAATTTTCCTTAAAAAAAGTTCGATATTTACGAAATTTCGTAAATGGTAAAAAAATTACAAAACAATAACGAAACAATAACGAATCGATTCGTTAATGGTGGCCGCGATCGCGCAATACGCTAAAAAAACTTCTGAAGCTTCCCTCTCCCTCTGTTGTTGACTGTTGGTGTGATATTATAATTTCTTTTCACTAATTAAACAAAAAACAACTATAAAACTTGCCCCAGACATGCGGAAATAATAACGAAACGACCTCAAACCAATAACGAAACGAATACATAACGAAATACGAAGCATTTACGAAACGAATTGAAAAATTCGTTTCGTTTTTAAGTTGCTCCAGAATGGTTCGTTATCGCTTCGTTAACAAAAAAATAACGAATTTTTAACGAATTACGAATTAATGAAACGAAACCGCCCAGCCCTAGTATATATGTACCCACCTCCTGGCAACCTCTCCAACAATTTTTTGTGGAATTCCTATTAATATTTGCAATCTTTACTGGTGTTAAGTACCATTTCCAAACCAATTTGTAATAATTTTCTTTAACACGTATCGATAAGTTCTTTAAATATCTTTGATCCCATAATTGTACCCAATCCGCTTCTTTTATTCTAATCCCTAGGTCTTCCTCCCATATCTCTCTTAATGTTACGTCCTTTATTTTTTTCCCCTTAATATCAGTTATTATCTTATACAATTTGCTAGTTATTCCTTTCAGCTTGTGGTATCTTCCCGTCCCTCTTTCTAAGATGTGGTATTAATAAAATGGTTGATAGATGGATAGCAAATGTAAAGGTACAGGCAATTGCTAGAGGACAAAGTTATGTGTACCATAAACTATAACCCTTAAAATAACTGACCGATGTCAGGTGTGCTGTGGGACCTAGTTCCATTGCCAGTGTTCAAGTAATATTTAAATACCAGTTCAGCCACTTTCTTTATGTGGAATGGAGGGGAATAGGTGCCATTTCTTTATTTTTGTTAGCTAAATATGCTACCTCAACCCTTCTATTGTTTGTAACCGTGAATTCAACCAGGAACTTCAAAAAACTCCTTTGTTGCTTCACAAGTTCTCCTTTGTATAGGTGTCACTGCCGTTTGGGCTCAGCCTCCCTCCCAGGGTCTCCAGGGAGCCATGGATCATTCTATAGTGGAGACAAGCATCTTTAGGCTGTTTATTTATTTAGATGCAGAAATGCTATTTTAAGAGTTGTAGTGAAAAAAAAATCCCCCTTGTAAAGAGAAAAAACACAAAATTTAAAATTCTAACTGCCAGCAAAAAAAGAGAAAAGGTTAAGCTCAATAAGAAAGAAAAAAGGAGTTTCACAGAGGGCCAATCCAGACAGGGGCCAAAATGTGTGAGCTCACATAATTTTACTGGAGATGTCCAAGCAATGCCTCCCAAAAAAGCAAATTAATTTGGGACAAAGCAGGAAAACCCTACTTTGTCCCAAATTAATTAGGTACTGGATTAAACCCGGGTCTTCCTGAAACACCCAGGTCTAACTCAGTATGGGCCCTGTGTGGGCATCCCCTTGGTTGTTCTGGCAGTCTGTACATCCCTCTTGGGCTTTTGGGGTTGAATCAGCCTGGAAAATCCAGAGGGCTGTAACCCATCTCCAAAACCCCTTTAAAAAGAAAATAACTTACCCAGCTGTCCTTACTCTGGCACTGGAGTCCTCCTGGTGTGTAGAAATGATATGCCAAGAGAAGCGGGCTGGAAGCAAGTTTCCTGCATATCCCACTTTCTCCTGGCACATCATTTCTATGCAGCAGTTGGACTCCAGCACCTGGGTAATGGCGACCAGGTAAGTTATTTTCTTTTTTAACCGGGTTTATGGGAGGGGGTTAGGGTGTCTGGGTGTTATCCCAGAAGGTTGGTGTGGAGACAGAAGGCCACCCCAACCCGGGCTTTTAAAACTTCGGTTGGTGCAGACTTTTTCCCTGTCTGGAATCGGCCTTCATGGGAAAGCTTTTGAGCAGTTTTTACTGGAGAAACCAGAGTCTGATATTTAGCCAGAAGTCATGAAAAAAAGCAAAGAGCTTTCATGTTTCATCCTCTACTGAAAGAGGGAAATGTTGCTCTGTCCAATTAAATATTGGTCTAAATTCTATAAGAAGTTCTGTGATGACATTTGGCAGTCGGTTTCCAGTAATCTAAGGCTTCAATCAGCCATATAGAGAAAGACACAATTTGTATCTTTCATCTTCTGATCATGCTGAGATGCTGTTAGACCTTGGGATAAGAAGGAGACACACGTTTATTTTTTCTTTATAAGCTTTTTGGAGGTGGCCAATTGTGTTAAAGTGCAGGCCAAGGTCTTTAGGCACTGCACCCAGTGTGCTGATCACCACTGGGACCTTTACTGGTTTGTGCCAGAGTCTTTGCAGTTTGATTTTTAAATCCTCATATCTTGTCAGCTTTTTCAGTTTTTCTCTCTGCAATCCTGCTGTCACCTGGGATTGCAACATCGACGATCCATACTTTGTTTTTTAACACGATTGTGAGGTCAGGGGTATTATGCTCCAAAACTTTGTCTGTCTGAATGCAGAAGCCCCAGAGTAGCTTGATGTGTTCATTCTCTGTAACTTTTTCCAGCTTGTGATCCCACCAGTTCTTTTTCACAGGCAGATGGTATTTGCGACACAAGTTCCAATGAATCATCTGAGCAACGGTGTCATGGCTCCGCTTATTATTGTTGTTGTTGTTGTTGTTAGGGGAAATGAACAAATGCTCTAACTTTTGTGACATCCTCCTGTGGTTTCTAATTTTGCTATCAAGTGTAATTGACCCCGTATATGATGTTGGGAAATGAGGAAATTTGGCAATGACCAAAGCTGAACTTACAAATAAATAATTGCAGATGGTTACTTGTAATTAGTTTAGCACCAGCTAAGTTACTTTCAATTGCAATGTAACAAAGGATAATTATTACCTGCATTGATCTATGCATGTAACTTTCAAGTTGCATTTCTAATTATAGAATTATTGTTTCATTGAACAGCAGAAGATTAATCCAAGTGATGGCTTTCACTTAAATTTTGGTTCTGAGGTAAATGACACAGTGGATGTGAGGAGAGTTTATTTCTTAACATAGATCAGGGCTTGTAACAGTTGTGTGCTTTTGAAAAGTAACTCAAAGTTGCTGTTGCTATTTTGAAGAAATGGGAAACTGCAAGCCCAAATCTGAAGAACAATCTTTTTGACCTTGAACTATCCAAAGTAAAGTTTAATAGGGGAACTGCATGTAACCTGAAAAACAAGTTGTGTTCCCAACCCATGTGGGCTAAGAAAGTGTGAACCCAGTGGATATTCAATGGGAAAAAATAGAGGAAAAGCAGGCTTTTCACTGTCACTAGGTCCATATATTCATTCCTTTTAATCTCACTACATCTGACAGTTTCTAAACAAGGGAAAACTAAGGAAATGTTTTTGCAAGAAGACCTCTGGTAGCCTGCTATGAAACACAACTTTCAATTTATAAAGGATGATTCAATCTCTCTGGACTAAAGTTTACCACAGTCCAGGATTAAGTCCTGTTTTCTAAGTTTCCCACTGAATCCAGATTCCTTCCTCATTCCATATTGCTTCCTGTGGCCCAGTCCTGACTGTAATATGTTGGAAAATGTAGAATAACCAGAATGAGCCAAACAAGAAATAAATTCCAGCCCTTTGCAAGGTGAGATAATATTTGATCTATAACTCCTTTAAACGTTTTCACATATACAGTACTTGTGTGGTGTACCTGCTACCAGGAAAATGTGGAAGAACGTGCAAACTTTTGGGCTTTTAACCTCACTTCGTGGGATAATGTAAATATTATAATAAACCCCAATACAATAATTTGAACTCCTTGGACAATATCAAAAATATTTAATATTTTCAATCAAGTGACAGCTCTGCATATTTTAAATCTTTTGAGAACCCAGAATTAGAATTTCTCTTACTTTTCTCACTACATTGTGGAAACATTGTTAAGTGCTAAATTTGGTTCTGAGACTAGACAGAATCTGTAGCTCCAGACAATCTGCTAAAATCAATAAGACTCTCTCCTACAAGCACACATCATTCTCTATACCTTGATTTGCACTAAATTGGACCTTTGTGTGTCAAGCTACTACATAAATGGAAAACCAATGCAGGAATTCATGCAAAATTATCATAATGTACCTCTTACTTAGAGCTGCCACATAATCATCTTGGATTTAAGATTGTACCAATAAAATATTCTGTGTGCTCCCTGGATTCTCAATATGTTTCACAGCTGACAAGTCCAAGAGCTGGAGATGTGATGTTCCTAAAGGGGTTGTGCAAGTGCCACCAATATAGGACACACATTGCCTAAAATTTGCATATGCATAATAGAGCTGTAAAAAATGCTTGCTTGCAATTTTTCTCATTCTCTGCAAGCAAGGGACACCCCACTGAGAAACTGACATATGGACACATTTTTTATATTATGTGATTTTTCTTTTGAACAATAAGTATAGGCAAAAACATGGGAGGTGTGCAGAAAAAGTATTGTTGCATGAAGACAACTTTGCTTCTCTGAAATTAATGACACAAAACATAGTATTTCCTGTTAAATATGCTGTTTTTGTTCAATCCCTGCACAAACAAACCCATCAACATTTTATCTATAAGTATATTTTATGTAAATACTTTAAAAAAGATGTCCCAAAGGGTGAAACATAATTTTAAAATGCTTGAATTCCTTTATAATCCTACACAGCAAGGAAAACCTTATTTTTGCATAGAAGAATGATATAAGAAAGACATACATCTTTGCACTGTAGTAGTATATTTATTTATTTATTTATTTATTTATTTATTTATTTATCGAGTCATCAGCAACCAGTCATTTATATTACATTTCTAACAGACCAAAGCAAACAAACAGACAAGATACAAAAATTGTGAGTTTGGTAGTTGATTAAATGTCCTTTGACCAGTATCTGGCCACTTGGAGTGCTTCTGGTGTTGCTGCAAGAAGGTCCTCCGTTGTGCATGTGGCAGGGCTCAGGTTGCATTGCAGCAGGTGGTCAGTGGTTTGCTCCTCTCCACACTCGCATGTCGAGGATTCCACTTTGTAGCCCCATTTCTTAAGGTTGGCTCTGCATCTTGTGGTGCCAGAGCGCAGTCTGTTCAGCGCCTTCCAAGTTGCCCAGTCTCTGTGTGCCCAGGGGAGAGTCTCTCATCTGGTATCAGCCATTGGTTGAGGTTCTGGGTTTGAGCCTGCCACTTTTGGACTCTCGCTTGCTGAGGTGTTCCAGCGAGTGTCTCTGTAGATCTTAGAAAACTATTTCTAGATTTAAGTCGTTGACTGTAGTAGTAAAGACCATGCATGACTTGTCTGTATTGGCATTATATATTAGCTTCAACTAGAAGCCCAACATGGACATCAAGATTATGTTGAGGAACTTCTGGACCATGAAAATGCAGGATAAAACTGGTTAACTCTGCCAGAGGCAAGAGAGGGATACTGGTCTCCTCAGTGCAGGGTAAAACCAATTAATTGCATTAGGAGAAGTTAGGGAATGCTCTTGAATGTTGGTGAAACTTTGAATTGCTTCCATACTTCAAGGTTAGTGTTGACAGCTGGACCAGCTCTAATTCAAAATAGTGTACTGTTCACATGGCCCAGAGCCACCATCCCATTTCCCCTGTACTCTGCACCACAGGGAAAAGGGGACATACCGTGTCATCCTTGTCACTCGGGCAGTCATCTACACATCTCTGGAAAGCTTCTGACTCTCACAGAATGCTGTTGTTGATATCAGCAATGGTGTTGACACAAGCAAGAGAAAACGCTCAGTGAGTTTTGACACTGAAGGTTTGACATACATGTTGGAAACCATCATGTGTCACTTTGGGGAGATAGGGCGGTCTTTAAAAAAGGATGATGATGATGATGATGATGATGATGATGATGATGATGATGATTCTCCCCTTCTCCTTCTTGATCATGAGGGCACCTTTGCTGATATCAGGAAATGTTCTTGGTGAGGACCAAGAACTCTCCAGAGCTCTGTGCCCAGCTTCTCCGGTGATAGAGATGATAGGCCAGGTAAGGAAAACATCCAATTAGACTGAACCAGGTTTAGCTTGACTAGACAGTCAGGACTCAACTTCCACCATGACTGCATATTTGTGGGCAGAACATCTGAATAGTTCCCTGGAATCCAGGGATGGCATGGAGCAGAAATGCCGTGAATCATTCCCAGATTTCAGTGTACGTGTAGATGCACTATGGTGATTTCTATGTCTTGTCAGTCTATTGTCGAAGGCTTTCATGGCCAGAATCACGGGATTGTTGTAGGTTTTTTTGGGTTATATGGCCATGTTCTACAGGCATTTCTCCTGAGGTTTCACCTGCATCTATGGCAAGCATCAGAAACACAGAAATGCTGGACCATTCTCACAACCACCATGCCAGACTACATAGAGAAGCCATTGAAATCCACAAGCATGTGGACAATTTCAACAGAAAAGAGGAAACCATGAAAATGAACAAAATCTGGCTACAGGAGCGGCACTCAGGGAGCACACCACTCCTCTGCTGCGCCAGCTCCACTGGCTGCCAGTTTGCTACCGGGCACAATTCAAAGTGCTGGCTTTAGCCTTTAAAGCCCTAAACGGTTCTGGCCCGACCTATCTGTCCGAACGCATCACCCCCTATGAACCAATTAGGACATTAAGATCGTCCGGGGAGGCCCTGCTCTCGATCCCGCCAGCCTCACAAGCACGGCTGGCGGGGACGAGAGACAGGGCCTTCTCAGTGGTGGCCCCTCGGCTGTGGAACGCCCTTCCCGCAGACGTTAGATCGGCCCCCTCCCTGCTGGCGTTCAGGAGAAGAGTAAAGACCTGGCTCTTTGAACAGGCGTTTAATTAAGCAGTGCAACCAACTGATTGATCTTGGAACTTGGAATAATGGACGAGGAGATCAGATTATGATTTTACCGTTGAGACGTGATGAATTAGTTATATAGATGTATAGATGCTATATTGATGTTCTGTTGTATTGTTATATTGACGTAGTTGATTTAGTTACTGTTTTAAATGCTAATGTTGTGCACCTTGTATATAGTCCTGGCTGTAAACCGCACTGAGTCGCCTACGGGCTGAGATAGTGCGGTATACAAGTAAAGTAAAGTAAATAAATAAATAAATAATACCAGTATTAAAAAACTCTAAAATTAGAACAGCACAACAACAGAGAGGAAACAAACAAGGACATCTAATCACCTCTCAACAAAAGATTGCTCCAGGCACTGCGAGGCAATCAAATGCTTATCAAGGTGGTCAATTGAAACATTCACACCTAGCTCCAGCAGAGGCATTTCTCCTGAGTGGTCATTCCACAGATATATAAACCCTTTTCTCTACTTCCAACAGACCTCACTACCTCTGAGGATGCTTGCCATAGATGCAGGCGAAACATCAGGAGAAATGCCTCTAGAACATGGCCATATAGCCCGAAAAAACCTACAACAACCCTCTTGTCAGTCTGTTTGGGTTCTGGCTGCTGATATGGCATAGCATGGAACCTATTTTTCCTCTAACTGCCACCATTCCTTTAGGTTTTCTGAAGACACCATATATATCACACTGCAAGAGATGAGAGAGGGACTGGGTCTCAAATTTGTGAATGTTTTGCTCCATGTATTTGGTAATTTTAGATAACTTTCCGATTCCTTTCAGAGATTGAATATAACCTCTTACTGAATCTGTGAGAGCAGATCTCTTGTAAATTCCACTGAAGTCACAGAGAGTTTATACACTTGCAAGGATAGCATGCTAATTCTTTGAAGAAGAAAAAGCTCTTGGGAAAGTGAATGCAGCTGGATGGTGAAAATCATTGCCATGTATGGTAGACAAGAAGTGACATATCTATTACCAGGGAATCTAAAAGTTAGACAAGTGGGGATATAGCAGCCCATGTGTATCCAGCTACATACCGCAATGAATATGGAAGGGTAATCACAATCATCTTTAATCGAGTTTGTAGAGAACTCAATTTTCATTTCTCTGAACTTTGAATTTTGAGCGGTGGGCATTTCTAGTTTCTTTGATTGTCTATCTTGTCACTAAGTGAACTGAAGTGGAGCCTCTGCTTATGTTTCACACTCCTCTTCTCACCTCAAATCCAGTACTGGGAGAAATCCAGGCTCTTGAAACTTAAAACCTACATTGCTACACAGGTGGCCAAAAGACATTGCTTACAAATAGAACTAGTAGTAGAATACTGGAGTTTCTGATACTATTAAAATCAGAGCAGGCCTGTGAAATTAAATCCAATTTTAATGATGTATGAACGAGTGTGTCTCTACTCAGGGAGCTATTATTTTTCTGAGAGCTTTATCGATGCTATTAGGTAGCTTGCATTATAGCGAATCAATTCAAAACAGTGTGTTTTGATAGCCTTAATCAAACATTATTTCTACAATCCATCATGAGGCTAGACTCCACAATTGTAGCCAGAAACATTTTTGGTGGGGAAGGAAGGACATAGAGGAAACCAGGGTGTTTACTGACCGCATCCTCTTGAGGTATGACCCTTCCTTGATTACTCAGTGTTTGATACATGCTGTTGATGTTTGAATGGTGCACTTGAAATTGTTGAGGCTGACCTTCTAGGACAGTGTTTCTCAACCTGGGGGTCGGGACCCCTGGGGGGGTCACGAGGGGATATCAGAGGGGTCACCAAAGACCATCAGAAACACAGTATTTTCTATTGGTCATGGGGGTTCTGTGTAGAAAGTTTAGCCCAATTCTCTCATTGTTGGAGTTCAGAATGCTCTTTGATTGTAGGTGAACTATAAATCCCAGCAACTACAACTCCCAAATGTCAAGGTCTATTTTCTCTAACCTCTTCCAGTATTCACATTTGGGCATGTTGAGTATTTGTGCCAAGTTTGGTCCAGATCCATCATTGTTTGAGTCCACAGTGCTCTCTGGATAAAGGTGAACTACAATCCCAAAACTCAAGGTCAATGCCTATCAAACCCTTCCAGTATTTATTGTTGGTCATAGGAGTTCTGTGTGCCAAGACTGGTTCAATTCAGTCGTTGGTGGAGTTCAGAATGCTCTTTGATTGTATGTGAACTATGAATCTCAGCAACTACAACTCCCAAATGACAGCATCAATCTCCCCTTCAATCCCACTAGAATTCAAATTTGGGCGTATCAGGCATTTGTGCCGAATTTGGTCCAGTGAATGAAAATACATCCTGCATATCAGATACTTACGTGACAATTCATAACAGCAGCAAAATTACAGTTGTGAAGTAGCAACAAAATAATGTTATGGTTGGGGGTCACCACAACATGAGAATTGTATTAAGGGGTCACGGCATTAGGGAGGTTGAGAACCACTGTTCTAGGACCTCAGATACATTGATACTGAATTGTGATAGCTCATTTGCACAGGGATCTTAATACTTGATACTGAAGTTGCCACGTGATATTATGCCTTTGTGTGCCTATTCTGAAGCATTAGAAGAGATCTCATATTTAGTTGTTTATCCCGACCTTGCTGTCTGAACATCATTTATTGAGGAATAGTCTGGAACCTATTTCTTAGGTCTTAGGGGAGACACTGTAAAGTGACAAACAAACCATAACTAAGTAATTCACATGACAAACATCTTTCATTCAGTTCCTGGCTTACTTTACTTACTTATTTAGGTGATCCCTCGATGTTTGAGTAGGATGGCCTTCCAAGGTCAATGTTCTGGTGGGTCCGTAGGTGACTGTGGAGCCCAATTCTTGATCTGCATCTTCTTCTGCAGTGAGGGCATTGGTTTCCAGGTGGAAGGCGGTCCCAGTCGGGGTTGGCTTGACGTGCCTTCTTCTTGGCATGTTTCTCTCACCCTCCATTCAGGCCTCTTCAGATTGTACAGCACTGCTGGTCACAGCTGACTTCCAGCTGGAGCGCTCAAGGGCTAGGGCTTCCCAGTTCTCAGTGTCTATGCCAGTTTTTAAGGTTGGCTTTGAGCCCATCTTTAAATCTCTTTTCTTGTCCACCAACATTCTGTTTTCCATTCTTGAGTTCGGAGTAGAGCAACTGTTTTGGGAGACGGTGGTCGGGCATCCAGACAACGTGGCCAGTCCAGAGGAGTTGATGGCAGAGGACCATCGCTTCAGTGCTGGTGGTTTTTGTGTCTTCCAGCACACTGACTTTGGCCATTTGTTTTCTCAAGAGATTTACAGGATTTTCCGGAGGCAATACTGATGGGATCATTCCAGGAGTTGCATGTGGACTCTGTAGACAGTCCACGTCTCGCAGGCATATAGCAGGGTTGGGAGGACAATAGCTTTATAAACAAGCACCTTGGTATCCCTATGGATGTCCTGGTCCTCAAACACTCTCTGCTTCATTCAGAAAAAAGCTGCACTCGAAGAGCTCAGGCAGTGTTATATTTCAGTGTCAATGTTAACTTTTGTGGAGAGGTGCCTGCCAAGCAGAGGCAGCCCTAGGTAATTTTCAACAGTAAGCAAAGTATCTTGGTGCCTCCCCCCCCCCCCCCAACCAATCATTGATATATATTTTCTGTTCGTTGTGGGAGTTCTGTGTGCCATATTTGGTTCCATTCCATCATTGGTGGAGTTCAGAATGCTCTTTGATTTTAGGTGAACTATACATCCCAGTAACTACAACTCGCACATGTCAAGGTCTATTTTCCCCCAAGAGTGCCTCAAGAGTGCCCTGGGCAAATCAACTATACTGCAAATGCTTACTTTGCATAATGGGTTGTGCCGCCCTTGCTGCCAAGGTAGCGGAAAGGTCCCTGGCACTTCTAGTTTAAAAGACTAGGCAGCACAGTATGAAGATAACTTTTGTTTGGGAACTTGGCAGCCATAGTAGGAAATATGGGGCTAGAGAGACAAATAGCCTAACCCAGTAAATGTCTATAGCAGTTGTCGACACTGCATACAGACAATGCATTGCTGATAATTGGAATTCTTTGGGAAGGTTTGTAGCCTAGTGGTAAGGTATGCTTTACAGTTGCATTGGCTTAAGATTTAATTCTTGGTATATGGAGGTTGGGGTGGGGAAACTTCCAGTGTGAAACTGTGACTAGAAACAGCCATCCAAAGAAGTTAATATAAAACTAGATGTGCCAATGGTCTGATCATATAAAGCAGGGCTTTGATAGGTCAAGGTATGAGGTGGATAATCACAGGTATTTTCTATTTTTCTTCACGTGCTGGCATCTATCTATCTATCTATCTATCTATCTATCTATCTATCTATCTATCTATCTATCTATCATCTATCTACCTAGTATCTATCTATCTATCTATCTATCTATCTATCTATCTATCTATCTATCATCTATCTATCTAGTATCTATCTATCTAGTATCTATCTATCTATCTATCTATCTATCTATCTATCTATCTATCTATCTAGTCTCTTAGAGAATTTCAGAAATATGGTTCCTGCCATTCTCTTTGGCTGCTGTTTTGTGATGCTTTTCCTCCCTCCCCCCAACAAAAGCATATATTACTCTGGAAAACAATTTCATGTCACTGAAGTGAATGAATGTGCTTCTAACAAATAGTTTGCGTTGGCGGATTAGAACTAGGGTGTTAAGTGCTTTCTATTTCAAGCCCTCAAAAATCAAATTATTTCATCCATTTATACTTGCACTGAGTATAGAGAGTAATTTTCAAAGCATGGCCTCATCTTGAATTGCAATATTTGTAGACAGCATATTGATAAGTAAAAATATAGAGAATCTAGCAATTTTATTTACTTTTTATAATCGTATGTTCAAAGTATCCAGAGTGCTTCACGTGTATTATTTCAGTCATCCTTAGACTGAGGCTAGATCCATACTGTCCTAAATTCCAGGAACTGATCCCAGATTATCTGCTTTGAATTGGATTATATGAGTCTACACTGCCAGATAATCTGGGATGAGCA
>NW_026846588.1:116555039-116708991 GCF_025583915.1 Anolis sagrei ordinatus | reverse complement strand
TCACATCAGCACTTTTAAACTGTACCCATTAGGCTTGGGCGGTTTCGTTCGTTAATTTCGTAATTCGTTATTAATTTGTATTTAAATTAGCTTACGATCCAATATTGAGCCATGCAGGACTACTGTGAGGAGTAATTAAAAATCGAAACAATTTTTCCAATTTATTTCGTATTGTTTCGTAATTGTTTCAAAATTGTTTCGAAATTGTTTCGTAATTATTTCCGTATGTCTGGTGCAAGTTTTATAGTTGTTGTTTGTTTTATCAGTGATAAAAAATAAATTATCACACCAACAGTCAACAACAGAGGGAGAGGGAAGCTTCAGAAGTTCCCCCTGTCCCATTTGGAGGGTTTTTTAGCATACTGCGCAATCGCGTCCGCCATTAACGAATCGATTCGTAATTTTACGAAATTTCATATATTTTGAACTTTTTTAAAGGAAAATTTCAGAATTCTTTAAAAAAACGAAACGCAAGGGCCCCCCTAAAAACGAAACGAGTTTAGAACCAAATTTTTCCGTGGTTACCCAAGCCTAGTACCCATTACTCTGGCCCGGCCCAGTTTTATTGTGTCCTGGTGTATTGTTTTATTGCTTGTTATTTAATATTGCTTTAATTGTTTTTAATTTGCTTTAGGTTGTGCATTGTTATGTTGTGTTTTGAGGCCTTGGCCTTTGTAAGCTGCATCGAATCCTTCGGGAGATGCTAACGGGGTACAAATAAAGTTAATAATAATAATAATAATAATAATTATTATTATTATTATTATTATTATTATTATTTCACCCCAGTAAGTTTGCACAGGCTTTCTACCTTTTCCTGATACCTAACCTCTGTGGATCCAGTTTTCCAAGATCTCTCCCTTGAGAAACCTTGATGATGTAAGGAAGTGCCTGACCCAGGAAGACATGACAGAGCCGACAGTGGTCCTGACTGACAGCATTGCATCATTAATGAACACATTCTGTCTTAGCCATCAAAGTATGTCAAACATACAGCTGTATTGTAGCAGTGTCTCTTTTTCCCTTGTGAAAAGCTGGAAAGAAAAATGTTGGAAATCTCTGTTAACATATGTCCAAAGGCTAAGAATGATGATATTAAGAAATGATACAATGCCCAGAGAAGAGCATGGAAAGCAGCCTGTTAGGCAGTATTGAATGCAAAGAATATTCTGGATATGATTTTCTTTGACTTGTGGAATCTAGCAGCTGAATTAAAAACTGAAATTCTGAGAATCAGCTCAGCGAGCATGATAATAGATGCTCTCTACAGTGAGACATGAAAAGTTTCACTTGGGCTGATTAATTTTTGATACATTACTCTTTAAATAGCACGCAGAGTAGTGATGCAAAGAGGAGACGGTTTTTCTAAAGCTGACAAGGAAATTAGCCCTCTGGTTCCCAAGTTGTGGGTGTGTTTCTGTGTCATAGCCTTTGGAACTAGGAGTAAAAATAGAAGAAAAATATATGGATGGATCAGAATTGTAGCATCGTTTTCAGTGTGGTAATGCCACCAAACATTTCACAAGGTAATAATATATTGTACAAAACTAATGTGTATCAGTTGACAAAATGTCTGTTCAAGCTTTTCTCCAAATCCTTTTAAAAAGTACTTAATTTTACCTGTTTTTTTTTAAAAAAGATTTTGCTTTTTTTATTAATGTGTGTGTCTGTGTGGGGCTTTTCCACACAAAGAAGTCTTTAAAGCTAGCTTTTTAACTGGTTGTCATCTATGTTGGATATTGTTGGATTGAAAAATGACATAAACATATTGTAATGCAAAATAGGTTCAGGTTACTACTTCATCAATCAATTAATCAAATAATTGTCAACTGCTGGTCATATAATGCCTGTTTTGGACAACTACCAATATATCAGACATTATTGTGGATATAATTACCTTAATGTAATTATATCCACAATCCCCACCACTCTATCAATGACATGTGGAAAGGTAGTTTTATTCTTAGTATAACACTAGCCGTCCCCTGCCATGCGTTGCTGTGGCCCACTTTGGTGGTCATGGGGGTTCTGTGTGGGAGGTTTGACCCAGTTCTATCATTGGTGGGGTTCAGAATGCTCTGTGATTCTAGGTGAACTATAAATCCCAGGAACTGCAACTCCCAAATGTCAAGATTCTATTTTCCCAAAACTCCACCAGTGCTCATATTTGGGCATATTGAGTCTTCGTGTAGAGTAGGCTTGGGTAACCACGGAAAAATTTGGTTCTAAACTCGTTTCGTTTTTAGGGGGGCCCTTGCGTTTCGTTTTTTTAAAGAATTCCGAATTTTCCTTTTAAAAAGTTTGAAACATACGAAATTTCGTAAAATTACGAATTGATTCGTTAATGGCGGACGCAATTGCGCAATATGCTAAAAAACCCTCCAAATGGGACAAGGGGAACTTCTGAAGCTTCCCTCTCCCTCTGTTGTTGACTGTTGGTGTGATAATTTATTTTTTATCACTGATAAAACAAACAACAACTATAAAACTTGCACCAGACATACGGAAATAATTACGAAACAATTACGAAACAATACGAAATAAATTGGAAAAATTGTTTCGATTTTTAATTACTCCTCACAGTAGTCCTGCATGGCTCAATATTGGATCGTAAGCTAATTTAAATACGAATTAATAACGAATTACGAAATTAACGAAACCGCCCAAGCCTGTGCCAAGTTTGGTCCAGATCCATCATTGTTTGACTCCACAGTGCTTTCTGGGTGCAGGTGAACTACAACTTCCAAACGGAAGGTCAATGCCCACCCAACTCTTCTAGTGTTTTCTGTTGGTGATGGGAGTTCTGTGTGCCAAGTTTGATTCAATTCCATCGTTGGTTTGAGTTCAGAATGCTCTTTGATTGTAGGTGAACTATAAATCCCAGCAACTACAACTCCCAAATGACAAAATCAATTTTTTTGAGTGAGGGACATACATTGGGTTGTTAGGTGTCTTGTGTCCAAATTTGGTGTCAATTCATCCAGTGGTTTTTGAGTTCTGTTAATCCCACAAACAAACATTACATTTTTATTTAAGAAGTCTGTTTCCAGGTGCAATTCAAAGAACTGGTTATGGCTTTTAATGGCCACATTTTAATAGCTTGCATTCAGTCTGAAACTTCCTTTGTGAGCCAGCAACATAACAAACTATTCAGTCTGCACAAAATGCTTTTTTTTAGTATATCAATAACTTTTTTGTGATTGGTATGAAAGTTTGATGAGCTCTATATGAGTTCATATGTCACATGTTACACAATAAATTGTCCCTTGGATGCAAGATTACATGGCAAATGTTATAGGTCTTGCGATGTGTTAGGGAAAATGCTTCATGCAGAAGTGATAGAAACAAAACATAACATTTTGTATAATAATAATAATAATAATAATAATAATAATAATAATAATAATAATAATAATAGGGTTGTTGTAGGTTTTTCCGGGCTATATGGCCATGTTCTAGAGGCATTTTCTCCTGTTTTGCCTGCATCTATGGCAAACATCCTCTGAGGATGCTTGCCATAGATGCAGGCGAAATGTCAGGAGAAAATGCCTCTAGAACATGGCCATATAGCCCGGAAAAACCTACAACAACCCAGTGATTCCGGCCATGAAAGACTTCGACAATAATAATAATAATAATAATAATAATAATAATAATAATTATTATTATTATTATTATTATTATTATTATTTATTTGTAACCCGGGACTCAGGGCAGTTTCCAGGAAAAAAAAATGGCAAACATTCAATTGCCTCTGTGTCTGTCTATTTATGTTGTATGTCTATGGCATTGAATGTTTGCCATGTTGTTGTTAATTCATTCAGTCATTTCTGACTCTTCGTGACCTCATGAACCAGCCCACACCAGAGCTCCCTGTCAGCCGTCACCTCCCCCAGCTCCTTCAGAGTCAAGCCAGTCACTTCAAGGATGCAATCCATCCATCTTGCCCTTGTATATGTGCATTGTAATCCACCCTGAGTCCCCTGTGGGGTGAGAAGGGTGGAATATAAATACTGTAAATCTATATAAATAAAAATGTAATGTTTGTGGGACTAACATAACTCAAAAACCACTGGGCGAATTGACACCAAATTTGGACACAATACACTTATCGGGCCAACAAGTGACCATCATTCATAAAAACACTGAAAAACACAGCAGAAGAGACTTAAAAAGCCAAAATGTAAAAAATACATTACAATGCATGCACATAACCACATTGTTCCACTGACACTAAGTCCAGTTGTGTCCAACTCTGGGGGTTGGTGCTCATCTCCATTTCTAAGCCAAAGAGCCAGCATTGTCCATAGACACCTCCATGGCCAGCATGACTGCATGGAGCACCATTACTTTCCCACCAGAGAGGTACCTATTGATCTACTCACATTTGCATGTTTTCAAATTGGTAGGGGCTAACAGCGGGAGCTCATGCTGCTCTCCGGATTCGAACCTGTGACCTTTCAATCAGCAAGTTTAGCAGCTCAGCAGTTTAACCCACTGTGCCACCAGGGGCTCTGACATAACTATATGTGTATATATGCATAACCACACAAAAATATACACACACATATACACACAAAACACAAAGCACGTATGCACAGACTGGGCCACAGCAACGCATGTCAGGGGATGGCTAGTAAACAAACAAACAAACAAATAAATAAATGCCAAAGTGAGCAACAAAATAAATCAAAATAACAAATAAATAGCACCAATATAGATTTTTAAACTTAAATGACAACCAAAGAATAGTTTAAAACACATAAACCTCATCATCCACATTTACATCAAAAGGATCTAAATAAATTAAGGTGCAATTAAAAGTATAAAATGATGAATGATGTTATATAAAATAATGTGAGGATGATATACAACAGCCAAATAGTGCCAAAGTGCACTGTGTTTGCTTTTATGATTTTTATTTCATAGTTAATAATTGCTGCTCTCAGGGCTTGTGCCTATTTTGTTTTGTTTTCTGTTAAACAACTATAGTGTGTCATTTCTTGGTGCCTTGAGCTATTTGCAAGACTGGGTTTATAAAGCCTACTGTTTCTCATTTCCATTACTGTCAAGGTGCAGTTTATTTTTATCTGGAGGCTTGAAAGTGTACATATTGGGGACTGGAGGACCCTATTCTTCAGTTATTTTCACTGATTAATGCTGTCAGCCCAGGCTGCATGGTCATGCAACTGCCAACATGCTAGTTTTGCCTTCTCACAATTGCTTTTAGGAAGGAACTGGCAAAAACACCACTGAGTATTCCAATGCAGTAACTAGGAGCTGTGTGTTCTCTGCATGGTTGTGTGTATATATGAATGTGTTTTCAAGTCACCTGTTGACTTATTGTGACCCCAGTAATTTCATAGGATTTTCTTAGGCAAGGAATACTTTAGAAGTGGTCTTGCCTATTCCTTCCTCTGAAATATAGCTGACAGCACCTGGCATTCATAGAATCATAGAATCAAAGAGTTGGAAGAGACCTCATGGGCCATCCAGTCCAACCCCCTGCCAAGAAGCAGGAATATTGCATTCAAATTACCCCTGACAGATGGCCATCCAGCCTCTGTTTAAAAGCTTCCAAAGAAGGAGCCTCCACCACACTCCGGGGCAGAGAGTTCCACTGCTGAACGGCTCTCACAGTCAGGAAGTCCTTCCTCATGTTCAGATGGAATCTCCTCTCTTGTAGTTTGAAGCCATTGTTCCGCGTCCTAGTCTCCAGGGAAGCAGAAAACAAGCTTGCTCCCTCCTCCCTGTGGCTTCCTCTCACATATTTATACATGGCTATCATATCTCCTCTCAGCCTTCTCTTATTCAGGCTAAACATGCCTAAACAAGCCGCTCCTCATAGGGCTTGTTCTCCAGACCCTTGATCATTTTAGTCACCCTGCTCTGGACACATTTCAACTTGTCAATATCTCTCTTGAATTGTAGTGCCCAGAATTGGACACGATATTCCAGGTGTGGTCTAACCAAAGCAGAATAGAGGGGTAGCATTACTTCCCTAGATCTAGACACTATGCTCCTATTGATGCAGGCCAAAATCCCATTGGCTTTTTTTGCCGCCACATCACATTGTTGGCTCATGTTTAACTTGTTGTCCACGAGGACTCCAAGATCTTTTTCACGTACTGCTCTCAAGCCAGGCATCCCCCATTCTGTATCTTTGCATTTCGTTTTTTCTGCCCAAGTGGAGTATCTTGCATTTGTCCCTGTTGAACTTCATTTTGTTAGTTTTGGCCCATCTCTCTAATCTGTCAAGATCGTTTTGAATCCTGCTCCTGTCCTCTGGAGTATTGGCTATCCCTCCCAATTTGGTGTCGTCTGCAAACTTGATGATCATGCCTTCTAACCCTTCATCTAAGTCATTAATAAAGATGTTGAACAGGACCGGGCCCAGGATGGAACCCTGCTGCACTCCACTTGTCACTTCTTTCCAAGATGAAGAGGAAGCATTAGTGAGCACCCTCTGGGTTCGTCCATTTAACCAATTACAGATCCACCTCACCGTAGTTTTGCCTAGCCCACATTGGACTAGTTTCCTTGCCAGAAGGTCATGGGGGACCTTGTCGAAGGCCTTACTGAAATCCAGGTACATCCACGGCATTTTCCGCATCTACCCAGCTTGTAACTCTATCAAAAAAAGAGAATTAGTCTGGCATGACTTGTTTTTGATAAATCCATGTTGACTATTAGCGATGACCGCATTTGTTTCTAAGTGTTTGCAGACCACTTCCTTAACAATCTTTTCCAGAATCTTGCCTGGTATCGACGTGAGGCTGACCAGACGGTAGTTGTTTGGGTCATCCTTTTTTCCCTTCTTGAAGATTGGGACAACATTGGCCCCCTCCAATCTGCTGGAACTTTTCCCATTCATTGGTTCTCCAACTAACTACTAACCATGGCTGACCATGTTTAGTTTCCATGATCAGACAGAATCTGATGACTTTAAGGTATTCACTCCCTTTTAGTGGATTGTTATTAGGTTGTGAGGTAGAGGAAAAGAAAAAAAAGTAGATTATCTTATTATATTAGTGGATAAAGTTAGGATGCCCAACCTGGCTGCCAACAGTAATCTGGAACTGACTCAAATGGCTAGAATTTTGATTCTGCTAATATTGTGTTGTAAAGGAATGTTGGAAAGTGCTTCCTATGAAGGAGAAGAGTAGCCCTAGATAGCTCGTCCTTTTTTTAAAAAAAAAATCATTGGCAGATGAAGATTGTATTCCACCAATTTAGAAATCTGTGCTTTTATTCATTTAAAACAATTATTTTAATTTTGTTGATATTTGATTTTATTTTCAACTTCGTGTTAGCCTTTTGTGTTTGAGTCACCTTTGGGCTGAGAAAAGCAGGATAGATATACCGTAAATAAGTAAATAAATTTAATTTGTGATTTTTTTAAATTTTATTAGATGCTTTGAATCCCAGCTTGAGGAAAAGATGTGGTATTTTTTTTCAAATATTTTATTGGTTTTCTTAGAATACATCAATACATCAATACCTTCAATAATCTTATGTTCCATCCTCAATTCATTACATCAACCAAAGTGTATATATATCTTGTATCCTTTCCCCCCCCCCCACCTCTGTGCCCCCCCCCTTCCGAGCCACTTCAATTTGCATTCTCTTTCCAAAATACCATTTCTTCTTGTGGAGGTAATTTCCCGTCTACTTCTTTTAAGCCATTCTCAATAAATTTTCCCCAAACTTTATCAAAATCATTTTCCTTCCATACCTCTTTCCTGACTCTTAACCTACATGTCAATTTATCATTTATTGCTATTTTCCATAATTCTTTATACCATTCTTCAATTGCTATGTTTATTTTACCTTTCCAATTCTTCGCTATCAGTAATCTTGCTGCAGTTAACATGTTATCTATTGCATCTTTTTCTGTTTTTTTTTCAATTTCTTAACATTATATAGTGACAACAATGCAATATTTGCACTTTTCCCTATCTTCATATCCATTATACCTTCTATCTCTCCAAGTACCTTCCCCCAAAATTCATTTACATATTTACATTGCCACCACATATGTATATATTAGGCCTGGGTAACAACGGAAAAATTTGTTTCTAAAATCGATTCGTTTTTTGGGGTTTTTTGCGTTTTGATATTTAAAAGAATTCCGAAATTTTCCTTAAAAAAAGTTCGATATTTACGAAATTTCGTAAATGGTAAAAAAATTACAAAACAATAACGAAACAATAATGAATCGATTCGTTAATGGCGGCCGCGATCGCGCAATACGCTAAAAAAACTTCTGAAGCTTCCCTCTCCCTCTGTTGTTGACTGTTGGTGTGATATTATAATTTTTTTTCACTAATTAAACAAAAAACAACTATAAAACTTGCCCCAGACATGCGGAAATAATAACGAAACGACCTCAAACCAATAACGAAACGAATACATAACGAAATACAAAGCATTTACGAAACGAATTGAAAAATTCGTTTCGTTTTTAAGTTGCTCCAGAATGGTTCGTTATCGCTTCGTTAACAAAAAAAAACGAATTTTTAACGAATTACGAATTTTACATTGCCACCACATATGTATATATGTACCCACCTCCTGGAAACCTCTCCAACAATTTTTTGTGGAATTCCTATTAATATTTGCAATCTTTACTGGTGTTAAGTACCATTTCCAAACCAATTTGTAATAATTTTCTTTAACACGTATCAATACGTTCTTTAACTATCTTTGATCCCATAAGTGTACCCAATCCGCTTCTTTTATTCTAATGCCTAGATCTTCCTCCCATATCTCTCTTAATGTTACGTCCTTTATTTTTTTCCCCTTAATATCAGTTATTATCTTATACAATTTGCTAGTTATTCCTTTCAGCTTGTGGTATCTTCCCGTCCCTCTTTCTAAGATGTGGTATTAATAAAATGGTTGATAGATGGATAGCAAATGTAAAGGTACAGGCAATTGCTAGAGGACAAAGTTATGTGTACCATAAACTATAACCCTTAAAATAACTGACCGATGTCAGGTGTGCTGTGGGACCTAGTTCCATTGCCAGTGTTCAAGTAATATTTAAATACCAGTTCAGCCACTTTCTTTATGTGGAATGGAGGGGAATAGGTGCCATTTCTTTATTTTTGTTAGCTAAATATGCTACCTCAACCCTTCTATTGTTTGTAACCGTGAATTCAACCAGGAACTTCAAAAAACTCCTTTGTTGCTTCACAAGTTCTCCTTTGTATAGGTGTCACTGCCGTTTGGGCTCAGCCTCCCTCCCAGGGTCTCCAGGGAGCCATGGATCATTCTATAGTGGAGACAAGCATCTTTAGGCTGTTTATTTATTTAGATGCAGAAATGCTATTTTAAGAGTTGTAGTGAAAAAAAAATCCCCCTTGTAAAGAGAAAAAACACAAAATTTAAAATTCTAACTGCCAGCAAAAAAAGAGAAAAGGTTAAGCTCAATAAGAAAGAAAAAAGGAGTTTCACAGAGGGCCAATCCAGACAGGGGCCAAAATGTGTGAGCTCACATAATTTTACTGGAGATGTCCAAGCAATGCCTCCCAAAAAAGCAAATTAATTTGGGACAAAGCAGGAAAACCCTACTTTGTCCCAAATTAATTAGGTACTGGATTAAACCCGGGTCTTCCTGAAACACCCAGGTCTAACTCAGTATGGGCCCTGTGTGGGCATCCCCTTGGTTGTTCTGGCAGTCTGTACATCCCTCTTGGGCTTTTGGGGTTGAATCAGCCTGGAAAATCCAGAGGGCTGTAACCCATCTCCAAAACCCCTTTAAAAAGAAAATAACTTACCCAGCTGTCCTTACTCTGGCACTGGAGTCCTCCTGGTGTGTAGAAATGATATGCCAAGAGAAGCGGGCTGGAAGCAAGTTTCCTGCATATCCCACTTTCTCCTGGCACATCATTTCTATGCAGCAGTTGGACTCCAGCACCTGGGTAATGGCGACCAGGTAAGTTATTTTCTTTTTTAACCGGGTTTATGGGAGGGGGTTAGGGTGTCTGGGTGTTATCCCAGAAGGTTGGTGTGGAGACAGAAGGCCACCCCAACCCGGGCTTTTAAAACTTCGGTTGGTGCAGACTTTTTCCCTGTCTGGAATCGGCCTTCATGGGAAAGCTTTTGAGCAGTTTTTACTGGAGAAACCAGAGTCTGATATTTAGCCAGAAGTCATGAAAAAAAGCAAAGAGCTTTCATGTTTCATCCTCTACTGAAAGAGGGAAATGTTGCTCTGTCCAATTAAATATTGGTCTAAATTCTATAAGAAGTTCTGTGATGACATTTGGCAGTCGGTTTCCAGTAATCTAAGGCTTCAATCAGCCATATAGAGAAAGACACAATTTGTATCTTTCATCTTCTGATCATGCTGAGATGCTGTTAGACCTTGGGATAAGAAGGAGACACACGTTTATTTTTTCTTTATAAGCTTTTTGGAGGTGGCCAATTGTGTTAAAGTGCAGGCCAAGGTCTTTAGGCACTGCACCCAGTGTGCTGATCACCACTGGGACCTTTACTGGTTTGTGCCAGAGTCTTTGCAGTTTGATTTTTAAATCCTCATATCTTGTCAGCTTTTTCAGTTTTTCTCTCTGCAATCCTGCTGTCACCTGGGATTGCAACATCGACGATCCATACTTTGTTTTTTAACACGATTGTGAGGTCAGGGGTATTATGCTCCAAAACTTTGTCTGTCTGAATGCAGAAGCCCCAGAGTAGCTTGATGTGTTCATTCTCTGTAACTTTTTCCAGCTTGTGATCCCACCAGTTCTTTTTCACAGGCAGATGGTATTTGCGACACAAGTTCCAATGAATCATCTGAGCAACGGTGTCATGGCTCCGCTTATTATTGTTGTTGTTGTTGTTGTTAGGGGAAATGAACAAATGCTCTAACTTTTGTGACATCCTCCTGTGGTTTCTAATTTTGCTATCAAGTGTAATTGACCCCGTATATGATGTTGGGAAATGAGGAAATTTGGCAATGACCAAAGCTGAACTTACAAATAAATAATTGCAGATGGTTACTTGTAATTAGTTTAGCACCAGCTAAGTTACTTTCAATTGCAATGTAACAAAGGATAATTATTACCTGCATTGATCTATGCATGTAACTTTCAAGTTGCATTTCTAATTATAGAATTATTGTTTCATTGAACAGCAGAAGATTAATCCAAGTGATGGCTTTCACTTAAATTTTGGTTCTGAGGTAAATGACACAGTGGATGTGAGGAGAGTTTATTTCTTAACATAGATCAGGGCTTGTAACAGTTGTGTGCTTTTGAAAAGTAACTCAAAGTTGCTGTTGCTATTTTGAAGAAATGGGAAACTGCAAGCCCAAATCTGAAGAACAATCTTTTTGACCTTGAACTATCCAAAGTAAAGTTTAATAGGGGAACTGCATGTAACCTGAAAAACAAGTTGTGTTCCCAACCCATGTGGGCTAAGAAAGTGTGAACCCAGTGGATATTCAATGGGAAAAAATAGAGGAAAAGCAGGCTTTTCACTGTCACTAGGTCCATATATTCATTCCTTTTAATCTCACTACATCTGACAGTTTCTAAACAAGGGAAAACTAAGGAAATGTTTTTGCAAGAAGACCTCTGGTAGCCTGCTATGAAACACAACTTTCAATTTATAAAGGATGATTCAATCTCTCTGGACTAAAGTTTACCACAGTCCAGGATTAAGTCCTGTTTTCTAAGTTTCCCACTGAATCCAGATTCCTTCCTCATTCCATATTGCTTCCTGTGGCCCAGTCCTGACTGTAATATGTTGGAAAATGTAGAATAACCAGAATGAGCCAAACAAGAAATAAATTCCAGCCCTTTGCAAGGTGAGATAATATTTGATCTATAACTCCTTTAAACGTTTTCACATATACAGTACTTGTGTGGTGTACCTGCTACCAGGAAAATGTGGAAGAACGTGCAAACTTTTGGGCTTTTAACCTCACTTCGTGGGATAATGTAAATATTATAATAAACCCCAATACAATAATTTGAACTCCTTGGACAATATCAAAAATATTTAATATTTTCAATCAAGTGACAGCTCTGCATATTTTAAATCTTTTGAGAACCCAGAATTAGAATTTCTCTTACTTTTCTCACTACATTGTGGAAACATTGTTAAGTGCTAAATTTGGTTCTGAGACTAGACAGAATCTGTAGCTCCAGACAATCTGCTAAAATCAATAAGACTCTCTCCTACAAGCACACATCATTCTCTATACCTTGATTTGCACTAAATTGGACCTTTGTGTGTCAAGCTACTACATAAATGGAAAACCAATGCAGGAATTCATGCAAAATTATCATAATGTACCTCTTACTTAGAGCTGCCACATAATCATCTTGGATTTAAGATTGTACCAATAAAATATTCTGTGTGCTCCCTGGATTCTCAATATGTTTCACAGCTGACAAGTCCAAGAGCTGGAGATGTGATGTTCCTAAAGGGGTTGTGCAAGTGCCACCAATATAGGACACACATTGCCTAAAATTTGCATATGCATAATAGAGCTGTAAAAAATGCTTGCTTGCAATTTTTCTCATTCTCTGCAAGCAAGGGACACCCCACTGAGAAACTGACATATGGACACATTTTTTATATTATGTGATTTTTCTTTTGAACAATAAGTATAGGCAAAAACATGGGAGGTGTGCAGAAAAAGTATTGTTGCATGAAGACAACTTTGCTTCTCTGAAATTAATGACACAAAACATAGTATTTCCTGTTAAATATGCTGTTTTTGTTCAATCCCTGCACAAACAAACCCATCAACATTTTATCTATAAGTATATTTTATGTAAATACTTTAAAAAAGATGTCCCAAAGGGTGAAACATAATTTTAAAATGCTTGAATTCCTTTATAATCCTACACAGCAAGGAAAACCTTATTTTTGCATAGAAGAATGATATAAGAAAGACATACATCTTTGCACTGTAGTAGTATATTTATTTATTTATTTATTTATTTATTTATTTATTTATCGAGTCATCAGCAACCAGTCATTTATATTACATTTCTAACAGACCAAAGCAAACAAACAGACAAGATACAAAAATACAAAATACAGAATACAAAATTTATGAGTTTGGTAGTTGATTAAATGTCCTTTGACCAGTATCTGGCCACTTGGAGTGCTTCTGGTGTTGCTGCAAGAAGGTCCTCCATTGTGCATGTGGCAGGGCTCAGGTTGCATTGCAGCAGGTGGTCAGTGGTTTGCTCCTCTCCACACTCGCATGTCAAGGATTCCACTTTGTAGCCCCATTTCTGAAGGTTGGCTCTGCATCTTGTGGTGCCAGAGCGCAGTCTGTTCAGCGCCTTCCAAGTCGCCCAGTCCTCTGTGTGCCCAGGGGAGAGTCTCTCATTTGGTATCAGCCATTGGTTGAGGTTCTGGGTTTGAGCCTGCCACTTTTGGACTCTCGCTTGCTGAGGTGTTCCAGCGAGTGTCTCTGTAGATCTTAGAAAACTATTTCTAGATTTAAGTCGTTGACTGTAGTAGTAAAGACCATGCATGACTTGTCTGTATTGGCATTATATATTAGCTTCAACTAGAAGCCCAACATGGACATCAAGATTATGTTGAGGAACTTCTGGACCATGAAAATGCAGGATAAAACTGGTTAACTCTGCCAGAGGCAAGAGAGGGATACTGGTCTCCTCAGTGCAGGGTAAAACCAATTAATTGCATTAGGAGAAGTTAGGGAATGCTCTTGAATGTTGGTGAAACTTTGAATTGCTTCCATACTTCAAGGTTAGTGTTGACAGCTGGACCAGCTCTAATTCAAAATAGTGTACTGTTCACATGGCCCAGAGCCACCATCCCATTTCCCCTGTACTCTGCACCACAGGGAAAAGGGGACATACCGTGTCATCCTTGTCACTCGGGCAGTCATCTACACATCTCTGGAAAGCTTCTGACTCTCACAGAATGCTGTTGTTGATATCAGCAATGGTGTTGACACAAGCAAGAGAAAACGCTCAGTGAGTTTTGACACTGAAGGTTTGACATACATGTTGGAAACCATCATGTGTCACTTTGGGGAGATAGGGCGGTCTTTAAAAAAGGATGATGATGATGATGATGATGATGATGATGATGATGATGATGATTCTCCCCTTCTCCTTCTTGATCATGAGGGCACCTTTGCTGATATCAGGAAATGTTCTTGGTGAGGACCAAGAACTCTCCAGAGCTCTGTGCCCAGCTTCTCCGGTGATAGAGATGATAGGCCAGGTAAGGAAAACATCCAATTAGACTGAACCAGGTTTAGCTTGACTAGACAGTCAGGACTCAACTTCCACCATGACTGCATATTTGTGGGCAGAACATCTGAATAGTTCCCTGGAATCCAGGGATGGCATGGAGCAGAAATGCCGTGAATCATTCCCAGATTTCAGTGTACGTGTAGATGCACTATGGTGATTTCTATGTCTTGTCAGTCTATTGTCGAAGGCTTTCATGGCCAGAATCACGGGATTGTTGTAGGTTTTTTTGGGCTATATGGCCATGTTCTACAGGCATTTCTCCTGAGGTTTCACCTCCAACCAAGACACAGCATATTACTTGAGAACACAGAAATGCTGGACCACTCTAACAACTACCATGTCAGACTACACAGAGAAGCCATTGAAATCCACAAGCATGTTGACAATTTCAACAGAAAAGATGGAACCATGAAAATTGACAAAATGTTAACAGGAGCGGCACTCAGGGAGCACACCACTCCTCTGCTGCGCCAGCTCCACTGGCTGCCAATTTGCTACCGGGCACAATTCAAAGTGCTGGCTTTAGCCTTTAAAGCCCTAAACGGTTCTGGCCCGACCTATCTGTCCGAACGCATCACCCCCTATGAACCAGTTAGGACATTAAGATCGTCCGGGGAGGCCCTGCTCTCGATCCCGCCAGCCTCACAAGCACGGCTGGCGGGGACGAGAGACAGGGCCTTCTCAGTGGTGGCCCCTCGGCTGTGGAACGCCCTTCCCGCAGACGTTAGATCGGCCCCCTCCCTGCTGGCGTTCAGGAGAAGAGTAAAGACCTGGCTCTTTGAACAGGCATTTAATTAAGCAGTGCAACCAATTGATTGATCTTGGAACTTGGAATAATGGACGAGGAGATCGGATTATGATTTTACTTGAGACGTGATGGATTAGTTATATAGATGTATAGATGCTATATTGATGTTCTGTTGTATTGTTATATTGACGTAGTTGATTTAGTTACTGTTTTAAATGCTAATGTTGTGCACCTTGTATATAGTCCTGGCTGTAAACCGCACTGAGTCGCCTACGGGCTGAGATAGTGCGGTATACAAGTAAAGTAAAGTAAATAAATAAATAAATAATACCAGTATTAAAAACTCTAAAATTAGAACAGCACAACAACAGAGAGGAAACAAACAAGGACATCTAATCACCTCTCAACAAAAGATTGCTCCAGGCACTGCGAGGCAATCAAATGCTTATCAAGGTGGTCAATTGAAACATTCACACCTAGCTCCAGCAGAGGCATTTCTCCTGAGTGGTCATTCCACAGATATATAAACCCTTTTCTCTACTTCCAACAGACCTCACTACCTCTGAGGATGCTTGCCATAGATGCAGGCGAAACATCAGGAGAAATGCCTCTAGAACATGGCCATATAGCCCGAAAAAACCTACAACAACCCTCTTGTCAGTCTGTTTGGGTTCTGGCTGCTGATATGGCATAGCATGGAACCTATTTTTCCTCTAACTGCCACCATTCCTTTAGGTTTTCTGAAGACACCATATATATCACACTGCAAGAGATGAGAGAGGGACTGGGTCTCAAATTTGTGAATGTTTTGCTCCATGTATTTGGTAATTTTAGATAACTTTCCGATTCCTTTCAGAGATTGAATATAACCTCTTACTGAATCTGTGAGAGCAGATCTCTTGTAAATTCCACTGAAGTCACAGAGAGTTTATACACTTGCAAGGATAGCATGCTAATTCTTTGAAGAAGAAAAAGCTCTTGGGAAAGTGAATGCAGCTGGATGGTGAAAATCATTGCCATGTATGGTAGACAAGAAGTGACATATCTATTACCAGGGAATCTAAAAGTTAGACAAGTGGGGATATAGCAGCCCATGTGTATCCAGCTACATACCGCAATGAATATGGAAGGGTAATCACAATCATCTTTAATCGAGTTTGTAGAGAACTCAATTTTCATTTCTCTGAACTTTGAATTTTGAGCGGTGGGCATTTCTAGTTTCTTTGATTGTCTATCTTGTCACTAAGTGAACTGAAGTGGAGCCTCTGCTTATGTTTCACACTCCTCTTCTCACCTCAAATCCAGTACTGGGAGAAATCCAGGCTCTTGAAACTTAAAACCTACATTGCTACACAGGTGGCCAAAAGACATTGCTTACAAATAGAACTAGTAGTAGAATACTGGAGTTTCTGATACTATTAAAATCAGAGCAGGCCTGTGAAATTAAATCCAATTTTAATGATGTATGAACGAGTGTGTCTCTACTCAGGGAGCTATTATTTTTCTGAGAGCTTTATCGATGCTATTAGGTAGCTTGCATTATAGCGAATCAATTCAAAACAGTGTGTTTTGATAGCCTTAATCAAACATTATTTCTACAATCCATCATGAGGCTAGACTCCACAATTGTAGCCAGAAACATTTTTGGTGGGGAAGGAAGGACATAGAGGAAACCAGGGTGTTTACTGACCGCATCCTCTTGAGGTATGACCCTTCCTTGATTACTCAGTGTTTGATACATGCTGTTGATGTTTGAATGGTGCACTTGAAATTGTTGAGGCTGACCTTCTAGGACAGTGTTTCTCAACCTGGGGGTCGGGACCCCTGGGGGGGTCACGAGGGGATATCAGAGGGGTCACCAAAGACCATCAGAAAACACAGTATTTTCTATTGGTCATGGGGGTTCTGTGTAGGAAGTTTGGCCCAATTCTATCATTGTTGGAGTTCAGAATGCTCTTTGATTGTAGGTGAACTATAAATCCCAGCAACTACAACTCCCAAATGTCAAGGTCTATTTTCTCTAACCTCTTCCAGTATTCACATTTGGGCATGTTGAGTATTTGTGCCAAGTTTGGTCCAGATCCATCATTGTTTGAGTCCACAGTGCTCTCTGGATAAAGGTGAACTACAATCCCAAAACTCAAGGTCAATGCCTATCAAACCCTTCCAGTATTTATTGTTGGTCATAGGAGTTCTGTGTGCCAAGACTGGTTCAATTCAGTCGTTGGTGGAGTTCAGAATGCTCTTTGATTGTATGTGAACTATGAATCTCAGCAACTACAACTCCCAAATGACAGCATCAATCTCCCCTTCAATCCCACTAGAATTCAAATTTGGGCGTATCAGGCATTTGTGCCGAATTTGGTCCAGTGAATGAAAATACATCCTGCATATCAGATACTTACGTGACAATTCATAACAGCAGCAAAATTACAGTTGTGAAGTAGCAACAAAATAATGTTATGGTTGGGGGTCACCACAACATGAGAATTGTATTAAGGGGTCACGGCATTAGGGAGGTTGAGAACCACTGTTCTAGGACCTCAGATACATTGATACTGAATTGTGATAGCTCATTTGCACAGGGATCTTAATACTTGATACTGAAGTTGCCACGTGATATTATGCCTTTGTGTGCCTATTCTGAAGCATTAGAAGAGATCTCATATTTAGTTGTTTATCCCGACCTTGCTGTCTGAACATCATTTATTGAGGAATAGTCTGGAACCTATTTCTTAGGTCTTAGGGGAGACACTGTAAAGTGACAAACAAACCATAACTAAGTAATTCACATGACAAACATCTTTCATTCAGTTCCTGGCTTACTTTACTTACTTATTTAGGTGATCCCTCGATGTTTGAGTAGGATGGCCTTCCAAGGTCAATGTTCTGGTGGGTCCGTAGGTGACTGTGGAGCCCAATTCTTGATCTGCATCTTCTTCTGCAGTGAGGGCATTGGTTTCCAGGTGGAAGGCGGTCCCAGTCGGGGTTGGCTTGACGTGCCTTCTTCTTGGCATGTTTCTCTCACCCTCCATTCAGGCCTCTTCAGATTGTACAGCACTGCTGGTCACAGCTGACTTCCAGCTGGAGCGCTCAAGGGCTAGGGCTTCCCAGTTCTCAGTGTCTATGCCAGTTTTTAAGGTTGGCTTTGAGCCCATCTTTAAATCTCTTTTCTTGTCCACCAACATTCTGTTTTCCATTCTTGAGTTCGGAGTAGAGCAACTGTTTTGGGAGACGGTGGTCGGGCATCCAGACAACGTGGCCAGTCCAGAGGAGTTGATGGCAGAGGACCATCGCTTCAGTGCTGGTGGTTTTTGTGTCTTCCAGCACACTGACTTTGGCCATTTGTTTTCTCAAGAGATTTACAGGATTTTCCGGAGGCAATACTGATGGGATCATTCCAGGAGTTGCATGTGGACTCTGTAGACAGTCCACGTCTCGCAGGCATATAGCAGGGTTGGGAGGACAATAGCTTTATAAACAAGCACCTTGGTATCCCTATGGATGTCCTGGTCCTCAAACACTCTCTGCTTCATTCAGAAAAAAGCTGCACTCGAAGAGCTCAGGCAGTGTTATATTTCAGTGTCAATGTTAACTTTTGTGGAGAGGTGCCTGCCAAGCAGAGGCAGCCCTAGGTAATTTTCAACAGTAAGCAAAGTATCTTGGTGCCTCCCCCCCCCCCCCCAACCAATCATTGATATATATTTTCTGTTCGTTGTGGGAGTTCTGTGTGCCATATTTGGTTCCATTCCATCATTGGTGGAGTTCAGAATGCTCTTTGATTTTAGGTGAACTATACATCCCAGTAACTACAACTCGCACATGTCAAGGTCTATTTTCCCCCAAGAGTGCCTCAAGAGTGCCCTGGGCAAATCAACTATACTGCAAATGCTTACTTTGCATAATGGGTTGTGCCGCCCTTGCTGCCAAGGTAGCGGAAAGGTCCCTGGCACTTCTAGTTTAAAAGACTAGGCAGCACAGTATGAAGATAACTTTTGTTTGGGAACTTGGCAGCCATAGTAGGAAATATGGGGCTAGAGAGACAAATAGCCTAACCCAGTAAATGTCTATAGCAGTTGTCGACACTGCATACAGACAATGCATTGCTGATAATTGGAATTCTTTGGGAAGGTTTGTAGCCTAGTGGTAAGGTATGCTTTACAGTTGCATTGGCTTAAGATTTAATTCTTGGTATATGGAGGTTGGGGTGGGGAAACTTCCAGTGTGAAACTGTGACTAGAAACAGCCATCCAAAGAAGTTAATATAAAACTAGATGTGCCAATGGTCTGATCATATAAAGCAGGGCTTTGATAGGTCAAGGTATGAGGTGGATAATCACAGGTATTTTCTATTTTTCTTCACGTGCTGGCATCTATCTATCTATCTATCTATCTATCTATCTATCTATCTATCTATCTATCTATCTATCATCTATCTACCTAGTATCTATCTATCTATCTATCTATCTATCTATCTATCTATCTATCTATCATCTATCTATCTAGTATCTATCTATCTAGTATCTATCTATCTATCTATCTATCTATCTATCTATCTATCTATCTATCTAGTCTCTTAGAGAATTTCAGAAATATGGTTCCTGCCATTCTCTTTGGCTGCTGTTTTGTGATGCTTTTCCTCCCTCCCCCCAACAAAAGCATATATTACTCTGGAAAACAATTTCATGTCACTGAAGTGAATGAATGTGCTTCTAACAAATAGTTTGCGTTGGCGGATTAGAACTAGGGTGTTAAGTGCTTTCTATTTCAAGCCCTCAAAAATCAAATTATTTCATCCATTTATACTTGCACTGAGTATAGAGAGTAATTTTCAAAGCATGGCCTCATCTTGAATTGCAATATTTGTAGACAGCATATTGATAAGTAAAAATATAGAGAATCTAGCAATTTTATTTACTTTTTATAATCGTATGTTCAAAGTATCCAGAGTGCTTCACGTGTATTATTTCAGTCATCCTTAGACTGAGGCTAGATCCATACTGTCCTAAATTCCAGGAACTGATCCCAGATTATCTGCTTTGAATTGGATTATATGAGTCTACACTGCCAGATAATCTGGGATGAGCAGATAATCTGGGATCTAATCCTGAGATATAGGGCAGTGTAGATCCAGCCTGAGGTCTTAAACTATGATCGTAGTTCGCAGCTTGGGTGTGATCTTGGACTCATCGCTGAGCCTGGAACCCCAGGTTTCAGCGGTGACCAGGGGAGCATTCGCGCAGTTAAAACTTGTGCCAGCTGCGCCCGTACCTTGGGAAGTCTGACTTGGCCACGGTAGTCCACGCTCTGGTTACATCCCGTATAGACTACTGCAACGCTCTCTACGTGGGGTTGCCTCTGAAGACTGCTCGGAAGCTTCAAATGGTCCAACGATCGGCAGCCAGGATGCTAACAGGAGCGGCACTCAGGGAGCATACAACTCCTCTGTTGCGCCAGCTCCACTGGCTGCCAATTTGCTACCGGGCACAATTCAAAGTGCTGGCTTTAGCCTTTAAAGCCCTAAACGGTTTTGGCCCGACCTACCTGTCTGAACGCGTCTCCTCCTATGAACCAGTTAGGACATTAAGATCGTCTGGGGAGGCCCTGCTCTCGATCCCGCCGGCTTCACAAGCACGCCTGGCGGGGACGAGAGACAGGGCCTTCTCAGTGGTGGCCCCTCGGCTGTGGAATGCCCTTCCTGCAGATATTAGATCGACCCCCTCCTTGCTGGCATTCCGGAGGAAAGTAAAGACCTGGCTGTTTGAACAGGCATTCGACTAAGCAGTGTGATTGATTGACTGACTATCGGAACACGGAATATCGGATAACGAGTTTGGATTCTGATTTCATTGATGAGACCTGATGGATTTGTTATATTGATGTAGTGATATATTGATATTGATGTTTAATGATTTGTGATGCTATTGCTTTTAAATGCTTAATGATTTTGTATTGTGTATACCTAAATTGTTGTAAACCACTCTGAGTCGCCTAAGGGCTGAGAAGAGTGGTATACAAATAAAGTAAATAAATAAATAAATAAATAAATCATTACTTCCATGTTATAGCTGTAATGGTTTGTTTTATAAATCACTACAGCTTAGGTTGTATCTTAAACCCATTTTGAGCTCAAATTTCCCAGGTAACGTTGCTTTGTTCATCCAGCTACTAAAACTGCATTTTACTGGGTGCTGATTTATTAAAAAACGTCCTTTTTTAGCTTATTGGTAGTGGTGTTGGAAAAATTCGTAAGCAGGAAAAAAAATGCTTGTCTGGGAATCCCAACTGACACTGCCCTCCGCATTCTGTCATTTAGTAGTAACCTTATCTTAAATAGGTTGAATCAGTCACTTTAGGCAGCACATATTTTGGGGTAGTAGCAAAAGCAGTTTCCTTTGTTGCTTTCCCAGTCATTCCTATTGAGCCACTGGGTTTTCTTTTTGAGGAGAGATTTATCCCCACCACATGTTCTCCAGCCCTGAAACTTCAACATAGTACTCTTGCCCCAAAACTGTAATGGGGATTGTAGTTTGGTGAGTCAGCAGCACATTTGGACAGACAAAGCTAAGGCCAGCTTCCATGGCTCCATGCCATTGAACAATGGCAGTTAATGAGATGTCAAACTACATTAATTATATAATGTAGTTGTTGTTCATTCGTTCAGTCATCTCCGACTCTTCGTGACCTCATGGACCAGCCCACGCCAGAGCTCCCTGTCGGCCGTCACCACCCCCCGCTCCTTCAAGGTCAGTCCAGTCACTTCAAGGATGCCATCCATCCATCTTGCCCTTGGTCGGCCCCTCTTCTTTTACCTTCCACTTTCCCCAGCATATAATGTAGACACACTTCTATTTATTAGATTTGAGTATAGGCCACTGCGCAGTTGACAGCGAGGCAGTAAAATTCATTTACCGTATCTTCTGGCATATAAGACCACTTTTTAACCCAAGAAAATCTTCTTATACATCGGGAGTCATCCTATACGGCATGGGAGTAGTCTTACATGCGGGAGTCATCTTATACGCCGGGAGTCATCTTATAGAGCAGGTGCTGAAACTTCCAATCGAATTGGAGAATCTTTGGTGCATATGGTGGGGGAGCTCAAAAATGACAGTGGCTACATCCCTGCCGTATGCGGTGACTATATGAAAGCATTAAGGGTGATGCTGTACAAGTATGGTAGAAGAAAATCCATTCAACAGGATTTGTTGACTTGATGTGGTCCCGATGGTGAGGTGAAGGGGCGTCTCGCTGGGAAGATTTAAATGAAGAAAGAAGCAAGCTGCAGGTGTCCGGGGCACCCAGGGTATGGAAAAAAAGAGATAAGAGTGGCTCTGGGCCCAGAAAAACACACCTCTTTTACCTGTCTGGCCCGCCCTTATATCCTATTACCATACCTCCTCCTCTGCCTCTCAGATCTCACTCCTGAAGAAGTGGTGCAGGTGCGCGTGTGCGAGATCTGAGAGGCAGAGAAGGAGGTACAGTAATAGGAAAATTACCATATTGAAATCAAATCTGATGCTTTTTAAAATTTTATTTGGTGTGCGTTGGAAGAGGGGTAGTCTTATACGGCGAGTATATCCCAAACTCTATATTTTAACTGGAAAAGTTGGGGGTCGTCTTATACGCCCAGTCGTCTTATATGCCAGAAAATACGGTACTAATCAAGTTCAGTTTGTAGAATGGACTGGTGGGGGAGATACCATTTTGCTCTCTGCTTCAAGTAGTATAATGTTTTCAGCTAGCTTGGCCACCTTTGCCCATCTTCCATTTCCTCTTTTGAATGACTTCTATCATTCAAAAGTTAGCAACTTCCTTTGGAGTGTGCATGTAGCACATCCTTTGATACGAAGCCTATGTTAGATCTTCGTGGAAATTTTGTTTCATAAACAACATTATTTAATGTATTGTCGAAGGCTTTCATGGCCAGAATCACTGGGTTGTTGTAGGTTTTTTCGGGCTTTATGCCATGGTCTAGAGGCATTCTCTCTTGACGTTTCGCCTGCATCTATGGCAAGCATCCTCAACCTCTGAGGATGCTTGCCATAGATGCAGGTGAAACATCAGGAGAGAATGCCTCTAGACCATGGCCATATAGCCCGAAAAAACCTACAACAACCAAGAAGTTATTGCTACAATGTAAGATAGTTATTAGCAGATTGAAACCATTGTAAATCAGGTTGATGAATACGGTAAAATACTAATGGATTTAGCAAAGGAACTTAATGCTCCAGTGGTGACTTCTTGTTGTTGTCGTTGTTGTTGTTAAGTTATGACAAATTGATAGGTGTCAGAATGGCAGAAGGGGTACCAAATGTAATGTATATTTTCAGAAGAGGAAATAAAGGAGTGATCGCTGTAGCCATCACAGCAGTGGAATAATGAAATAAAAAATAAGGAGAACACTCTCTTGAGAGTAAACACGAATAGTGATCAATCAGCACTGTGCGACTTTAAAGGCTAAATCTTTCCAGGAAAATGCAATGTCTTTTCTGAGTAGAAATGCAAATTTTAACATATGATGGGAATGTAGTAGCTATTATCACGTAATAGATAGATGTATTGGGGTCTGCCTCATGAACATGAATAATTTTTTAATGTAGTTGTTTGGACCTATTCCACTTGAGATGCCATTAAGCGAGGGAGAAGGGGGGAACTGCTTAAGTGTAATGTTAAATTGCATGCAACCTCTGATCAGCTGAATTGAAGCTGATATATGTTATTTGAGAGGATATTTACATGTGGGCCTGCATATTTACTAGAAAAGTGCTAGTTATGGAATTTTGTAAACTTCTTTGGTTGAATTTTGCTTCTGTGAACATCTGACGTGTTTCCAAATTCAAAAAGCTTGCTTGACCGAGTATCTCATTATGTATGTTGGGGAAGAGGGGCAAAATGTTATAAAGTAAGATAATAATTAATGATATATCAAAATAATGTTATAAAATGATATAGACCACACCATGATTTAAAAACTACAACATTTTGAGTGCTCTGGAGCAGCAAGAGAAGGGGTGGGGGATGCCATATTGACATGAAAGGTAGGCATGGCAGCCCTCCTGTTCAAGGAGCTCCATTGGCTGCCGTTCATTTTCCAGTCCCAATTCAAGGTGCAGGTGCTTACCTACAAAGCCCTAAACGGTTCGGGACCCGCCTACCTGTGTGACCGCATCTCTGTGTACGAACCCACATGATGTTCAAAGTATCCAGAGTGCTTCATGTGTATTATTTCAGTCATCCTTAAACTGAGGCTAGATCCACACTGCCCTAAATTCCAAGAACTGATCCCAGATTATCTGCTTTGAATTGGATTATATGAGTCTACACTGCCAGATAATGTGGGATGAGCAGATAATCTGGGATCTAATCCTATCAAATTTCCCAGGTAACGTTGCTTTGTTCATCCAGCTACTAAAACTGCATTTTACTGGGTACTGATTTATTTAAAAACTTCTTTTTTTAGCTTATTGGTAGTGGTGTTGGAAAAATTCGTAAGCAGGAAAAAATTGCTTGTCTGGGATTCCCAATTCGTTCCTCTGGAGAGGCCCTGCTCACGATCCCACCTGAATCGCAAGCGCGATTGGTGGGGACGAGGGATAGGGCCTTCTCGGTGGTGGCCCCTCAACTCTGGAACTCGCTCACCATGGATATTAGACATGCCCCAACTCTTGCAGTCTTTAAGAGGAGCCTGAAAATGTGGTGGTTCCAGTGTGCCTTCTCAGAATAAGGAACCCTAAGCAACATGCCCCTAATCGCACTTTACTAATGATCTAGGATTGTCTGCTCGCTCCATTTCTCTCCAAATACCCAGCCTAGTTATATGTCACCTTGTCATGCCCAGTATTTTAAAATTTCAATTATTACATTTGGCCCTGCCATAGGTTTTTAATGCGTCGTGGTGTTACTGTTATTGTTTATTGCTTTGTTTATGAGTTATTTATTGTCTGTATTGCTGTGTTGTTTTATTGATGTATTTGGGCTCGGCCTCTTGTAAGCCACACCAGGTTGAGAACCACTGGTATATATACTCATATACAAGTTGGCCAACATGTATAAGTTGAGGACAGGTTTTGGGATCAGAATTATGGATGGGTCATGTCGTCAAAAGGGGAAAGCTTAAGGAAGGCCACTTTTGTCATTCTTGTCCAGGCATTCAAAAAATCCAGAAGCAATGCCATAGCAGAGAAAGTAATGGGGATTGGTGCCTCTTTTAGGTTCCCCAAGGACAACTAAGCTCTTACCTTTTGTCATTCTGCACAGAGAATCATACACTGTATGATTCAGTCGACCCAGGTTTCTTGGTTGATTTATAATTAAAATTTCTAGACTTGTATAAGAATATATAGAGTAGATTTGCATATAACCTGTTCAAATCCCTATTGAGGGCTTTGTGTAGGGGTATGTGTGTGTCTGTGCATTGGGAATATGCTTGCATACACATAAATCTGAAAGTGTAAAGTTTCTCACTGTTACCTTTGTAAGAATGTCTGTCCTACTTTCACAATCACTGCTATATGTTCAGTAATGAAGCAGATGAGGTGCTTCTCAATCTTTGCAATGACCTTCAGAAGTAAAACTCATCAGGTGGTGCTTCACATTCTGCAATGTACAATCTTGTTGTGTATCTAAATTACATTTTTAGTGAAAGTGAAAGGCTTGGGCTTCCATCAGGGCCGTAGCCAGAAAAAAATTTCTGGGAGGGTTGACAATTTCGGCAGGGAGGGGGTTTGAAAATTTGGGGGGGGGGGGGAAATTTCAGGGAGGGTGAAAATTTCGCGGGGGTTGAAACCTGCCTCCTAGCTCACGCTGAAGCAAAGAGCACAGCAGGGGGCAGAGCAGCCTTCAATAGCCTGCAGCTCCGCCCCTGTCAACCACCTCCACCAAGTCTGGCCTCCTTAATGAGAGCATTCAACACACACACCCCCAACTTGGTTGCTTCACTACATCGGCTATTGCTGCAAGTAATGACAGTGTGAATAAATTGTCAATATTTGCTTGAGATATCTCAAGCAAATCTCAAAAGAACTGATTAAAAAACCCCATTAAATTGAGAATAGGATTGAAAAGATCTGGACAGTCTAAATAAATGACATTTGATTTTCATCTATGCTGGCTGACTCAGATCCACTGTACAAATAACATGTAGTCAGGTAAGATGGACAGTGTTTTTATTTTGCTCTTCCTTGGACTAGTCACAGCTGAGAAGCAGCAATCTGTTCTTGTTTCTTTTTCTATGCAGAGATCTTTCTCTCCTTTGCTTGCTTGCTTCATTTGCAGTCCTAAATTCACCAACCCATTTCTCCCAATAGTAGAACTGTCATCTCTTTGGTTGTAATTTAAATGACAGAGTGTAGCTGGAGTTTCGTTGCTTTCAACTAAAAAACAATGGAGCAGAGAGAGGCATATTTGTTGGATGGTTGGTTCATCTGATGGAAAAGCAACTTACCTTTGTCCAAGATATAGTGGATAAGGTAAGATAGGAAAATGGATATTCAGGCAATCTTTCTCTATGGTTTGAACAGTGGTGTATCATCAATGCCATTTGAGCAGTGTATATTGCTCAAGAGCAAACATTTGTAAAACTTGGTGACAGCTAACACTTATTCCTTTCATGTGTCTGGAAAGGTGGACATATATTTTTTTAATAAAACCTCTCATGTTCACATGTACTTATGGAATTGTAGGGGATTTCAAATGATACATTTTTACCAAAATAAAAGATGCAGGAATAACTTACCTGAAATGTGTAACACAGATTACACATTTCAAAACTTTTATAATTAAATATAATAAGTACAGTATATTCTGGCGTATAAGACTACTTTTTAACCCAAGAAAATCTTCTCAAAAGTCAGGGGTCGTCTTATACGGGTGTAGTCTTATGCATGGGAGTCGTCTTAACTCTATATTTTAACTGGAAAAGTTGGGGGTCGTCTTATACGCCCAGTCGTCTTATATGCCGGAATATACGGTATATTAATAAAGTTATATAATTAAGTATAAGTAGTTTCAAAACTTATATGATTCTGAGTTGTCACATGTTGCAGGGATCATGCCATTGGGAACTGTCGGAAGTTCTAGAAGGAATACTAACACAGCAGCAATAGGCATATACATTGGTTGGTCTTGTGGAGTCAGTTTTATCTATCTCCAAGGTATTCTGCATTTCCTCAATCTGGGCATGAAGGGAAGCCAAGTCAAACAAAATGTTTAGTCCTCTTACTTACTTACTTTACTACTTACTTTTACTTAGGCGATCCCTCGTTTTCTGAGGATGATTGTCTTCCAGTATTCTTGTGGGTCCGTATGTGGCTGTGAAGCCCTATTCTTGGTCTGCATCTTCTTCCGCAGTGAGGGCATTGGTTTCCAGGTGGGAGGCGGTCTCGGTCGGGGTTGGCTTGATGTGCCTTCTTCTTGGCATTTCTCTCTTTCACCCTCCATTCGTGCCTCTTCAAATTCTGCAGCACTGCTGGTCACAGCTGACCTCCAGCTGGATCACTCAAGGGCCAGGGCTTCCCAGTTCTCAGTGTCTATGCCAGAGTTTTTAAGGTTGGCTTTGAGCCCATCTTTCAATCTCTTTTCCTGTCCACCAACATTCCGTTTTCCGTTCTTAAGTTCAGAGTAGAGCAACTGCTTTGGGACGGTGGTCAGGCATCCGGACAACGTGGCCGGTCCAGCGGAGTTGATGGCGGAGGACCATCGCTTCAATGCTGGTGGTCTTTGCTTCTTCCAGCACGCTGATGTTTGTCCACCTGTCTTCCCAAGAGATTTGCAGGATTTTCCGGAGGCAGCGCTGATGGAATCGTTCCAGGAGTTGCATGTGACGTCTGTAGACAGTCCACGTCTCACAGGCATATAGCAGGGTTGGGAGGACAATAGCTTTATAGATAAGCACCTTGGTATCCCTACGGATGTCCTGGTCCTCAAACACTCTCTGCTTCATTCGGAAAAATGCTGCACTCGCAGAGCTCAGGTGTTGTATTTCGGTGTCGATGTTGACTTTGGTGGAGAGGTGGCTGCCAAGGTAGCGGAAATGATCAACATTTTCTAATGTTACACCATGAAGCTGTATCACTGGCATTGGAGAGGGGTTGGCTGGTGTCTGCTGGAACAGCACCTTGGTTTTTTCAATGTTCAATGACAGGCCGAGCTTCTTGTATGCTTCTGCAAAGGTGTTTAGAGTGGCTTGTCGATCTTCTTCTGAATGCGCACAGACAACGTTATCATCAGCATACTGGAGTTCTATAACAGTTTAGTCCTCTAGATAACCAATGATGGGGCTGATGGAAGTGGCAATGCAACAGTAGCTCCCTTGTCCCTAACCATTGACTGTTCTACCATGTAAGATGGGCCTTGTGGTCTCAACTTCAGAGAGAGGATTAGATATTATGTATCCCTTCAGTAGTACACTCTCTTTTTTCTTGTTAGTAGTCAGGTCTGGGTGCCTGATCGTGTTAACTTCTCAATTAACATAAGTTTTCTGAATCCTTTCCATGCTAAAGTTATCAATTGGGAAGAGGAAAAACATTAAAGTAAAGGAGGAAAAGTCTTCTGGTGGGGTATGTACTAATGAAATCTAACTGAGCACAAACACATTTTCTCTTTATTGCACTGAACCATGAACTGTAGGTCATTCTGGAAGCTGAATGACTTGTTTCCTGTTGCAAGGAAAGCCAGCAACGGCAACCATAAATATAATCACTGAGTGCATCTGAATGAGATAGAAAGGGTGTTGGCCATTCCTTTCTGCTTGTACACATAAAGTGTGTATATGCAGTTAAGGCATTTTCCTGTTTCAGATTTCAGTGTGAATCTTTCAAATTGGTACTTTCTTAATCTGAAAAAGAATAGAAAACAGTCCACAAAACTACACAATTTGTGATGCATACATTTTAAAGCACTGCATATATTTAAAAACTTTACAAAAATATGCCTACATTTGAAAAAAAAAATGAAATGCATGTATATTTCCAGTTTCACCTTAAACCAAGATAAAACAAATTCAGCAGCTGAAAAATGAGTCTGAGTAAAACTGAGTTTGACATATTTACCCATCTTTATCCTGAAGTCATTCATCTCAAAGTATGGCAACAAATGTGATATTTCTGTACTGTTTCCTCTTCCTCTACAAGTACAGATCAGGTGTACATGCCTTCAGCTATATAAGTGAACATATGATTTCAACATTGTGTCAAAAATGTGCTGTGGGAAAACCAAGGAGAATTTGCCATCTCCATTCACTTGCATTTGTTCCACTCACTTTGTTTGCAGAGCTAGAGTCAGAAAGAAAGAAAGGACAAGTATTGTCCTATTTTGCCCCAGAAACAGCCTTGCAACAAGGGTTAAAGTAGCTAAAAAAGCTTTACATCAGCAAAATGATAATACTCTAACAAACAGCAGCACAAGAACAGAAGGAAAATCCCAAAAGGAAAGCAAAAGTCTTACATTAGATATAAAACCAGAGTCTTTGACAAAAAGTCTTTGCAAGGCACTTTGCTGGAGCTGCAAACAAGGAAACTGGAGTACAGAAGCACTGAGTAGAATAGTTGCTGCCAGCATTGACCACTCCCTTTACTGTTGATTTATAGCCCTCAGCTCCCAGCACAGGTGTTCCTAAGGCAAGGCCTGATTCCTCAGCATCCTTGCAGCAATTCTAGCTTACTTTCTTCTTTCGTCCTACATTGTCTCTGAAAGGTAGGAACCGGCAGTATGTTTTCCTTGTCCTCTTCTTCCTCCTCAACACTTGGCCCCAAATCCCCAACTTCTACATCTTCATCCTCCTGTTCTACCTCCCCCTCCTCCTCAGAAGAGGAATATACAACAAGTATAATATAGGCTAGTGATGCGGTCAATCACTAATTTCATAAAAGGAAAAAACACATAATTTTATGAACTTTCTGTCCACTAGACAGCCATTGATAATTGCCCAGTTTTCAAAAAGTAAACACATTTCAGAATTTATTTTGGACAAAAGTCACATGTAGATGTTTTCATTTTTTTTGCAAAGAAAAGAACATTTTATATGGCGTGGGTCCAGGTTATTTGAAGGACCATATCTCTCTGTATGAGCTGGCGAAAACTCTATAAACTTCTGAATGAGATAGAAAATGCCATTCCTTCACTTCAACATTCCTACAATTGGTCAAAATAGATTCCCTACACCACAGTTTAAGAGTACAAAGTGGACTTCTATTAAAACAATGCTTTTGATATGTATAGCTCTGTGTGTCAGATTTTATAATTTGTTTATTTATTTGGATTATATTCTACTTTCCTGCCAGAACTGGAGCTCATGGCAGCTTACAATAATGTTCAATAAAAGAATACATTAAAAACACAAAGCAAGTATACCTACACACTTATGGCTCCATTTGAATTCACTTTGGAAATGGAGCCCCATGGGAGTCCCATGGAGGCCATCACTTGACATAAGGTGCACGTGCTTACCTACAAAGCCCTAAATGGTTTGGGACCTGCCTACCTGCGTGACCGCATCTCCGTTTATGAACCCACGCGCTCCCTTAGTTCATCCGGAGAGGCCCTGCTTGCGATCCCACCTGCGTCGCAGGCGCGTTTGGTGGGGACAAAGGACAGGGCCTTCTCTGTGGTTGCCCCCCCAACTTTGGAACACCCTCCCCAAAGACATTAGACTAGCACCAACGTTGGCAGTCTTTAGAAAGAACTTGAAGACCTGGCTATTCCAATGTGCCTTTCCAGAATAGGATAACCCCCAGCACTATGTCCCAGAAGCACTTTATTAGAGTTAAGACTCTCTGCACATTGCACTTGCCCAGAATTCCAACATACCACCTCTCACACCCAGCACTTTTAATCTGTACCCATCATTGGGCCGGCCCTGGTTTTATTGCGTAATAGTGTAATGTTTTGTTATTGCTTATGTTTTTAATTTGCTTTGTATTGTATTGTCATTGTCTGTTGTTGCTGTGTTGAGGCCTTGGCCTTTGTAAGCCGCATCGAGTCCTACGGGAGATGCTAGCAGGGTACAAATAAAGTTTAATAATAATAATAATAATAATAATAATAATAATAATAATGGCACTTCTAATGGGGCTGCATTGGGCTCTGTTTCCTAAGCACATGGAAATAGAGCCAGAAGTCATTAGGTTCTTGTGGGTTTTTTCGGGCTATAGAGCAATGTTCTAGAGGCATTTCTCCTGACGTTTCGCCTGCATCTATGGCAAGCATCCTCAGAGGTTGAGGATACCTCTGGGGATGCTTGCCATAGATGCAGGCGAAACATCAGGAGAAATGCCTCTAGAACATGGCTCTATAGCCCAAAAAAACCCACAAGAACCTAGTGATTCCAGCCATGAAAGCCTTCAACAATACCAGAAGTCATTCTTTAGGCATCTGGTGTTACTCCAAACCTGAGGAATTAGGGGAAAGTGGGTAAAACTTGGGAAAGGAAGGGGAAAGGACGTGGGATGGTTGGCCATCCCAGAAGATGTAAAAGGATTGTAGGGAATGAGGTAACACAGTTCCTTCCACTTTCCACCAGTTCTTCCCCCCACATCTGTTGAAGTTCCTGTCAAAAGCAAATTAAAAGAACAGTTGAAAACAAACTTTATTTTAAAACACAGCATTCTCTTGTAACAAACTAGCTGATTAATTTCCAAAGGCAATCACAAATCAAAGTCTTTCATGTTTGACAGGACAGCAGAGAGAATATTGGCCCAGCCTCCCTCTGCAGCTTCTCTAAATAGAAAATCTCAGTATCCAGTCATGTAGCCGGGGGGGGGGGGCTTCAGCCCCCCCCCCCAAATTCTCATGGTGGTCCGCGAGAAGGCCTTACTGGTACATTATTTAAACTGTCATGTTTATTCATATCATGATCTGATCACCATGCTCAATATATCTCATATGCATGGGGGTATTGGGGTAACGTTACAAAATGTTTGCTAGGGTAGACCCTCTTTCACTCAGACTCAGCCCCCCCCCCCCCCGAATCAAACTCAGCTCCCCCTGAAACAAAATCCTGGCTACGGGCCTGTCAGTATCATTTCTTCAAGAAATAACAGTAACACAGGAAGCTGTTTTACTCTGAATGAGATCAGTGGTACATCTAACTTCATTCTGACCACTCTGGAGAGCAATGCTATTCCTAGAGTTCCAGAAAAAAAATTGCTATACCTCTTCTGGGAGGTATGAGGCACTGAGCCTGGGACCTGGAAATTGGCTCATCTGCCATATAGCTACATCCCCTTCCTACAAATATACTTGTTTCACATTGACATGAAAAATGTTATTTCTTACAAAAATCAACTAAAAGCCAGGTGTTTGGAGAGGTAAGAGCCTCTTTGTTTTTCTTTGGTCAATAGCAAATAAAAGCACAGCTTTAATACTCTCCCTGAAAACAGTATGTTACTGCTATTTAAAACTGGCAACAACTCTGCCTTTTTTGTTTTGTTGAATGCAGTGCAATTTCTTATTCATGCAGATGCCAGGTGGATTCTTTTCAGATGCATACCCAGGATAGTCAAGCAGGAGCCTGGAAAGAGCATTTGCACAAAGAAATTGGGAGAAGAGAAAACCCAACACCCCCAACTAGGTGAACATTTTGCTTAAAAAGGAAACCATTTCATTTCTCTAGACAGATTGAAGGCTTAATTTAGTTCAGACATTAAAAGCATTCTCTGTAATCCTCTAGTCACTCTGAATGCTTACAACCAACAATCAACAAATGCAACGGAAAGCTAAAGTCTGCTGAAACCTGAATAAGTTCACATAAGAATGATAGAACAATCTATTTGTATAGGAAGAGGCTATTCCATTTACCATATTTACTTGAATCTAGTGCACCATCGAATGTAACATGCACCTCAGTTTTCAAAACACAATCTACAGTTGGCTTTTCACTAAATAGTCAATAATGGCCTCGAGGCCGTTACTGGATGGCTGCGTGCCAGCAGGTTGAGGGTGAATCCAGCAAAGATGGAGAACCTATGGCTGCGTCAACTGGGCAGTGGGGATATCCAGCTGCTTTCCCTGGATGGTGAGGCACTACACCATCATCATTGGTAAAGAGTCTGGGAGTCCTTTTGGATCCTCTGCTGACGATGGAGACCCAGGTCTCCGTCGTTAGCAGAACGCCTTTTTTCATCTGCGGCAGGCTAGACAGCTGGCCCCCTCCCTGTCCAGGGATGACTTAGCTACGGTGATCCAGGCTACGGTCATCTCAAGACTGGACTACTGTAACGCCCTCTACATTGGCCTTCCTCTGTCGGTGATCCGGAAGCTCAAGTTGGTACAAAATGCAGCTGCTCCGCTTCTTGCGGGAATTCCGATGAGATGCCACATAACACCAATCTTACTACAGCTGCATTGGTTACCAATTGAGCACCGGATCACTTTCAAAGTGATGGTACTCACCTTTAAGGCCTTGCATGGTCTGGGGCCGATGTACCTGAGGGACCGCCTCACCCCCTACCAACCCCAGAGATCCCTCCATTCTGAGGACCAAGATCTATTGGAAATTCCCAGTGTCAAGACCTTGCATCTAACAGCAACCAGACGCAGAGCCTTTACAGCAGTGGCACCATCACTCTGGAATACTCTGCCACCTGAAGTCCATGCCTTGCGGGACCTATCAGCTTTCCGCAGGGCATGTAAGACATATCTGTTTCGACAGGCCTTTGATCTCTGACATTGTTGTTTTAAATTGTTTTTAAATTGTTTTAAATAGTTTTAAAATTGTGTTAGATTTTAGCCTGTTCTTGTAAGCAGCTCTGAGCCCCAGGAGAGTGGCGGCATACAAATTTGAATTATAAATAAATAAATAAATAAATAAATAAAATATGAATTATGGTCCTTAAATCTAGAAGCTCACCAGATAGAGTTTGTTCAACATTTATCATTGTCAAGCTTTAATGCCCTTGTTAAGATGCACGTTTTGTATACCCAATCATATTATCTGAGAATGTCTTCCCTGTTTGATCAGCTGTTGGAGGTAAAGATTTTTTTTTTTTAGCATGACTGTATGTACCTTTTACAAATAAGGCTGTTTTTTCATGAAGAATTTTTGCACACGAGGCTTAACGTGGCTGTTTTTTCAGTCGGTTTGTAATATGAATATAAAACCTACATTCACTGGCACGTTATTTTAATTTGCATTACAAATATCTCTGCTCCATTTTCTCCATGATGTTAACAATGATCAGGCATTAACATAAATGGCCTATGAGAAAGACCGTTTTGCCTGTGAAAATATCTGAAGTTCAATTTTTCAGGTATTGTATACATACTTCAAAGGCACAAGCTCCATGGTCTCAGGGATGAAACTTCAGTGCATACAAAGAACTGAATAAAGCTCACCAAGAGAGACATTTAAAAAGGGCCACGGCCAAATAAGTTCTCCATTTAAAAATGTTATGGACTGGCTTTATTTTGCTGCTTGGGTACACAATAGAAGTGTAAAGTATATTTGCATTTTTGTCAATTAAGAAAAAAGTGTTGAATCATGAAAACCTTTAGAAAGAAAGAATTATTACCTGCCCCAAGATTATCTGCTACTGTATGAGACTAAAAAGACTAGTGTTTTTTCCAACAAAATATATAAATGTTTTGATATCTCACACAAAAGATTTCATGAAATTTTAATGAAGTCCAGAAGTGTGAAAAACTGTTAAACAGTGCATGAAGGGCAAGTAGGAAAAAACATCATCAGTTTGAGCTAACATCTTTGAAAAAAAAGAAGGAATAATCTTTTTATTTTTTTCTAAAATAGTTTCTTCTAGAAATATAAAGGACTATAATGCCCTGAGACGATAATTATTACTTTTTCAACTTTACCCTTAGACACCGAAGTAATTTGAAAAGTGTAATGAGAAATGAAGGCTAGATGAATTTTTCAGTGAACTATTTTTTTGCCACAAAATATACATTTTAGAAGAAAAGAATTGCTCTCTGAATAATATTCAAATTGATGGATAAACTAGTCTTTTTCAGAGCAGTTTTATGTCAGTTTTATAATGTTACCTTCATTAGAAACTTCCTAAAGTGAGGTTCACATATCCAATTACAACTGAGGAAAAACAGTAGCATATATAATGTGAAGTTATTACAACATGGCCTAGTAAGTTTAAGCATTGCAATTTCTCCTTCTGTTGTTTCTGATTCTTGCCGGTTGCAGAAGGAACAGAAAAGATTTTGACATTCAGAGAAGTGGGCAGTCTGGGTTTGGACTACAACATCCACTGTCCCTCCAAGATCTCTCTAGATCAGTGGTTCTCAACCTGAGGCCCCCAGATGTTTTTGGCCTACAACTCCCAGAAATCCCTGCCAGTTTACCAGCTGTTAGGATTTCTGGGAGTTGAAGGCCAAAAACATCTGGGGACCCCAGGTTGAGAACCACTGATCTAGATCTCTAGGCCCTCTAGCACAAATGTATGATACATTGGAACCAGAAACAGCATAATTTAATGGTATTTGGCAGGAATGGCCAAGGATGAGAAGCTCTGTGGTGCAATAACATCTGAACAGCCACAAGCCAGAATTTCATTGCTTTCTGTCTCAACCTTTGTGGATAATGGGTCCTCAACTAACCAATGCAGAGAACTGGAAGAATGTCAATGCAGAAAAGCTACTGGAAGATTAGGAAGAAGGCAACAGTGCTTGGCAGTGGAATGGATCCAGTGCTGGGTTAAGATAACTAAGAAATTCATAAACTGTCCAATCACACTGACTATCATCAGGAAGCAGATATGAGCAAGGAAGGGACAGAATTAAATAAGACAGCAGCTAAAAAATATTACAACTCCTAGAATCACCAAGACAATGTATTTTTGGTGGTACGATATAGAAAAGTCCTATAGAGCTTTTCCTATTTGGTACCAGATCTTCAAACATTTGTCTTGGGTCAGATATATACTTCAGTGCAAGAAAACATCGCATATTATAATGTAGTTTTGCAGATGTTAGGGGCAAAGGAGCCCACAAAAGGAGACTAACTAAATAAAAAACACTCTAGGAACCTTTATATCCTGCAGTACTCCATGGTCAATATCCATGTAACAGTACTACAAGTGCCTAAAGAAGTGTTATCCCTGGGTATCTCTAGGCCATCCAGTGAAGGCATTAGTGGCACAGGTCAATTTCCATTGGACATTGACCATAAGATTGCACTAGAGCACCTACAAACCCTAGACAATTGCAAATCACATCCCTTTGTCATGGTTATTGTTCCTAAAATGTATGTATGTATGTTGAAACGGACAGATAGACACATGGACAGCTGGATGGATAAACAAACTGACAGATGGATGCATGGATAGATGACAGATAGATGGACCAACAGATGGACAAACAAACAGATAGACTGATGGATGGCCAAATGGATGTGAAGCCAAATGAATAGACAGACATATGGACGGATGGGCAGAGAGATGTAAAAATGGATGGACAGATGGATGGATGAGCAGATAGAAAATATAGCCATCATTACTTCTCAATATTAATACCCTATTAAATTAATTACTTGTGCAGCAAAGGCATCCAAGGAATATATATGTGTGGTTTTTTTTTAAGAATATGTTCTCTCTAGGGATCTTTAGATCCTCCAGCATTTAAACAAAACTGAAGTACAAGTAATTTTTAAAGTGTTTTGATTGGGCTTCTTTAAAGGGTGTGGGTAGTAATAGTAACTCATGGACATGCAAGGAAAAGCACTTGTCAATTATTTTAAAGATGACTGAATCTTCATTCTCTATTTCACTTTAGGGTTAGTAATCTACTATTGATTCCTTTAGATTTTACGCCATTTAGATCATGGTGAACAGCTTTGTCAGATAAAGAGATCAGTTTAACTAAATGTGATAACAAAATTTACCCCAATTTTTAAGATGACTTAGACCAGCATTTCACAAAGTGTGCTTCTTGGAGTCCTTGGGACTCCATGAAGCAGGCCCATAGCCAGGATTGTGATTCGGGGTGCTGAGTTGGATTGGGGGGGGGGGGCTGAGTCTGAGTGAAAGAGGGTCTACCCTAGCAAACCTTTTGTATCATTACCCCAATACCCCCATGCATATGGGATATATTGAGCATGGTGATCAAATAATTATATGAATAAACTTAACAGTTTAAATAATGTACCAGTAAGGCTTTCTCGCGGAAGTGAGAATTGGGGGGGGGGGGGGCTGAAGCCCCTTGAGCAGACCTCCCCCCCTCCCCCGGCTACATACCTGCCATGAAGCATACTGAGGGGTTCTGCTCTTCCTTCTTCTTCCCTCTCCAAGCTTTCCCTTCTCTTTCCTTCTCCTCCCTCTCCCCGCCTCCCTTGCCACCAAAAGTCCCCTTTTGGAAATATTTTATTGCCTCCCTTGCCCCCTTCCCCACATCTCCCTCGCTGCCCAAAATCCCTTTTCCTCACCTTTCTCACCTCTCAGATGCTTTCCTCCTTGCCTTGCTTGCTTCCAAAACTCACCGCTCAGGGCATGATTTGATTGTGCTTTTCTTGCATGGCCTTCCACTGAAATACTGTTCAGTTTATGTTGGCTAAAATTGCTCTTCATTTTAAATATTTTTTTCTTTCCTTTTTTGCACTACAAATGAGATATGTGCAATGTGCATAGACATTTATTTGGGGTTTTTTTTTCAATTAGTTCACACAAACATTCTCCATCCATCTGCCACTGATCAAGCCCATCTGCCAAATTTCAAAACACAATGCATAAAAAGTTTGCTCATGCCTGATATATATATAATATTTCTTGGGGCTCTATAGCAGAAAAAGTTTGATAACCCCTGTCCTAGACAATCTCCTTCCCAACGCACACATGCACTTTTTTTCGAGCTATATGGCCATCGTCTAGAGGCATTCTCTCCTGACATTTTGTCTGCATCTATGGCAAGCATCCTCAGAGGTCGTGAGGTCTGTTGGAAGTAGGAAAAGGGTTTATATATCTGTGGAATGACCAGGGTCTCTTGTCTACTGGAGCTAGGTGTGAATGTTTCAACTGACCACCTTGATTAGCATATAATGGCCTGACAATGCCTAATCAAGGTAATCAGTTGAAACATTCACACCTAGCTCCAGCAGACAAGAGACCCTGGTCATTCCACAGATATATAAACCCTTTTCCTAGTTCCAACAAACCTCACTACCTCTGAGTATACTTGCCATAGATGCAGGCAAAACGTTAGGAGAGAATGCCTCTAGACCATATTCATATAGCCCAAAAAAACTACAACAACCCAGTGATTCCAGCCATGAAAGCCTTCGACAATACATTTTTTCTTCTATAGGGGAGATTGAAAGCACCAACATGGCTGAAGAGAACATGTGTGGTCTGTGGTCAACATGTTCAGATCATGTGGGAAACTGACCTTTTGGTGCAGATTCTAGAATGAGGGCTAGGTTAACCACTTCTCTGTTTTTTTCATTATTCATTCCCCATATAAAGATAAAGCAGGAGGAAGAGATCTATGCACTCTTTCTTAAGGTCACTAGAGGAAAAATGGGTTGTAATGAATAAATATCAGCTTGTCACTTGGCATCTTTGTCAGAGTTATATTATAATTTAACATTCTGAGAATACTAATTCAATTCTCTTATATGCTTCCCTGCTGTCTTCCCCAATCTCTGTGGGCACATGACTGCTTTAAATCACGTCACCATTTCTTTTGGAGTTGAATTCAGAGAGTTTGATTTTTTTTATAATGTCCATCTATCTTTTTATGGGTTATTAGATGTCTTACTGTACGGTGCAGGACCTCCATATTACTGAGAATAATTGCTTTTTTTTTTATCATTGCTACATTTTAAAATCTCTACCTTTGATATTGTTATTCACAAAAAAGTAAGTCAGCATTTTACAGAAATCTTTCCAGATTTGCTGTTGTTGATAAAAAATGTGATTGAATCTTTGTTGTGGTAGCCTGTATCTCTCAGCAACTAAAAGAATCATGACATAAAATCAAATGGTTCCATCCCATCCCCTTGAGTTGCCCTTCATACTCAAAATATTCAGGATTTTTTATTCACCTTTGTTCAGGGATGACTTTGGGGTGGAGGAAGCTTGGAGAAGTGAAATAATATATTGAGCACTGTAACTGGGCAAACAAAGATTATGCTGTGTATAGTAAATACAGTTATTTCATGATAATCTTCCTAAATAATCTAAAGGCACCAGAGTTTCTGTTTGTTCTTAGAAGCTAAGCAGATTCAACCCAAGATAGCACTTGGATGAAAGACTAAATAAATATCTGGTATTGTTGGCTATATTTCCAAGGAAGCAACTGGCAAAAGCACCCCTAAATATTTCCTTCCTAAGAAATCCTATGACATTCATGGAGTTGTCCTAAATACTGGTGACTTGAAGGTAGCTAGACATATATGACTTAAGGATGAAGGGTGTTTGCTACCAGTTACAAATAAGCAGTAAATTCAAAGTTTGGTATTATTTGGGTAGATCTACAGGATTCCCAGATAGAGAAATCAAGATGCGAGTTTCGTCCCTGCTTCTTGTTAGTACAGAGATCTTTGTCAGAAAGGGAAATCTTATTGCACAGGTATTTACTTGAAAAGATAGAAATATACATTTTATTGTCTCCAGAATATATCAAAAAGTATGACATTCTTTTTATCCAATAGGAATGAGTGACGTTTTACACAGAATTAAATGAAGGGTTCAGTCACTAGGTGCTTTTTGCCATATGAGATTTGAGGTTCCATCTACACTGTCACATAATCCAGAACAGGGAGGAGGGAACAGAAAAACTGGGCAAAACAGCTCAAGAGACAGATTTATCAGTTACTGGAGAGGTTGGAGATAAGACTGCAATTTACCTGAGGCAGGGATCTGCTGCAAGGCTCCTGAAGAAGATTCTGCAGCATCTTTTCTCCCTCTCCAGCAGCACAAAAGTTCCCTAGGCTCCTCCTCCAGAGGGGGAACTCACTTTCCCAGCAGCACTTGCATGGGGATGGCATCGAAAAGTCTCTGAGTTCCTCTTGGAGCATGATGGGAGTTGAAGTTTTTCTCTCTTTGTGTTTGTCAGACAATAAAAGGCCTGGTTGTGTCCATACTCTGATTGGCTGAGAATGGACACAACCAGCAACTACAATTCCCAGAACTCTCTCTTGTGGTTTGTCGTATTTTAAACAATGTCTTAAAATAAATCTTTAAAAAACAGTAGATTGGAGAATTGTTTTTTTAAATTAGTTTTAATCAGTTTGTCTTTTAATCATTACATGTAGCCCGCCCATTGTTACTGTGCCTGTGCCTATTGTAATTTTTACATTGTTATGTATCCATATGTTTTATGTAATTATGATGCTATTGTTTATTGTTCGTGTTTTCGGTTGTGTCTTGGTTTTACTTTGTTGTAATTATTGTTTCGAGCTTGGCCTCATTGTAAGCCGCTCCAAGTCCCCATCGTGGAGATGGTGGCGGGGTATGTATAAAGTTTATTATATTATTATTTTGAAATTTTACAGTCCTGCATTTTGACAACTGGAAAATAGAGGGAGAAAATGTGGAGGCCATGACAGACTTTGTATTTCTAGGCACAAAGATTACTGCAGATGCAGACTGTGGCCAGGAAATCAGAAGACGCTTACTTCTTGGGAGGAGAGCAATGTCCAGTCTCGATAAAATAGTAAAGAGTAGAGACATCAGACTGGCAACAAAGATCCGCTAGTCAAAGCCATGGTATTCCCTGTAGTAACCTACGGATGTGAGAGCTGGACCTTAGGGAAGGCTGAGCGAAGGAAGATAGATGCTTTTGAACTGTGGTGTTGGAGGAAAGTTCTGAGAGTGCTTGGACTGTGAGAAGATCCAACCAGTCCATCCTCCAGGAAATAAAGCCCGACTGCTCATTGGAGGGAAGGATACTAGAGACAAAGTTGAAGTACTTTGGCCACATCATGAGGAGACAGAAAGCCTAGAGAAGACAATTATGCTGGGGAAAGTGGAAGGCAAAAGGAAGAGGGGCCGACCAAGGGCAAGATGGATGGATGGCATCCTTGAAGTGACTGGAGCTGGGCGTGGTGACGGCCGACAGGGAGCTCTGGCGTGGGCTGGTCCATGAGGTCACGAAGAGTCGGAGACGACTGAACGAATGAACAACAACAATTTGTAAATGGGGTCTGCAACTGAGATAGGTTTCATGCAGATAGGCCTTAAAATGACTGAGGATTGAGCCTTTAAGTTTCCCATTGTAGCCAATGGACCGAATCTTTGCCAAATGAAAACAGCAACACTCTTCTCAATTCGAGTAACTTTCCAGTAAACAGAATGAGAGGTTAGCTGAAAATGGACCCCGAAACGGCATGACATTTGGCCAAATTGCACAAGCCCATTAGGCATGATGGAGCACTATGGCTTCCCATAAAACTGGATTGACAATAAAAACTGGAAGGAAAAAAGAGGAGGAAGGGGAGGGAAATAAGCAACTTTGAAACATTAGGTTATTAACATAGTAGTATTTATATTTGTCATTATAAAACCATTTCAACCCTTCTTAAGCCTTTGCCGAGAGCACACACAAGAGTGTTGAAATGAAGGCATCATGAAACATTTCATCCGGAATTTGGGTAGTTGTTTCCCTTATAACATTTTTGAACTCTTAACACAACAGTCTAATAAAATCAAAGGTTTTAACTCCTAATCAGATGGATGCCTCCTTTCCTTTTAAATTGCATCTGCTGTCGTGAAAATAGAGTATTGTGAGCCTAACAATGGGCAGTGTATAAATCAAAACATTAATTAATCTTGCATATATAATCACATGTTTCTTAGCAGGAAATTGACCCCATGGGAGTTTTCGTCTTTCCAATTTCTTTTCTACATTAATAGTAGCCAAAGATTAACCTAAAGGCAATTTAGGAAGGGCATTTTTACTTATCAGAGATTCCATTTTTTTTCATTAAGTGGATGGTGAAGTGAAGGATCTATGAGACCTTGTTCAAAAGAAAGGGTTGATCTCAGGATGTAAGACAAGGAGTGTTATTCAATAAACAGCCAATAGACCACAACAGCTATGTGATGATGACAGGGCAAGTGAACCATGCATTGTTATAGAATCATATAATCATCGAGTTGGAAGAGACTTCATGGCCCATCCAGTCCAACCCTCTGCTGAGAAGCAGGAAAATCACATTCAAAACACCCCTAACAGATGGTCATCTAGTCTTATTACCCGGCCATGCATTGCCTCTGTTCAAAAGCTTGGCATTTTCCTAAGGGAGTAGCAAATTCTCACTCTTTATAGATGATAGTATTTTGCCATGAGTACAAATGAGAGTAGATGGAGGACAAGATGGTCTGAAAGCCTACTATACATAAATGTTTACTTGTCCTCCATTAATGCCTGTCAGAATAATGCTGGCTAATGGCATAGATTGGACAGGGAGTTAGCTTTGAAGCAGATTGAATATGTTGCTCTTTGCAGCTGAAAATGTAGATATTGAGGGGCGCCAGGCATGTAGCCGGGGGGGGGCTTGAGGGGCTTCAGCCCCCCCCCCAAATTCTCATGGTGGTTCGCGAAAAGGCCTTACTGGGCATTATTTAAACTGTTATGTTTATTCATATCATGATCTGATCACCATACTCAATATATCTCACATATGCATGGGGGTATTGGGGTAACGATACAAAAGTTTGCTAAGGTAGACCCTCTTTCACTCAGACCCCCCCCCCGAAATCAAAATCCTCGAGCCCGCCCCATGAACATAACTCAACCCCCGCTAGCCCCGCGATGCAAAACTCCTGCTACGGGGCCTGTATACATGGTAAGACACTGTGTATCAAGTAGCCTTTTCTCCTAGCTAAGCAGACCCAGCTCCCTAAAGGGTTTGACTTCCATACCTTTCACCATTTTGGTCCCCCTTCTCTGGACACATTCCAGCTTGTGTCATAAACTCAGCCACAATAACAGGAGCTTAGGTATCAACAAAGCACGAATATTTCATGTGTGGTCATAAATCCATAGGGTCTAGTAATAGATGGTAGCGGGGTATAAACATATAATGCATTATTATTATTATTATTATTATGATTATTATTATATTATTATTATTATTATTTGTATTATTATAAGCCTGTGCTTGCTCGACGCTTCTGACGGAAAGTAGGAGTGCTTGGCTTGTGCTGAACGGTCTGAGAACATATTCAAGCACTAAATTATGTAAACATGATCTATGTAGGCATCATACCTTGGTCTTCTGCTGAGCCGTGGGTAAGCGTCGCCAATTTACGTCGAGATGTTAGGTCTCAGGCGCAGGCTATACTATGGAGTCAGAAATTCAACAATTCAAATATATGTCTAAACAATTAATGAGTGCATCATAATAACATTAAATACAAAATTACATTAACGGACTTATACTGTGTTTCATTTAGGCAATTATTATCATACCAATTTAGGCAGAATAGAGGATGTGGTCTAACCAAGACACAACAGAGTGATAGCAACTAGGCACGATATTCCTACTGATGCAGGCCAAAATCCCATTGCTTTTTTGCCACCGCATCACATTGTTGGCTCATGTTTAACTTGTTGTCTACGAGGACTCGAAGATCTTTTTCACACGTACTGCTCTTGAGCCACGCGTCCCCTATTCTGTATCTTTGCATTTCATTTTTTCCTGCCAAAGTGGAGTATCTTGCATTTGTCACTGTTGAACTTCATTTTGTTAGTTTTGGCCCATCTCTCTAATCTGTTAAGATCGTATTGAATTCTGCTCCTGTCTTTTGGAGTATTGGCTATCCCTCCCAATTTGGTGTCGTCTGCAAACTTGTTACTGGAAGATGTTGCGTGGTATAGTCAGAAGTGCAGATCAGTTATTTTTGGTCCTTGCATCTGCATTATCCCCAAACTGCATGTCTTATCTCCTTGCAAAAGGTTAGTGTAACCTAGTGATGTGTAATTGGACTAACTGCACGAGAGAATTTGCAACTAGGATGCTATTTTTTTGAAACTTGCCGATATGATTTTTTCAAAAGAAAAAAAACACAGTTCATTCAGAATAGGAAATCCTAAGGCACCAGTTTAGCATAGACCATAAAATATTCATATTCTCTTCAAACATTTATTTGTACAGTGTTAATAAATTAAGAAACAGGAATATGACCTTCTTCCTTTCTCTCGCTTAATAAGGAGGACAGCTGTCTGACATAACAGCATATCTCATATATCTGTAAAATAAAATTTTCATAATGATATAGGGCAATATTTAGGTGTGAGGGGTGATGTTATCATTTCTTTTTTTCCCTGTGTTTATTTGTTCTAGATGAACTATGTTTAGACCGTGTGCTTCTGCATTCTTACTGTACCATTTCTATCACCCAGCACAACAGTTTGTGATGAGAGAAACATTTTACTGAAATTGTGTTTCAAATGTAAGTCAAAGAATCATTGAATCATTGAGTTGGAAGAGACCTTGTGGGCCATCCAGTCCAATCCCCTGGCAAGAAGCAGGAAAATCACATTCAAAGCACCCTTGAGAGATGGCCATCCAGTCTCTGTTTAAAAGCCTCCAAAGAAGGAGCCTCCGCCACACTCGGGGCAGAGAGTTCCACTGCTGAATAGCTCTCACCATTAGGAAATTCTTCCTAATGTTCAAGTGGAATCATGTAGTAAAGTGCCTAGATCCAAGGAAGTCATGCTACCCCTCTATTCTGCCTTGGTTAGACCACACCTAGAATATTGCGTCCAATTCTGGGCACCACAATTAAAGAGAGATATTGACAAGCTGGAATGTGTCCAAAGGACGGTGACTAAAATGCTCAAGCGTCTGGAGAACAAGCCCTATGAGGAGCGGCTTAAAGAGCTGGGCATTTTTAGCCTGAAGAAGAGAAGGCTGAGAGGAGACATGATGAAAATAATAATAATAATAATAATAATAATAATAATAATAATAAGCTTTATTTTTACCCCACCACCATCTCCCCCAACGGAGACTCGGGGTGGCTTACATGAGGCCAAGCCCAAACAACAAATTACAATACAGTAAAATACAATAAAATAAAAACTGAAACGCAAGCAACAATACAGTAAAATACAAAAACATGATGAATACAATAAGCAATGAACACAAAACATAAGAATGCAATGAACAATCACAATAACAGTGATTTGATGGAGCTACAGAAGATATTGCTGGGGTCCTCTGTACATTTCACAGTGAAATTAGGTATCAGAAAACTACCTATAATTGACCCTTCCAACATAGGGCCATGGGTTTAGCAGTGCAAGGTACCTCATGAGTCAGGACTTGAACCACATAGTACTCTTTCTTGACCATTAAGTGAAACTGTACCCACAACTGTAAGAGTTGCTGGTTTACAGCTACATTGTTAAGAAAAGTGAAGTTATATTCTGTAAGAGTGATTCACAGCCTTTGATACTCCAGGTATTAGGACTTCCTCTTGGCCAGCTATCAGAAATTCTGGGAGCTAAAGTCCAAAATACCTGGAGAAACAAAGGCTGGAAACCACTGCTCTATACTATCATTTAGTATTAGGGACAACAGGCCAATTATAGGCAATTTGTTATTTGTAACTAGCTATTACAGGCCCTGATCTTATTCCCCTCCACAATATAGAAGTGAGTACAGAAACTCACCTATCAACTTGTATGGGTGAACACCAGCATGGGGGAAAACCTGGGATACAGGAAAGTCATTATCTTGGATTGTGCTGAAAAGCTCCTTGTCAAACATGTTGCCATAAAGTATGCTCATGTACAAGAGGGCAGCCATTTCAGTAGCACATGTGCAGACATCTTTGGCCCATCCTCTGTTTGGATATTAGCCAGCATGTCAACACCTCAAATCAAGAAATAGTTTTCCAAGATCTACAGAGATACTTGCAGGAACACCTCAGCAAGCGAGAGTCCAAAAGTGGCAGGTTAAAACCTGGAACCTCAAGTCATGTCTGATATTTACTTTCATTTTGTTTAAAAAATTTATGTTCCACTCTTCTCACTCTGAAGTGGGCGGAGCACAGCATATAAACAGCAAACATTCAATGACAAATATAAATAGACTTTGTACATACATAAACATTAAAATCATTTATCTTGACATTAAACTCCATTGTTTAAAGCATCTCAGTCACCCACATCAAATCTGGTTGGCATAATAAGGTTTCCTATTGCTGCCTTATCTCACTGTCCCAAAGGCTTGGTCCCATAGCCAAGTTTTTATTCTTCTTCTGAAGGACAGGAGCAAAGAGGCTGCTCTATTCTCACCAGGAAGGGTGTTCCAAAGTCAAGGGGCAATCACTGAGAAGACCCTCTTTCTCGTCTCTGCCAGTCGTACTTGTGACAGTGGTGGGACGAAGAGCAGGGTCTCCCCGGAGGATCTTAACCTCCGTGATGGTTCATAGAGGTAGATGCGTTCAGACATACTGAATGAGAAACTCTCTCCTGGGCACACAGAAGACTGGTTGACTTGGAAGGTGCTGAACATACTGCATTCTGACACCATGAGATGTAGAGCCAATCTTCTCCACAACATGCGAGTGTGAAGAAGTGCAAACCACAGACCACCTATTACAATGCAGTCTGAGCCTTGCCATATGGACAATGGAGGACCTCCTTATAGCAACACCAGAGGCACTCCAAGTGGCCAGCTTCTGATCAAAGGACATTTAATATAATGCCAAGTTTTTAAACTTGGTATGTTTTTTTAAATACATTTTCAATTGTACCCTTGGTTTGCTTCTGATACAATAAATAAAAAAGAGGTCAAGATTTTATTTATTATTATTATTATTTCACGCATTTCTACCCCGCCCTTCTCAACTCCCGAAGGGGGACTCAGGCGGTTTACAAAAGGCAAAATTCGATGCCAACAACAAACAATAAGATAAAAACATGTATCGATAGCCATTATAAACAATTAAAGCAAGCAAGATATATATCACAATCAATAAAACCAATAAAACCAATCTAATGTTCAACGTTCGCCAGCTCAGAGTCCGTAGGTTCATTCCACATTGTCAAATCCTATCAATTCTGGTCGTCATTATCCTTTGTCTATCTGCCAGATTACCCAAAGGCCTGGTCCCATATCCATGTTTTTAATTTCCTTCTGAAAGAGAGGAGGGATGTCGATGACCTGATTTCCCCAGGAAGTGAATTCCACAGGCGAGGGGCCACCACGGAGAAGGCCCTACTCCTTATCCCCACCAGCCTCACTTGTAATAGAGGTGGGGCCAAGAGTAGGGCCTCCCCAGAAGATCTTAAACTCCGAGGTGGGACGTAGAAGGAGATGCGTTCGGACAGGTACGCTGGGCCGGAGCCATATAGGGTTTTGTAGGTCAAAACCAGCACTTTAAATTGTGCTCAGAACTGGATCGGCAGCCAGTGGAGCTGACATAACAGAGGGGTGGTATGCTCCCTGTATGACGCTCTGGTGAGTAATCCGGCCGCCATCCGCTGGACTAATTGAAGTTTCCGAACAGTCTTCAAAGGCAACCTCACGTAGAGTGTGTTGCCGTAATCTATTCGGGATGTAACAAGAGCGTGGACCACTGTAGCCAGATTTCCATGGAATCTCTTGTGTTTGCAGGTAGTGGATGATGCCTTCTGTAAACTGGCAGCACATTTTGCCAAGACTCCAACCATGATTGAACTATAGAGAGTAATTAACATAATCCTGTTTTTCTCTGTGTTCAAAGTTAATGATCTAAATATTTGACCAAGCTTTTCTTAACTGATCAGGTTTCATTTCAATCAAAGTGACGAAGAAGGCTTCATTTGCTTAATTTTTGTATGTCAAGCTGTTCCTAGAGTATTTTTAATGGTGGTATATCTAGACCTGCAACCTGTCTCGGAGAAACCGTTCAGAACAGCATTTCATAATTAAAACTTAAGTACCTGTTGTGTTTTGAAACACTACATGTGGCTTTTGATAAACCATTTCCCCACAGTTAATGAACAATAAAGTTTAATTGGGTGTATTATGGTGTGTTACAGATGAACATCTAAATGTAAGACTGAAGGCAGAGTGCAATGAATACAAAATAATGCATGAAATTGACTAACTTTTGTGGCTACTAAAATATAGCTTTTTCACTATTCCCAGCTACCAAGAACTAAACTTTTTCAACAAACATGGTTTTTATTAACTAAGCAGTAATAAAATAAAGCAAAAAATTCTAAACCAGTGGCTCACAAATTATGACTGGGCTGAAAATCCAAGCAAAACGTCTGCCCAACAAGATTTTATTGAAAATATTGCTGCTTTAACATAATGATGTTTATTATTTTATGTTGTGTTGTGCTATTTCTATTTGGATGCTAGTGTGGGAGTATTTGGGATTTAGAATGCAATACTCTGAAGCTGGCACCAAGTCTTTGTGAACTGTATTGTCGAAGGCTTTCATGGCCGGAATCACTGGGTTGTTGTAGGTTTTTCCAGGCTATATGGTCATGTTCTAGAGGCATTTTCTCCTGACATTTCGCCTGCATCTGTGGCAAGCATTCTCAGAGGTAGTGAGGTCTGTTGGAAGTACGAAAATGGGTTTATATATCTGTGGAATGACCAGTGTGGGACAAAGGACTTTTGTCTGCTGAAGCTAGGTGTGAATGTTTCAACTGACCACCTTGATTAGATTTAATGGCTTGGAAGTGCCTGGGGGGAATCTTTTGTTGAGAGTGATTTGATGTGCCTGATTGTTTACTCTCTGTTGTTTTGCTGTTGTAATTTTGGAGTTTTTTTAATACTGGTAGCCAGATTTTGTTCATTGTTCTTTGTGAACTACTGATAATGGTATGTAATCCGAACAAGATACCAGGGAAGAAGAATTGACTGTGCCATCGGCTTACTTGAGTGGTGGATAGTGTGAAAATAGTACTGCATGGGTTAGATGTTGTATCAGCTTTATGCCTTAATGTACCTTCTATTCACTGCAGTTAAGACACTAGTTCAAGCAAAGGTTTAGGTCTTTTATTTTAACTTCAGTGCTTGGGTTTTGGCCCCAGCAGTTATCTATATCATTCCCATTACTTCCTCATTTTGCCATGATCTCTCCCATATAATACCAAGCTCTCCTGAAGAAAATACAATTTGTATTATATTGTGATGGCTGTTAACATAGAACCTTGAAAGCGACAAGGCAGCATTTTTCTTAAAATTATATCATATCGGTTGCAGACCAAATATGATGAAAGATCTGTGACTGGCTCTCCTTTGCCCTTTTCTGTTAGGGTTAAATGTAGGAAGGGCGTTTATACCAGGGCTTATCTGTTTTTTCCTCTGAACTGCTTACCCCACTTTCAATCTGCTCTGCACTGCAGTCCAAAAATTTGCTGGTTTCTTTTCAGGCTTATAACCTATAAGTACCTTTTTTAAAAAAGTAATTCTGGAAATGATATGTTGGGCATGCAAATTTAAATGTGGAAATTGTAAAATGCAGACTGCACATGTGTTATTTATTCCTTAGCTTTATAATCTTACCTACAATGTAGGGCAGAGAGGTGGTTTTATTTTCCCCAGTTGTTCCAAAGGCAGATACTGAACTGTTGTCCTTGCCTTGATGAACCTGTCTGTAGTTTCAGCACCATGGAAAGTTCAGGATGAGTAAGGGCCCTTCCACACAGTTACACAACCCAGAATATCAAGGCAGACAATCCACAATATCTGCTTTGAAGTGGATTATCTGAGTCCACATTGCCATACTATTTATTTATTTATTTATTTACAGTATTTGTATACCGCTTTTCTCACCCCGAGGGGGACTCAAAGCAGTTTACTAGGCCTGTGCGATTTGGTTCGTTAATTCGTTAATTCGTTAATAATTCGTTAATTTTACCATTTCCGAAGCGATATTGAAACAAATCTCCAAACCCGGAAGGGTTTATAAATATCGAACCAGCAGCCCCCATAGTATTTACGAGCCTCCGCTCGTTTCGTTAATGGGGTGGAGGCTGCTGGAGTGCTGGTGCATGGGAGCCAATCCGGCGCTCCCAAGCAGTGCACCATGGGTCCGTGGCTGTCCCTTTTTGATTGGCCGGCGAGCCCTTTCAAAGCGGCTCCGCGCGGCCCGTAGCTTGGTGCAGAGGCGAGGGCGAGGGAGTTTGCATTGGGTTGGCTTGGCAATGGCTGCCTGCTAGCAACGAACTGGGATTGGATTCATTCCTTGCTGCTGTGAGTGCTGCTTGCTTCATTTGCTGTCTCTTGCCTGTGTTTGGTCCACATTTGGGCCATTTTTTGGTTAATTGTCCATTTTAAAATATTTTTAATATTATTTTTAATATATTTTTTAATATTATTTTTAATATTATTTTTAATATTATTTTTAATATTATTTTTTAATATTATTCTTAAAAATATTCTAAAAAAGAAAAGACTCTTCTGTTGGTGTGTGCTCTCATTTGCTGTATCCTGCCTGTGTTTGGTCATTTTTTGGTTAATTTTCCATTTTAAAATATTTTTAATATTATTTTAATATTATTTTTTAATATTATTTTTTAATATTATTCTTAAAAAATATTCTAAAAAAGAAAAGACTCTTCTGTTGGTGTGTGCTCTCATTTGCTGTCTCCTGCCTGTGTTTGGTCCACATTTGGGCCATTTTTTGGTTAATTTTCCATTTTAAAATATTTTTTAATATTATTTTAATATTATTTTTTAATATTATTTTAATATTATTTAAAAAATATTCTAAAAAAGAAAAGACTCTTCTGTTGGTGTGTGCTCTCATTTGCTGTATTGTGCCTGTGTTTGGTCCACATTTGGGCCATTTTTTGGTTAATTTTCCATTTTAAAATATTTTTTAATATTATTTTAATATTATTTTTTAATATTATTTTAATATTATTTTAAAAATATTCTAAAAAAGAAAAGACTCTTCTGTTGGTGTGTGCTCTCATTTGCTGTATCGTGCCTGTGTTTGGTCCACATTTGGGCCATTTTTTTGGTTAATTTTCCATTTTAAAATATTTTTTAATATTATTTTAATATTATTCTTAAGAAATACCAAAAATATTCTAAAAATTCGTTAATATTTACAAAATTTCTTAAATACCAAAACTTTTTTTTGGAAAGTTTTGTAATTATTTTAAATATCGAAACAAAAAAACACCCCAATTACAAATCGATTTTAGAAACAATTTTTTTCTTGATCAAACAGGCCTACAGTTTACATATAAGTAATGGCAACATTCAACGCCAGTACAAACGCCAGTTACAATTCCAATCTTTTCACACAACTTGCATATCTTTGGGATGGGGTGGAATGCACGGAGGGAGTTGTTTCCTTGTAGAGGAGGAAGACAGCAGGTGCCTGGTTTATAGGGGCCCACATGTAGGGGTTGTTGCCCCTAAGATCAGATTTATGCATGTTTATACTGCTGGAGCCAGGATCCATTTCTGGCACCTTCTGCCTCCAGTGCCAGTGATCTAATGGATCTTGCCTTTCCCTCCTATCTTGTATTCAGGCTCAGGATGTCCATAGTGTAGTGTTTTGAATTGAAATTGCCCCACAACACTTGTAGGGTGCCCCCTGTGGTGTAGTGGGTTAAACCCCTGTGCCAGCAGGACTGAAGACTGACAGATCGCAGGTTTGAATCCAGGGAGAGGCGGATGAGCTCCCTCTATCAGCTCCACTCCTCATGCGGGGACATGAGAGAAGCCTCCCACAAGGATGATAAAACATCAAATCATCCGGGCGTCCCCTGGGCAACGTCCTTGCAGACGGCCTAATTCTCTCACACCAGAAGCGACTTGCAGTTTCTCAAGTCGCTCCTGACATGACAAAAAAAACTTGTAGGCATCTCTCCCTTATTACATTGGGATATAATCCAATTACATCTGTATGCAGCCCGTATTTTTTAAGGACTGGATGTATACTGTATTGAGACGGGATGCATACTCTCATCATACCTGATTATTACAATTCTTTGCCTCATCACACCATGGAAAACCTTTTAAAAAGTATAGTTGTTGTTGGGTTCACCCCTACACTACTCAAACCTTTGGTCGTGTCAAGTTTCCAGTCATGTTTCCAGTCATCAAGAAAATAGTCAGAGACAGGGCTAAGCTTAGGGAATCCCTTCCGCAACATACCTAGAGAGTCTTGTTTCCTGCTTTCCTGCTAGCTACTGTCTTTTTGATGATGTAGTAAATGGAACTTTGTGAAGAACCTCCTTTGTGAGGAACCGCCTGTTCAGCTTGTCTTTCCTCTGAGTTAGGCCATGCAGCTGAGCCTATTTTTTTCCTTTCTTCCAATCTCTTTGTGAGGATTCATTTTGCTTCTTTTAAAGGCAAAACAAAGCAGCATGAATCTTTTACCTTCTGTCTCTGTTAGAAGATGAAGTTAAAGTAAGTTTGTTAACTCCAGGACCTTTCTATCCTGAATGTATTTCTCTGAAATGTTGAAGACTTGGCCAAGAAATATCACCAGAGACAAAATAATGTTGCGTAACACTTGGCAAATATTGGAATTTAATATAGTGAGATTATTATATACAGTGCATTTAATTTTCTATCCTGCTGATATGTCAATTCTGCTGATATGAAAACTGAGACTTTGCATGGGAAGCAAAAGTGTTTAATTGTAAGTTATGACTTCCTACTAGTTTTGAAAAAAGATGGACATGGTGCTCTCATGAGCTTTGCTACAGTGATTGTCCTGGAAGTTGTAGTGCACATTTCCAAGCTTTGTGGGGGAAGCTCTAAATATTATAGCATCACTACTGTTTTCTTGTTGATGGAAACACAAGTAAACAATGAATAATCTAGAGCAGTGGTTCTCAACCTAGATGTTTTGGCCTACAACTCCCAGAAATCCCAGCCAGTTGACCAGCTGGTAGGATTTCTGAGAGTTGAAGGCCTAAACATCTGGGAACCCACAGGTTGAGAACCACTGGTCTAGAGAGCAAAAAGAAACCACGGCATTGGTGTTCCAACATAAGTTCGTTGCATCATCCTTTACAAATTATTTGGGATCATTGGGCATCAACAAATACTGAGGAAGGCAGATTGGGTATGAATATCACATAGAGAAGACATGGGTGATAAGAGAGTGGATGTGTGGAGGGAGTTGTTTCTTTGTGTGGGAGGAAGACACCAGGGGTTTGATTTGTAGGGGCCCATATGTAGGGGTAGTTGCCCAAGAGATTGGTATGTGAATATATTTTGTAATTTCATTGTAGTCTGGCCTAATAGAGTATTGAGAACTTTATCTCATTTAAATCAATAGAATCATAGAATCAAAGAGCTGGAAGAGACCTCATGGGCCATCCAGTCCAACCCCCTGCCAAGAAGCAGGAATATTGCATTCAAATCACCCAAGACAGATGGCCATCCAGCCTCTGTTTCCAAAGAAGGAGCCTCCACCACACTACGGGGCAGAGAGTTCCACTGCTGAACGGCTCTCACAGTCAGGAAGTTCTTCCTCATGTTCAGATGGAATCTCCTCTCTTGTAGTTTGAAGCCATTGTTCCTTGTCCTAATCTCCAGGAAGCAGAAAACAAGCTTGCTCCCTCCTCCCTGTGACTTCTTCTCACATATTTATACATGGCTATCATGTCTCCTCTCAGCCTTCTCTTTAGGCTAAACATGCCCAGCTCCTTAAGCCGCTCCTCATAGGGCTTGTTCTCCAGACCCTTGATCATTTTAGTCGCCCTCCTCTGGACACATTCCAGCTTGACAATATCTCTCTTGAATTGTGGTGCCCAGAATTGGACACAATATTCCAGGTGTGGTCTAACCAAAGCGGAATAGAGGGGTAGCATTACTTCCCTAGATCTAGACACTATGCTCCTATTGATGCAGGCCAAAATCCCATTGGCTTTTTTTGCCGCCACATCACATTGTTGGCTCATGTTTAACTTGTTGTCCACGAGGACTCCAAGATCTTTTTCACACGTACTGCTCTCGAGCGAGGCATTGTCCCCCATTTTGTATCTTTGTATCTTTGCATTTCTTTTTTCCTGCCAAAGTGGAGTATCTTGCATTTGTCACTTTTGAACTTCCTTTTGTTAGTTTTGGTCCATCTCTCTAATCTGTCAAGCTGTTGTATCCCATGTTAATCTGCTTTGATGTTGGATTAGAAATATCTTTGAACATGCCTTCATATGTTTTGGATCCCAGGGGAGAAAATGATGTTTGGTACTCTCAAATTACACTTTTTACCTGCCCAACGCTATGTATTTTTTTTATTTATTAGCAAGTCTCATTAATGGAAAAGTCTGTGCAAAATATTAATTTCTACAGAGCTTGTCCAGATGTTTTTTTTTTCAAAAACATCTTCATTCCACTTCCAAAGGAATCTTTATGCATCTAACTGGAATTCCCTCTCCCTGCCCATCCAGAAAAGGTGGAAAAACCTTCTCACTCTAAACCCCTCCCTGGTTTTTGGCACACTTGTTACATTGATCTGTGTCCCAAACAGCCCTTTCTAATTGGATTTCAGCTTCCATTTCTCATTATTATACTTTTAGCAGAATTGAAATGGGGGTAGGGGAGTTATGTTGAAGCTCATTCAGTCAAATGCACTACTATATAAGAAGCCAACCTCAGAGAAATCCTACCAAGTAAAAGGTGCAATGCCAAGTCGTCCATTGAGGCTTGCAAAGTGCTTTTGGCTTGCCAAACATTACGTATTTTGTCTCTTAATGGTAGAGAAGCATGCTCTTGCAGCCACTTTGCCTGACACAGCAGTGATGAAGATGCTGTATCCCCGTGGCTTCTTCTTGTGAAGCTGTGGCAATGTTGGTTCTGACTGTGAGGTCATTGGCTTCTAAATGACACAGACCATTCTTTTCCAGGTGGATCATGACTCAGGCAAGTTTTTCCCATTAAACTTATCAACCTGGTCCTTTTGCTATTGGACTATTGAACAGGAGCATGGCCCCATTTTCTTATCTTAATAAGGGAAACCAGGCTTCGAAGAGCTATAGGGTATAGACACCAAATAGGAATTACACAGACATCTGCATCCAATGCACATATTAAAAGAATTTGGCAGGCAGTAATTGGACAGACTTCTTTTATTTATTTATTTACAGCTTTTATATTCCGCCCTTCTCACCCCGCAGGGGACTCAGGGCGGATTACAGTGTACACATATATGGCAAATATTCAATGCCAATTTTGACATACAACATATACAGACATACACAGAGGCTATTTAACTTTTTCTGGCCGCCAGGGGAGCTGTCGCTTTCATCGTCCATCTGCGACACTGATGAAGCACTTCCGCATTCCCCGCATGCTTCCCGCTGGAATGCTTTGCTGGAGTCTTCTTTATGGCCTCATAAATCAGTTAATTTAGCCTCCCCACACTTTAAGGTGGTACCTTATTTTCCTACTTGACAGATGCAACTGTCTTTCGGGTTGCAAAGGTTGACAACAGGCTACACATAATTGGTTGGAAACCCACTCCAACCCGGGCTGGCTTCGAACTCATGACCTTTTGGTCAGAGTGATCTTAATGCAGCTGACACTCAGCCAGCTGTGCCACAATCCCGGTGCTTTGATCCCGGTTCCTTCTCCTTGGATCTCTATTGCTTTTCATTTCTCCGTACTTTTCTTACTGTTCCTTGGCACAGGAATCTTTTGTTTGATATATGTCACCTTTATATATGCTATCCGGGACTGTGGCACTGGGACTGTGGCACAGCCGACTGGGAGTCCGCTGCATTAGATCACTGCTGACCGAAAGGCCATGAGTTTGAAGTCAGCCCGGGTCAGAGTGAGCTTCCGACCATTGTGTAGCTCGCTGTCGACCTTTGCAGCCTGAAAAACAGTTGCATCTGTCAAGTAGGAAATTTAGGTACCGCTTATGTGGGGAGGCTAATTTAACTAATTTATGATGCCATAAAAATCTCCAGCAAACATGCAAAGAATGAGGAAGTACTTCATCAGTGTCATAAATGGACAGTGAAGTGACAGCTCCCCTGGTGGCCAGAATACCCTCATGAAGCTGTAATGTTAAATAGCCTCTGTGTGTCTTTCTATATATGTTGTGTGTCTATGGCATTGAATGTTTGCCATGTATATATACATTGTAATCTGCCCTGAGTCCCTTGCAGGGTGAAAAGGGCAGAATAGAAATACTGCAAATAATAAACATCCATTTTGATTGTGCTATATAAATAAATAATTGACACAGCATATTCTAAATCTCAACTCTACTGTCATATTATCAGCCTTTCTATATATTGTTCAGAGGAAGGTGACCAAAATAGTAGAAAAAATTATGGGAACCATTCCCTGTGAGGAACAACTTAGGGAGCTGTTTGTATATAGCCTGTAGAAGAGAAGGTTGAGAGGATACATAACCATTTTTAAATATTTGAAAGGATAGTATATTGAAAATGGAACCAGTTTTTTTATACTGCTGCTCCAGAGAGTAGAAAATAGAGCAGTGGATTCAAATTAGAAGATCTAAACATTAGGAAGAACTTTGCTGATGGTGAGAGCTATTCAGCAGTGGCATCAGTGCCCCAGTCTCCTTCTCTGAAAGTTTTTGAATAAAGGCTGGCTGGTCATTTGTTGGATGTGCTTGGATTGTGTATCCCATGGGTTTGGCCTAGATGGTTCTTGTCGTCTCTTCCAACTTTATGTGTCTGTGATTCTATATCTACAATGAAGAAAAGAGCAGCACACATAAAACACACAATAGCAAGTGTTCTGTTATATTCCTCTCTCCCAGTCCTTTAGCATCCAGGTCACACTTGGAAAAAGTGTGGCTTTACAATGTTAGCCAGTGATGAGAGCTGAATAGATTGATAGTTCAACAAGTTTCTCCATCTCCAAACAAAGATTACCACCAAGGACTCTACTTTTTGTTTGTTTTGTGTGCCTTCGGATTGTTTCATCTAGTGATGATCCTAAAACACTCCAATCATGGATTTTCCTGGAAAAAAATCAACCAAAGTGTGTTTGTTATTGATTTCCTTTGAAGTGTGTGTCCAAGCTCACTCACTGAGTTTCCATGGCCTAGAGAGGATTCGATCCCTTATCCACAGGAGTCTAAAACACAGAGTATCACACCACACTTTTTTATTTTTTACTAGCCGTCCCCAGCCACGCATTACTGTGGCCCAGTCTGGTGATCTGGAAAATAAAGTAATGAGAAAGTGTTGGTTTCTAATATATGTAATTTTTTATGCTTGTGGGTAAACAGTATTTCTTGTTGTTTCTTTGTCAGTGTTGATGTGGAGATTGTCTGGTTTGCCTACTCTGGGACATGTAACATATAATTGTCCTTCTTTAGGGGTCCCTTTTAAATCTATGATACTATATCTCTCTGTGTGTGAATCATAACTTTCTATATTTATGGCTGAATGGATCTCTGTCAGGAGAGCTTTGATTACATTTTCTTGCCCTGGTGATGGGAACTGGACTTTTTTTTTGGTCATGTTAAGAGTGACCTGAGAGCTGGACTGCATGGCCTTGAGTATTTTCTGTTGGTCAAGGGGGTTCCGTGTGGGAAGTTTCCCCCAATTCTGTCGTTGGTGGGGTTCAGAATACTCTTTGATTGTAGGTGAACTATAAATCCCAGTAACTACAACTCCCAAATGTCAAGGTCTATTTCCCCCAAACGCCATCTGTGTTCATATTTGGGCATATGGAATATTCGTGCCAAGTTTGGTCCAGATCCATCATTGTTTGAGTCCATGGTGCTCTCTGGATGTAGGTGAACTACAACTCCCAAACTCAAGGTCAATGCTCACCAAACCCTTCTGGTGTTTTCTGTTGGTCGTGGTAGTCCTGTATGCCCTATTTGGTTCAATTCTATCTTGCTATTTGATTGTAGGTGAACTATAAATCCCAGCAACTACAACTCCCAAATGACAAAATCAATTTTTTTGAGTGAAAGACATACATTGGGTTGTTATGTGTCTTGTGTCCAAATTTGGTGTCAATTTGTCCTGTGGTTTTTGAGTTCTGTTAATCCCACAAACGAACATTACATTTTTATTTATATAGACTACTATAATCTAAAATTGTGTTGGTCAAAATATTTTGGTCTTGAACTCTGCTTATCACAATACACTGTATAACAGTTTGGTCTTTACATATACCTCTGCCTTGACTATCTTCCAAAGACCTGTATCTCAGTCAATAGGTCTGATTGTAAGCATTTTGTATATACTGCGCACCCTGAAACTCCGTGTTGTCAGTACTTGGTTTGGGGCCAAAATGGTGCTTCCATCAACATCAGTTCTGTCAGATGTCTAGCTATCACCCACTGTTCATAACTTTCCTGAAATTGCTCTGTGCTGACGGTTCACACATTCATATTTCCCCTGGTTCCTTTCACTGAAATAACTTTTTTGCAGACAAGAAGGTCTAGGCTTAACTTCAGGACACTTATCAGTAAAATTAAATCGGTCCAGCATGTCACCATGACTGATAGGCTAGTCTCCTCAGTTTGGCTGCCGTTTGAGATTTTGGTTTTTCCTTCATTTTTCATGTGGATTGAAATATTTTCAGAAAGTCTCTCACTGAAGTTTTTTTCAGAGCTCAATAGAAACATAAAGCTTTTCTGAACTCCCTTTTAGTGCTATGGTTCCAAAGTAAAAAAGGCTTGTTTTAAAAGTCAAATCTTTCCCATCCCATATTTTTGAATTATAATTTCAACGAGGGGTGGGGAACAGGGCTGTTATGGTTAAATGAATTTTATTTTTAGTTTGAAGTTTTGTACAGCTCTTATATATCCTCATCTGTGTGCACATCCACTGATGTTATCTATTCTCTGGTCATCTCTGGATTGAGCTACTATAGTGCATTAGGTTGCCTTTGCAAGATTGCACAAATAGAGCAGGTCACCCAAAATGCAACTGCTAAGTTACAAACTAAGGCTGGCCATTGTCAGCGTACGCCTCTGGTTTTAAAGCTACAACACAGGTTGCTCTTCTGCTTCTGAATTGAGTTCAAAATGTTGATGCTGTTTATATTTAAATCTCTATGTCTTGAGACCAAAGAATATGGAGAATGTCCTTCCTTCTTGTAATCATTACATATGGCAGCTCTGAGAGGTTTTTTATGTGTCTGTTCTTTCAGTTTTGTTTGAAGGTTAATTGGTTGACCATCAAAGAAAGGTTCTGGCCCTGCTTACCTGTCCGAACGTATCTCTCCTTACGAACCCTCTAGAAATTTATGATCTTCTGGGGAGGCCCTGCTCTTGGCCCTGCCATCTTCGATTGGCGGGGACGAGGGATAGGGCCTTCTCAGCGTGGCCCCTCGGTTGTGGAATGCCCTCCCCAGGGACATTAGATCAGCCCCCACCCTCTTAACATTTTGCAAAAAAGTTAAAACCTGGCTATATGAGTAGACCTTCCCAAACGCAGTGTAGCTATTAAACTCTGATCTCGGAACGGTTGGACAATGTGACTGGATAATGACTGGTAATGAAATGCGGAGGACATGGTTTTTATTGTGTTACTGATGTTAATTGTAATGAATTTTTACCCGTGTTAAATGTTTTTAATGTTTAAATTATTTTTGTGGGCATCAAATTGTGCCATTTTGTAAACCGCCATGAGTTGCCCTCGGGCTGAGAATGGCGGTATAGAAACATAGTAAATAATAGGCCTGGGTAACAACGCAAAAAATTGTTTCTAAAATCGATTTGTATTTGGGGGTTTTTTCCGTTTCGATATTTAAAATAATTACAAATTTTCCTTTTAAAAAGTTCGATATTTACGAAATTTCGTAAATGGTAAAAAAATTAACGAATCGATTTCCGAAACAATAACGAATCGATTCATTAATGGCGGACGCGACCGCGAAATACGCTAAAAAACCTCCAAAAACTTCTGAAGCTTCCCTCTCCCTCTGTTCTTGACTGTTGATGTGATATTATAATTTTTTTTCACTAATTAAACCATAAAACTGGCCCAGACATGCGGAAATAATAACGAAACGACCTCAAAACAATAACGAAACGAATACAATAACGAAATACGAAGCATTTACAAAACGTATTTAAAAATTCGTTTTTTTTAAATAATTGCTCCAGAATGGTTCGTTATCGTTTTGTAATTGAAAAAATTAACGAATTATTAACGAATTACGAATTAACGAAACGAAACCGCCCAGGCCTAGCAAATAAATAAATAAATAAATAAATAAATTTTATCAGTTGAAACAACCAGCTTTGGGCTCCTTTCCACCAAACTCCGAGGCCTCATGGACACTGCCAAATAAAATCCAGATTATCTGCTTTGAACTAGATTACATCACAGTGTAGAAAAGGCCTGAAGAAAGTTCAGAATAAACAAAGTGAACAAACTGAAACACAGAATGGGGAAAGACAGATGATGATGATGATGATGATGATGATGATGATGATGATGATGATGATAAATTATTTCTTGTCCATCCGTCCTCATGGGTCGAGGTGGGTCACAACATTACTAAAACACACATTCATCTAAAAACATTCTTTAAAATCTACATATTAAGACATATTTCCACAAAATACATATTAAAATACACAAAACAAAGATCAAACATAAAATGCAAGTTTCAAATTCATCATTAAAATTGAGATAGGTGAAGAGCAAAGGATGGTGAAGAGCAGGGGTCCACAAACTTTTTAAGCAGAGGGCCAGGTCACAGTTCCTCAAACTGTTGGCGGGCCAGATTATAATTAAAAAAAAATACGAATGAATTCCTATGTACACTCACATATCTTATTTATAGTGCAAAAACATTTTAAAACAGTACAATAATTAAAATTAAGAACAATTTTCACAAATATAAACGTATTTGTATTTCAATGGAAAGTGTGGGCCTGCTTTCGGCTGATGAGATAGGATTGTTGTTATTGTGTGCTTTCAAGTAGTTTCATACTTAGGTTGAACCTGAGCGAGGGCCGGGTAAATGACCTTGGAGGGCCGCATCCGGCCCCCGGGCCTTAGTTTGAGGACCCCTGGTGAAGAGCAAAGATCAAAGAGCCTCTTCCTCAAAAGAGCTAAGGAGTAAGCCAGAAGTAGATAACACTAGACAATAACAGATCTGGAATATAATTGATCACAAGTAGAAAGAGAAATTTCTACAGAAGTAGCCAAAGGACTGACCATCCATGAAAGGGGATGGGACAATTTGTCCAACTGAAGATGCCATCAACAGGATGGTGTGTGTTCCAGCCCAGCTACCAAATAAAGCCTGGTTCTAGAATCCTGGTGGTCTTGACAACAGAAAGAGCTGTTAGGTTGGTGAGCCCGGGAGCTATATTTTAAACTGCAACTTTATTCCAACAACTGAGGTTTAGAGCCTGTCTGGAAACCTGAATGGCTGGGGCCACACAAACTCCAAAATAAGTTTGTTTATACAGACTGTGCCCAAGTTACAAACAAGGTAGGTTCTGTAGGTTTGTTCTTCAGTTGAATTTGTATGTAGTCAGAACAGACACGTTTATTAAGTGTAACTCCAGCCATATATATATATGGTTTGAATAGCATAGGGAAAGGTTAACACCCCTGTGGTGTTTGTTTTGCTGTCTCTGTCCCTGTTCAAAAGATTTCATTTCACTTTGGTCCCTGTGATAATTGGATTTTGAAATAATGGCTTGTTTTGGAAACAAGAATTGATGATAACTCTTTAGTTGAGACACCTTTTTCCTGTGATAACTCTTACAGGAGTGCATTTTCCTTCCTAGGAATAGATTACCTTCACTTCTCCGGCAGCAACACAGGAGGCTTCCCACGTTAAATAGGAATATCCATGCCAGGCTTATCTTACCTCTGATATACAAGTACCCAGGCCGTTCAGGACAATTTTATACCTCCCTGCTACTTGTAGATACTAATTTAGCTACAACCTACACCGTTGCAAAGTTTGTGCAGCAGCATACAAAATCCGTCAGGGGATTACTGGTCCCAAAAATTAACTATGTATCCATTAATTATCTTCCTTGATTCTATAATTTGCTGATAGACCTGTGCATTGTATGTTTTTGCCCTGTTTCCCCTTCCGCTCCCTTACCCCCTATTGTGCTTAAGTATTTATATTTACATTTTAAATGTACTAAATGCACCAAGTTTGTATGAAAATGTGACTTTTATTTCCTATGACTATTATTTGATTTGATTTGAATATAGGTAAACGGTGGGGGGGGGGGCGAAGCTGAGTGGCTGGCACTCCCCATCCACAGGATGGGGATTCAGACTAGCGTGGGGCGACGGGTTCCCCATGCCCCCAATGAGCACCACCGGGTTCGCCACAATGTGTGGTAATTCTGGCGGCTCATCTGAAGATGTCGATAATGATGTAAATCTAAGCAACTTGATAGAAAACGAGTAATTTAGTAAGATTAATACCTAACGTTGTTGAGGGTGGGGATGTGTGCTTGTCCCTGGAAATCTTTGTGGTGCTTGTCCATGCTTCTGCACATAAAAATAATGGTAATAATAATAATAATAATACCGCTTTGAGTCCCTCCAGGGGTGAGAAAGTTGGTATATAAATACTGTAAATAATAATAATAATAATAATAGTAATAATAATAATAATAACAACAACAACAACAATAACACTATTATTATTATTTATTTGAAACACAACAGAATGAGTCACAGCAGACATTCTGCTGGCTGTTGAATAGGATCACACATTGGACACTTCCCAAGTTTCTAGGACTGTGTGATGTATTGGTGAATAATGTGTGCAGATCCCAGTAAGGTGGCTTTCTACAGCTGGCAGATGGTAATTTTGTCAGCGCCGATTGTGTTTAAGTGCAGGCCAAGGTCTTAAGGCATTGCACCCAGTGGGCTGATCACCACTGGGACCACCTTGACTGGTTTGTGTCAGAGTCTTTGCAGTTCGATTTTTAAATCCTCATATCGTGTGAGCTTTTCCAGTTGTTTCTCTGCAATCCTGCTGTCACCCGGGATTGCAACATCAATGATCCATACTTTGTTTTTTAACACAATTTTGAGGTCAGGAGTATTATGCTCCAAAACTCTGTCTGAATCTGGAAGTCCCAGAGGAGTTTGGCATGTTCATTCTCTGTAACCTTTTCCCGCTTGTGATCCCACCAGTTCTATTATTATTAATTATTATTATTATTATTATTATTATTATTATTAATTCAAGCAGTTAGGCATAGAAAACATAGAAGCACTCTCATTTTTATTTTTTCAAGAACCTTGTAACTTTTCTAAGGCAACCTACACAGTGTGCTGCTTGGCTGATTGAAAGCTACATCCTTCTATTCAGGTTTAGGAATGATTCAGGAATTTCAGCTTCCTGGATTCTGATGTGGGCTGGATAAATTCACCTCTCCTAGATATATATGACTAAATGTAATTAATTATCTGGTTTCCTAACGTCTCCGAATGTTGTGATACACTTCTTTGATGAAAAAATGTGATTGATTATGTTCATTGCAGCATACATTATTTTTGGAACTGAGCATGTATAAATGGAAAAATCAGTTCAGTTCAGTTAAGTATTCAAATATATATTTATGGATGGAATTGTTTTGTCTGTAACCTAATAGTTTAATGAAGAAACAAAGTACGAGGGGTATTTTTTAAGTAAGGTCCGTTTGAACATAAGTACACAACGAAGGTTTATTTCAAAAAAGTAAATTTATTTTCAGAAAGTACATACTTCACTCTATTTTTGACATAGTTGCCAAGCTTGTTCAAATACTTATCATACCTCTGAACCAATTTTAAAATACCCTCTTCATAAAAACTTACCGCCTGCTGAGGCCACCAAATCGTCTGTAATCAAAGAAGGGCAACCGGAGCAGTCCTCATCATGGATGTTGTCACAGCCATCTTTGAATTGTTGTACCCACTTACACACTTTGCTTTCACTCATAACAATATCACCGTACACTTCACAAATCTGTCGATGAATTTCTGCAGCAGGCAGGTTCCTTGCTGACAAAAACCGTATCACTGAGCGAACCTCACATGTGGAGGTGAGTTGATAGTCTTAAACATTTTTAAAGCACAGAACAGAACCGTACAGGTTAGCTACAGAGTGGAAACTGAGCACAGTTGTTCCCGAGGCATGCCGGTACATGACGCACGCGCTCGTTGCGGTATGCGCGTGAACTTCTAGTGTCTACAACAAAATGGACCTTACTTAAAAAATACCCCTCGTAGAATGGGCGTATGAATGAACACATGCAAAATCCACTTAGATTGGAAATAGTCCGATTCAACCATACTGTCTCTAATTGAATGTATGAAGAAATCACTAGCAAGCCCAACTGGTATTTTTCATCTAGGTATAACTTTCTTCCCACCTGAAAAAGTTTTCTGTCCCTATAAATAGTAGGGCTAGGTAACCACGGAAAAATTTGTTTCTAAACTCGATTCGTTTCCAGGGGGCGCTAGCGTTTCCAAATTCTAAATACTTCCGAAATTTTAAGATTTCAAAATTTCGTTATTTACGAAATTTCGTTAATTTCGAATCGATTCGTTAATGGCGGACGCGATTGCGCAATATGCTAAAAAAAACCTCCAAATGGGACAGGGGGAACTTCTGAAGCTTCCCTCTCCCTCTGTTGTTGACTGTTGGTGTGATAATTTATTTTTTATCACTGATAAAACAAACAACAACTATAAAACTTGCACCAGACATACGGAAATAATTACGAAACAATTACGAAACAATTTCGAAACAATTTTGAACCAATTACGAAACAATTACGAAACAATACGAAATAAATTGGAAAAATTGTTTCGATTTTTAATTACTCCTCACACTATTCCTGCATGGCTCAATATTGGATCGTAAGCTAATTTAAATATGAATTAATAACGAATTACGAAATTAACGAATGAAACCGCCCAGCCCTAATAAATAGTTAACTTCCTGGATAATAAATGATGACTTTAGCAGTGGAGCCATTATCATATTGCATAGTTTTCATACTTGGTGCAGTAGCTTCTTCCTTGTAGATTGTGATTTAAAATTATCCCCCCTTTCATTGCACATTGCCTTTTATCAGATTTACTGTAAATTACTATGCTGTGCTGGCACAGATGTAATCTCAACTACAAACCAACTGCCTCTGCCTCCTGTGTTGTACTAGGTGAAGCAGAATTTCTTGTTTTCAGAGGTCAAATTTGAGCTTTTAAAAGCCTCTTTAACTCTAACAAGGATGATGGAAGGGAAAAATTTATAAACCTGAACATTTCTCCATCTCCCTCACATCCCGTGAATAAACCTCAGAAGAATTCTTGTATGCCTCAAAGGACTTTTCAAAGACTCTGGCACTGATTCAGTTTTGAATCAATTCGTAGAGCTTTTACAAAGAGCAAAGATAATTAACCTTTTTAGCTCTGATCCCTGTGGTAAACATCCTGTAAGAGTAGAGTTCCGCCTTTATCCGGTGCTATACTGAGAGTCTATTAGGTTTATTTTAACATGTGTTGGGTTTGGGCCAGGGCGCTCACTACAAATAGCTGATTCTTGTAATTAATTCATTTCTCCAAGAGAGAAGTTGAAATTACATCACATTTCAATGATAACTTAATGAGGGATAATTTGTTTTGAGAGATAACTTCATTTGTTACTCATAGTTTAACTGCAGATGTCTTACTTATGGGAATGTGCTATAATGAAATGGTAGAAGGGGAATATTATATGGTTCAAGAGCAGGGCTGTGCTCTGTACTGGATGTCAACATGAACATGGGACGGATACCGGTCTGTTTTGTGCAATAGGTCAGCAGCTCCATAACATTCAAATTTTACTCAAATAAAACTAAGCAAAAGTTTTGAAGTTTTTTTCAATAAAATTTGGAAAACATGCAACTGCAATGGTGGCCAATAGGCTTGTGCATTTTGGTTTATTGCTATCCATTTCTGCTTGCCAGAGACTGGAAGTCCCCATATTTCTTTTCCAGCACCTCCTGAAAATGAGTGTGCTGCCAAATGGGCATTTTTGTTCAGCATCTGGAACTTATGAGACTCCCCTTTCCTTTATTCCATTCAAGGGAGCCTGGATGCCAGCACCCTATCCATTCCATTATGGAGGGACTTCCCACAGGTTCCTCTTCCACATCATTAATTAAGGCCTGGATTTGTTTAAAAAAGCAACTGCGACCTTATCTCATAAAAGCTGATCTGGCTGGGGTGGTCCATGCATTGGTCACCTCTATATTAGACTACTGTAATGCGCTCTACGTGGGGCTGCCCTTGAAAATGGCTTGGAAATTTCAGCTAGTTCAACGGGGGGCGGTTAGGATGTTAACTGGTGCTCCTTACAGAAAAAGGTCAACCCTCCTGTTCAAGGAGCTCCATTGGCTGCCGTTCATTTTCTGGTCCCAATTCAAGGTGCAGGTGCTCACCTACATAGCCCTAAACGGTTTGGGACCCACCTACCTGCGTGACCGCATCTCCGTTTATGAACCCGCATGCTCCCTTCCTTCATCTGGAGAGACCCTGCTCACGATCCCACCTGCGCCGCAAGCGCGGTTGGTGGGGACGAGGGACAGGGCCTTCTCTGTAGTAGCCCCCCGACTCTGGAACACCCTCCCCAAGGACATCAGACAAGCCCCTACGTTGGCAGTCTTTAGGAAGAGCTTGAAGACCTGGCTATTCCAGTGTGCCTTTCCAGAATAGGAAACTCCAGCAACACGTCCCAGAACACTTTATTAGAGTTTTAAGATTGTCCGCACATGGCACCTACCCAAAAATTCCTTACATTTCATTTGTCATACTCAGCATTTTTTAAATATATTTTTATTTGGAATAAGTTGCTCATAGGGGAGCTGATAGAAAGAGAAAAAGAAAGTGGTGATACATGAAAGCAGACAAACAAACAGCAGCAGGATGTGACACTACATCAACAACAACGACAACAACCATACCGTCACCAATATCTATACCGACACCAGTGCCCTTAAAATACTTCCAGGAGTTCCTGGGCAGATAACCGGGAAGTAAACAGTACTATAGTCCCTTTGTTGTCTAATCCAATCATTATTCATTCGCCGGCTTTTTGCTGATGATCCTTTGAGCTTCTTCAATACGCAGTGCTTTCGTTATTTAGCCCTTTAATGTATTCCAAAAAATTTCCCCAGTTAGTTTTGGGTGGTTTCATTATGCTCTGTGATATTTTTTGGGTTAAGATGTCCATATTCATAATGTCCCATATTTTTAGCAACCATGGCTCCACTGTGGGGGTTTCCTTGGATTTCCAGATTCTGGCTATTACTATTATTGCGGCTGTAGTGAGATAAAAGAACAGTTTTTCCGAATTTTTGTCCTTGATGGAGTCTATAATTCCCAATAGCATTACCACAGGTTTGAGTTCTATTTTTTCCTTTAGTATAACTTCCATTATTTGTTTAACATCGTGCCAGAAGTTCTTAATCCTGTTGCATTCCCACCACATGTGGATGTAATTTCCTTTATGCTTTTCGCATACTCAGCATTTTTAATTCTGTACCCATTACACTTGGCCCGACCTTAGTTTTTACTGTGCTATGGTGTATTGTTTTACTGTTTACTGTTATTGTTTAATATTTTGATTTGCTTTATGGTTTATGTGTATTGTTATACTGTTATTTTATTGAGGCCTTGGCTTTTGTAAGCCGCATCGAGTCCTTCGGGAGATGTTAGCGGGGTACAAATAAAGTTAATAATAATAATAATAATAATAATAATAATAATAAGCAGCAGAGCATCAGAGTTGCTACTCTTAAGTTTCTGGATCCTTTCTCTTCTGTTTATAGAGGAAAATGGGTTTACTGCTTCTTAAAGATGTTCTACTCTAGAGGAGATGCAGGTATGCACACTTTCTTCTCTGCCAGCACCAGCACCAGCATTATTTGAAGAGTGTGTGCTACAACTGTAGTGATTTACCTTTTTAAAGCCATGGTCTAGAACTTTAACCTAGGTCCATACAGAATGTAAATTAATGAAGGACAAGTATCATAATAAATTGTGTGTTTAGACACATTGGCTCAAGATTTATGCAACAGTTATGACTACAAAACATCTTAATGAAATTGCTGCCACCCAGCCTGGTTGCCAGTATCTTTCACCTGACATTGTTCAATTATTTATCTTTATTATTATCTAAGATCCATTTACAATATAGAATTGCAAGACAGGTCTTGGAAAGCTGTTAAATCTGTACCATCTAGGGTATGTTTGCTCAAGCTCTATGCATTGGGCTTGTATAAAGTCCTTTTTTATAATGGGTTCTAATTTCCATGTTGAACCTTTGATACAAAGACAATGTGTGAATATTAGATAATAGTGTGAATAGGCCTTGAAGAGTTTGTGTCATGAGTATTATATATTGTCTTGATACTTTCTGTTTAGGGATGGTGTGGATGGTGTGTTTTAGATGGGTTGGGGATCAGCTGTTTTTCCCTGTAGTAGGCAGTAAGAGCACCTAGAGCTTTGGAGAGCTTCTGTTCTACCATCTCAAAGCTCCCTGCTTGAGCAGTAATGGCACGATCATCAGCATAGATGGAACTCTCTGTCCCTTCTGGCAGTGGCTGGTCATTTGTGTAGATGTTGAACATGGATGGAGCAAGCACGCTCCTCTGAGGCAGGCCGTTCTTCTGTTTCCGCCATCTGCTTCTCTGGCCCTGGAACTCAACAAAAAAGCTCCTGTTTTGTAGCAGGTTTCCTATGAGGCGGGTGAGGTGGTAGTCCTTTGTGATATTATACATTTTTCTCAGGAGGAGGCGGTGGTTCACAGTATCATAGGCTGCTGACAGGTCTATGAAGACAGCTCCTGTGATCTGCTGCCTTTCAAAGCCATCTTCTATGTGCTGAGTCAGGTTCAACACTTGCGATGTGCAGCTTTTGCCTTTTCTGAAGCCAGCTTGCTGTGGGATCAGACATGGGTCTATTTTTTCCGCTGGGTTTATCCAGTTCCATTTGGCCTTTCTATCTCTAGAGATATTGATGTGGCTCATATTCATGATCAAAACAGTAGGGATGGAAATAATATGTAAACATTAAACAAAGTCAAAAGGTGTTCAGAAGTATTGGAAAAGTCTTGGACTGATGAGAACATTTGAGATTTGTTACTTAATATGAATTAAATTTGCCAATGCTGTTTTATACAGAAAACAGCACTTTTAGTAGAGGATACACATTTTTAGAAATACCTTTTGTGTAGAAAATGTTCTTTCCCATGCAGAATATGCTAGGTTTTGTGCAGCCCCCATCTAATTTTTGTTGTGTCCTGCACAAAAACTGCGGTTCTCTGTTAAAGTGTAGTGTGTGTGAATAATGCATAGAATAAATCCTGAACTGTAAATAGTTGCCAATGTTTTCAAAGACTTTATCACAATGTGAAGAAAATTACTTGTTGCTTGCTTCACGAATGAAATTGGCGAAGAATTACATCCTCTTAAAAGAGGCTTTAAATGGCCCTATTGCTTAACTGCGTAGACTCCCTCTAGCAGGAAAGGAGAAATAACCTAAACAAAATTGTGAGAACTGAAATCTGGATTGCAGTTGAAATGTCTCATTTATGTGACCACAAGCAAGAGTTATTTCAACTGTCTCATAGTAGCAGACAGCTTCTGGAGATTGGAGATGTATGCCCCTCTCTTTGGGTCCCGGCTCATTCAATCTGTACACATGGAAGGGTGATACTACCATATTTCTTCAATTTTAAGATGCCATTGATTGTAAGACACTTCCTAATTTCAGCACCACCACTGAAAATAAATACATAAGATACACCTGTAATTCTAATATGTACCCCATTTTTAGAAATGTCTATATAGGGGGAAATGGCATGAAGAATGGAAGAAATACAGTACATCTTTTCTTGAACTATTCTGCTGATTGTTTAAGAAATTACCAGCATATTTATATTGCTGGTCCCTTTATGGCTTTTATCATAGAGATGTTTTTGAAAAGTGAAATATAGTGCTATAATTCTGTCTTGTGAAAGGGCATATCATGCCTATAACTATGGAATATGACCATGTGTCCTACTTTTCAAAATAATGCCAAAGAGTAGTATTCTCTTTGAGGGTTGGCCACGTTGGCTTCATCTACACTGGCCGGTTAATCTGAAATGCTCTTGACCAGGCAGGGGCGGCTCAACCCATTATGCAAAGTAAGCATTCGCAGTAGAGTTGATTTTGCTCAGGGGTGTTCTTGAGACGCTCTTGGGGGAAAATAGACCTTGACATATGCGAGTTGTAATTACTGGGATGTATAGTTCACCTACAATCAAAGAGCATTCTGAACTCCACCAATGATGGAATTGAACCAAATATAGCACACAGAACTCCCATGATGAACAGAAAATGTATATCAATAATTGGTTGGGTGGGAGGGGTGATGCCAAAATAGTGTTTGCTTACCGTTGAAAATTACCTAAAGCTGTCTCTGGAACCGGGCCTAGAAATAGCCACACTATCCCAAGCCAACAGCAACTAGACTGTCATCTTCTGTGTCACTGCTGTAGAAATGCTCCTTCTTCCTGGTCACACTTGGCCATCTCAATCATCTGGGAATGGTGACTGCAATGACACATTCCTGATCTGTTCCTTTATCACTGTGCTGATGAGTAATGGGGAAAGGGGATAGCAGTGGTGGCTTCTCTGGACAGCAAACTGGTTTCAATTGGACCTGGTTCTGATGTCCACACTACACTGAAGCCATGGAGATGTTCTGGAGTTTCAGGAAAACTCTGCAGCATTCTCCCAACTTTTCTTTTTATGGCTGACTCTATGATGTTCTCCTACCTCTGGTAGTTATGCCAATATACCCCACAATAACCACTGGAAGTGGCAGAATGTCATAAGGTCAGCATAGTGAGTACAAGTTATTAAGCCTGTATAGACAAGCCTTTTGTTAAATAGGATACCCGAGTAGGGAGCATCTGTAAGGCTTTTCTTGTATTTATACTGCTTTCCTATCTGAAGAAGCTGCTCACAGCAGTTCGAAAAACTGGGGAAATATTCAAGTTGTTCCCTAGAAATGATTCATCTTCAATGCATTATATACATAGAGTGCATTTGGACATGTAGTTTTATCAAAGGAAGACCCTGGTGAGATTAAGCAACAGAATAGGTACAGGAGGAAACAAAAGGTACAATGCCACTCAGAAATAATTCAAAGCAGCATCTATTTTTGACAGATTTGAGTACTTTGCCAAATGTCTCTCCTATTGAAAATACATGCCTCTGTGAGGAAATGATGAATATTTGGCCCTGTTTTATGCCATTATTCTACAAGTTTCTCAGAGTAATGTGCCACTGCTCAAATATGAATGATTCCACAGGCAAGCCTTAGATTCGGCGCATGTCTATGCCTTACATTGGCCTCTGTGCAACGAGCCAGTACTATATCACACCGCTTTAAAGTGACAAGAACAAACTGTGTGCAAAAGCTTAAATACCACCTCCTTAGAGATGAGGTATTGTTGGTGAGACAATTGAAATGTTACAAGCTGTAGACACGGCAAAGGGACTTGGATCTGCATGCTTGTTGTTTTTCTGTCAACACAGAGACATGAAATGCTTCATTTGACTGAGTTTCTGTATTTGGTTTTTACAAGCTGTGAGGGAGAATCATACCTTAAGGGACAAGGAATTAGAGCTTCTTGCCCTTCAGATAGTTGGTTCAAATCCAGCTCAAGACAGCTAGCAAATGCAAAATGCTATCCTTTCAGCAGCTATTTCAAAGAAAATAAGGTGGACTACTTTCTAGTGTATCTTCTAAGGCAGACCTATTTTCAAGCTGTTTTGGAATATAATACCCGCAATTCTCAGTCAGCAGGTCCTGACCATGCTGCCTAGGGAGGATGGGAATTGCATTCCAACACATCTGAAGCATGTTTTTCTGGGGGAGAGTATTGTAGAGGATATGTACCTTGGATACAAATATACAACCTTGCTACTTTCTAGGGCTCCTTATGTTGCAATGAAGATTAATATATGTAGTCACAAATGGCTACCGACACTTTCCCCCTCCAATCAAGGAGTAAACTCATACCTTTGTCTTTGCAGCACACTTTATGCAAATATATATATATATATATATATATAGAGAGAGAGAGAGAGAGAGAGAGAGAGAAAGAGAGAAAGAGAGAGAGTGAGTCCCCATTTACAGTGGATGAAGACTGGAATACTTCTCCAGCCTTCTTTTCCTGATAATTCCAAATAACTGGAGACTTCGTACTTGCAGCAGGCTGGTTTTGTAGTCCAAATTGTTCTTGATGCTCCAACCTTTAGTCTCTTCAAGACACAACAACAATAACAATAAAACTTTGTTTATATAATGCTCTATCTCCCCGGGAGGACTCCCCAGGAGATGGGGTGAGATACAAATAAAGTTGTTGTTGTTGTTGTTATTCAAGGTAGTGTTATGCATTCTTCTTTGTTATCAGTATTATCATGTTACTGGGAGCATATATTTTAGTACTGAATGGTTGCATTCTCTTTAAGTTAAATGTTGATTAATCAATCTTCTGTCTTAATATTTATTAATTTAAGTACTTCATACTGGGTCAGATGGTTTATCCATGTAATACTGTCTGCTATGCTTGGTTGATCAAAAAATGGTTCTAAACTGTGTTCAAACGTAGGGGGCGCTGGTGGTTCCGGATTTTTCTGAAAAAAAAATGTTCAAAACTTTCAGAAACTTCAGAAACTTCCAAATTAATATGTTAATGGTGGACGCGATTGCACAATGTGCGAAAAACAACACTGGCACAGGGAAACTTCAGGAGCTTATCTCTCAGTCATTTTTAGACCAATCCTGATTAAACTTGACATAGTGCTAGAATACATCCTCCTCTGAACCAAATTTCAACATGTTCAGATGATCCACCAATTTTTTCAGAACTTTTTTGAAGAATTGCATATATAAATATAAAATAAAAGGGCTACCTCCTTGAATTTTCAAGGAAATGGCATAAGGTTCTGGAGGATCACTCCCCCCCCAACTTTCAAACACATTAATAGATCCACCAATTTTTTGTAACTTTTAAAGTCTTGACAGAACCTTTTTTAGTAATTTTTTTATCTCATATTAACCAAAAGAAGAAACCAATATCAACCAATTCCTCATTTTCATAGATTCCTAAGTTGGAGGGAAACCCCAAGGGCCATCTAGTCCAACTTCCTTCTTCCTGGCAGAAGGGGGCATCATCACCATAAAACGCAAATAACGAGCTAAGGCAAAAGACAGGCTGATGAACCCTCCAAAAAGTAATGTGGATTCCTTTCCCCAGGCTTAGGGAAGGCACACCACAGTGCTAAAGAGGTTCAGTAGAACTAATGGGCTATGTTATAAAATGCAAGCAACAAGCTTGAACCCCAAGAAAAAACCCAGCTCTCAAAGGCTTTCTCTCTTCTCACACTTTATTAATTTTTCTCTTCCTCCCTCCCTCCCAAATGTTTTCTTCAATCTTCTTTCTCCCTCTTTCTCTCCTCAAAACTTTTCTTCCTTCTCCCTCTTCTCCCTTCTCCTCCTCTCCAAATCTCCTGTGGCAGGGCTGCAATGCCGATTGCCTCCCCTTCCACCCAGCTAGCCAACAGCAGTAAAAACAACCAACCACCCTCATCCCTGCCCAGCCCTGCAATGAGTCTGCAAGCCATGTGCTCAGACTTATAAGCAGCAATGCCTGCCAGATACTGATTGGCTGGGAAGCAAGCACTTTGCCCTGCACCTTCCAAAAGGCTTACTTTTGGGTTCTTGTAGGTTATTTCGGGCTGTATGGCCATGGTCTAGAGGCATTCTCTCCTGACGTTTCGCCTGCATCTATGGCAAGCATCCTCAGAGGTAGTGAGGACAAAGGGTTTATATATCTGTGGAATGACCAGGGTGGGACAAAGGATTCCCGTCTGCTGGAGCCAGGCGCAAATGCCTCAACTGACCACCCCGACCTCTAGACCATGGCCATACAGCCCAAAAAAAACCTACAACAACCCAGTGATTCCAGCCATGAAAGCCTTCGACAAGGCTTACTTTTGCCCAAAAAGCTTAGTCAGACATCTGAATTGACTTCCAAATCATTGATTTCAATGGTTCAGGTCAATTCGAATCTAAAAGGGACTTCTTACTCTCTAATTTGCTTCAGAACCCCATTCGGAAGTCTGAAACTTCTGACTTTAGTTCTGACTTCCGAAACTTCCGAATGAAATTGCCAATGCCTACTGTCCACTCCAAGACCTCAGGAAAAATCTTTCACATTGTGTATTATGTGATCTTACTTTTTAAAATTATAAGTGCCCAATTTTGAATGTTCTGTTATAGGCAAATAAAGTGTCCAATCACCACAGTGCTTGGGAAGTTTCTTTTAAAATAATTGGTTACATTTATAGTTTCAAGGCTTTCTAAAGTAATTTTTACCACCACAGCTCTATATAAAATGTTTCTCTGTATAATTTTTGAAATGTAACTTAAGCATTTGACCTTTACCTACCTTTAAAAAGAATGACAACAGAATACTTGAAGCTGCTGGCCTATAGAGTACAAGGCTTGCTCTTTTCCTGTTTATCTCATTATCACCTCAAAATCTACATATATGAGGCAGAAAGAACAGGTCAGCCCTTGGACCTGGTATTAAATGTGGTATTTTTCTCTCTGCCAATTAATGAAGCCATGCCATGTAACTGAAATATATCAGAATAGGTAAAGTTCTGATATAAAAAGAGCAAAGGTATCTTTTGTAAATTTACAGTTGCAATGTAATGCAATTATTTGTTTAATAGAAGTTCTGCAAATACTTTTCCCGTGGGGTCTCGAGACAGTGTATAATAGGAAAAAACACACTCCCAGATTCAATTTACACACACACACACACACAGCAACCATTAAAACTACAACAATTTAGAAACATCTTACATGCATTATGTTTGTGGGAGGGCATCTGAGAATATCCTATCCCATGTTTTCCCATTTTATGTGGCCTCAAAGATGGAACACAGGCGTTTCTGGTGTGTGTGGTTAGACTTTCTTTACTACCAGTAAGAACTCAAATACAACACTTATTTGTAACCAATTACAGACAGTCCCCGAGTTGCAAACATTCTACTTACAATGTATTGTCAAAGGCTTTCATGGCCGGAATCACTGGGTTGTTGTAAGTTTTTTCGGGCTGTATGGCCATGGTCTAGAGGCATTCCCTCCTGAAGTTTCGCCTGCATCTATGGCAAGCATCCTCAGAGGTAGTGAGGTCAGTGCAGGCGAAACGTCAGGAGAGAATGTCTCTAGACCATGGCCATACAGCCTGAAAAAACCTACAACAACCCATTCTACTTACAATTGACTCATAGTTACAAACCCCTGAAAGATTTATCATGTGTCTCCAATAAAGCTTTATCCCCACAACAAGTAATAATTTTCAAAATTCAATTATCACAGGGACAAAAAGCCCCATGTAAAGAGGTCCTAAGACTAAAGCTGGGGGGTACAGGCAGTCCCCCACAATTTCCTCCCCTTACCCCCATATAGGGCACATTGCCCTGCTGCCCTTTCTTCCATCTGATGGGGACAAAGTGTCAACACGTCCTGTCCCATCCCCACCACGTGATGGGGGAAGGAGGGAAGGTGCATGGAGTATCACGAGGCACCCCACACACCTTTCCTTTTGCTGGCAACTACTGACACAATGGCACGGTCCCATGGGTTGTTTGAAGCGGTCCTTAGAGACTACTTCTCATTGCAGATTGGAAGATGTCACTGTTTCTGCTGTTTTATTGTTGGCTGTACAGTTGAACCCATAACCTCCTGTGAGGTCTTTTCCAATGCATATCTACTCAAATCAGTTCCTACTGAATTAATTTTTTTCTTATATAAATGGTTATACAAGTTAGGATGTGTGTGCATGGAGGAGAAACACGTGCCTGGAACTTTTGGGTTCTGAAATAGAACTTTCATGAAATAAACATACAACTCAGGAATACGTCCTACATGAATTTGAATGTTAAGTTTCATTTTAATCAATAGGGCTTAACTCCAAGGAATTTCAGTGCTTCCCCCTTAAGGCTTATGCAAGTTTGGATTCAAAGAAAACATTCTATCAAATTAATACAGTTGGCCCAGGCCCGTAGCCAGGATTTCAATTTGGGGGAGGGGGGTTGAATTTGTTTCGGGGGGGGAGGCTGAGTCTGAGTGAAAGAGGGTCTACCCTAGCAAACCTTTTGTATCGTTACCCCAATACCCCCATGCATATGGGATATATTGAGTATGGTGATCAGATCATGATATGAATAAACATAACAGTTTAAATAATGCACCAGTAAGGCCTTTTCGCGAACCACCATGAGAATTTCGGGGGTGGGGGGGCTGAAGCCCCTCAAGCCCCCCCCCCCCCGGCTACATGCCTGAGTTGGCTCATTGATTCCATATGTAGGGATTAAAACTGTCCCGCTTGAAAATGTTCTCTCTCTTATATGTATTTTCAAAAAGTGAAGCTCGAGTTTGCCATTTTATATAAGGAACAACATTTTACTATGCCATTATATATAACAGAATTTGAGCAGGTTCAGATTTTGGTATCCAGGAACTAAGTTCCAACAGATACCAAGTGCCCTGTAATTGTACATTTATTCTCAGAAAATCTTATCCAAAAAAGGCAATAGTGAAGAATAGTGAAAGCTGCAGTTCAGAAACATTTTGTGTGACACATGATGCTCACTTCAATGTTATACCATGTTATGCTGTGGCTAACTTTTTAGTGTGCAACTTTGTGCGGTATCTGCTGATTGTCAAATTGTAGAGAGAGATGAAGTGTGAAGAGACGACTGGATAATCATCCTTATAAATATTTATACATTAGCTTTAGGTCAGTATTCTAGGAACTTTGACGAGACATTTTTATCTACACTCACTAGATAATCACTTTCTCTACACTCTCATTCTTCTCATTTTAAGATTCCTCTTTTCTGCTAATCTTCTTTGTTACTCTATAACAAATGACTCAGTTTCTGGTTGCATTGTACTTTGAATGAGAGCTAAGCTGAATCTTTGGAAGAGTGATTCTTGCATTTTCCAAAGGAAAAAAATACATTATTATTTATTATTAACTTTTAATTTATTAAAATATTTATATCCCACCCTCTAAAGATCTCAAGGTGACATGAAGTAAAACAACACAATGGATTGAAAACAATGCAAACAGTAAAAGAAGATTTTGGAAGGCTAAACATGTAGAACACAATTTAAGAAGTTAAAGAAAATGGATTAAAACCAATTAAAAATCATAAAGACAATTTAAAACTGGGAACATATGTGAGTCTTAGTTAAACCACTTCGGCCCCAAAAGCTTTTATTAACAACCATGTTTTCAATAAATCACCAATATATTATTCATTTCAACTATGTTGTGCCCTGCTTCAAACCGTAAGCACAGGTAGGACAATAGTAGTAGTAGTAGTGGTAGTAGTGGTAATAATAATAATAATCATCATCATCATATTTCCTTTACCTATCCCCTTTGGCAGCCATTCAGAAGACCCTCTTCCTCCCCTGATTGGCTCAGGAATGGTCCCTCCTGGGATCTGCCTTCTCACTGATTGAGACTTCTTCCTGATGTTACAGACCAAGGCAGAGGGGAAGAGAGAACATCTGGGATTGGTCTGTTGTACCTGATTCTGATAGTGTGACCCCATTGTCAAGACTAGAAAGAATGGGTATTCAGCACTAATGGGCTTTAGAAGCTTGGAATAATCTCTACACAAAGAATGAGGCCTGGGAAACCAGAAATGGCTAAACAAAGTCCTTGATGAGTCCTAGGTCCTGAGGGTTGCTGGTAGTCAGTCTCTCAGCAGAGAGTCCAGTGGAAGAATCTGTGTTATTTCCCAAGACAGCCGCCTAGTCCAAAGTCACATAAGCATTACATAATATAAGTTATGATATTTGTTAACCTTGGGTCTAATGGATCTTGCGCTGGTCCATTATACAGCAGGGGCTCAGAATGGTAACATATTGGAGGTGGCGGTTCAATGAGTTTTGCAACAGTGAAGAAGTTAGGAAAAAAGGGAAGAGGCACTCAATGTACCCAGCAGAGAGAAAGAGATGGGCCTCTATTGTTAGTTAAAGAAGTGATTTCATATTTATCTGTATTTATAGGTGTTTCTTGGGGCAACAGGGTTAAGGGGATTTTATGTTTTTATTTATCTTGAGGTTGAGAAGGTGAGAAGTCAATCTTGCAGCCACATCTGGGCTCCAGAGTTCACAAAGGAGAGTTGATCAGATGAAGGTGTTAGGGCTTCATGGATGTTCAACCCCTCAACAGTTTCCCGTGCAGCTATATTATATCAATTTTCTTCGGGTACTCAGGAATATATCTATGGTTGCACTCCATATATTTATTAATAAAGCATAAACCTGAATCAAGACATAGGAAAATGTTTTGTCAATGCAGACTTCCATAAAAGGCATGGGGACATTGTCTTCTTTGGAAAGGCATTATCTTTGGTTGGGGGTTTCCTTCCAAACCATTCTTAGGCTTGGTGAATTATTAGATTAATCCTCCTAGGAATGGTTGGGGCTGGGCTGGGGCCGAGTTTGTCTGAGACACAGTCAAGCTCTAAGAATATATTATATAATAAATAAATATATTATATTGTACTATAAATATATTATTAGAGGGGGTGTCTCAATTTTTCAATAACACCATAGTAGAATCACTATTGATTTGTACCACCTTCCATCCTTTCTTCCTGATTTTAAGTTTAACATTGTGAGCATGTCACTGGGCAAATTTTGTCCATGATCATGAATCATCAGCAAGTGTGGTAGCCTGACAGTAAGATTCAGACTGGCTTATTTGCCAACTTCCCCTTAGGACAGATCAAATTTCCTTCTTCCTTCCTTTTTATTTTATTTTTACATGTAAAAACCACCTGGAGCACATTCTTGCAAGATAGAAAAGAAATGACTTTGCCTTGACCTCTCCTGTAGCAGCCCATGCAATAAATAGATCACAAACGTATTGAGCAAGGCTTGGGTTCAGAGAGATGCACTGTTCACAGTGCGGACAGCCAATATGTTCAGCCATTCATTCATATGTTCCCAGTGTGCATTCTCTCCCTCCTTTCAGTAGCAGTAATAATAATGGAAGGTAGCATCTACATTACTATGTAATATGCATACTAATTCAACATGTGTGTGACTGTTGGTTTGCTCTTTTAATTCTGAAGCTCACATGTGCATACATCTCATTGGAAAAGCTGGTAGGATTAACTGCAGCATTGTACCACAACAGGGGACCAGCTAAGGGATTCCTGAAGAATTATATCTCTCTGAGTTTCAGCACAAGCCAACTTGATCTGCACCTCTCAGACTAATATGCAAGTCAGAACTTATTATCCACTGACTTTGATGCTTGGTGCTCCAATTTTTATACATAAAATCACAGATAATATTTTTTGAAATATGTGTGCTAATGTATTTGCAAATGCATATTGGAAAAGCTGCTTTTAAAAGTCTTATTTATTCATTATAACTGGATGTAGAATCATAGAATCATAGAATCAAAGAGAGTGGGCCATCCAGTCCAACCCCATTCTGCCAAGAAGCAGGAAAATCATATTCAAAGCACCCCTGACAGATGGCCATCCAGCCTCTGTTAAAAGCCTCCAAAGAAGGAGCCTCCACCACACTCCAGGGCAGAGAGTTCCACTGCTGAACGGCTCTCACAGTCAGGAAGTTCTTCCTCATGTTCAGATGGAATCTCCTTTCTTGTAGTTTGAAGCCATTGTTCCGCGTCCTAGTCTCCAGGGAAGCAGAAAACAAGCTTGCTCCCTCCTCCCTGTGGCTTCCTCACATATTTATACATGGCTATCATATCTCCTCTCAGCCTTCTTCAGGCTAAACATGCCCAGCTCCTTAAGCCGCTCCTCATAGGGCTTGTTCTCCAGACCCTTGATCATTTTAGTCGCCCTCCTCTGGACACATTCCAGCTTGTCAATATCTCTCTTCAATTGTGGTGCCCAGAATTGGACACATATTCCAGGTGTGGTCTAACCAAAGCAGAATAGAGGGGTAGCATGACTTCCCTAGATCTAGACACTATGCTCCTATTGATGCAGGCCAAAATCCCATTGGCAATCATTTTATACCATTCTCGGGGTTTACAATTTATAAAAATCACTGAAATTATGATTTAGCTAATAGCTAATAGCTTCACCATTTTTCTATGGAGACTATGGGTCTGCCAAAGCAAAGCTTTAATTCACACAGTGCACCACCATGGCATAAAGGGAAAAGTTTTATGTCATAGAAATACCTGACTTATGTCTTACATAATAGTCAGAATTTCTGGGTGTGGGCTAGGACATGAGACAGTTATAAAAGTAAAAAAGGAAGATTAACTGCCATTTATTCTTGATAAATTCCTGGCAGAGAAACCTGTTTCTTATGGACCAGTATCTTTTTCAAGAAGATGAATCATGACACAGGTACTCACAGGGAGCTCTTTATCTGGTAAGGAGCATTGGCAATGGCACACAGATGACCCACCCCTTCCCTGAAGGAAAGGTGATACTGGTGTTGGGGATATAGACATCAGATTAGGGTGAAGATGACCTAATCCAGGTGTCCAGATAGCTGCAAAGTCCATTGGTACTCCAGAATTTCCTTCAAACTCCAGCGTATCCTGACTTTGCTTCCTGCAAAGGACAGTTAAGGGCAAAACTCTTAATTAAGGGCAAACACCCCACACAACTGTGTGGTGTGAAGTCTGCCAGCACCACATTTAGAGTGAGTACTTTTTTACTAGTGTAGACAGACCCACTGTCTTAGTGAATATTGCAGTCTTCTTTCTGTCTTCCTCAACTGGATTTGGATTACCTCTGGGAGGCATTGGTTTGCAGAGAAGGGAGGTTTCTGATACATTGATAAGCAAAGTGCTGATGTAATAAGTGTGAGTTTATCTTCATGCGCTGATCTACATTTTTGCCATCTTTTGATATTAAGGGATGGGCCAAAATTTAACAAAATGAAGTTCAACAGGGACAAATGCAAGATACTCCACTTAGGCAGAAAAAATGAAATGCAAAGATACAGAATGGGGGATGCTTGGCTCGATAGCAGTATGTGTGAAAAGGTTTTGGAAGCCTCATGGACAATAAGTTAAACATGAGCCAACAATGTGATGTGGCAGCTTAAAAAGCCAGTGGGATTTTGACCTGCATAAATAAGAGTATAGTCTCTATATCCAGGGAAGTCATGCTATCCCTCTATTCTTCCTTGGTCAGATCACACCTGGAATACTGTGTCCAATTCTGGGCACCGCAGTTTAAGGGAGATGTTGACAAGCTGGAATGTGGTGACTAAAATAATCAGGGGTCTGGAGAACAAGCCCTATGAGGAGCAACTTAAAAAGCTGGGCATGTTTAGCCTGCAGAAGAGAAGGCTGAGAGGAGACATGATGAGGAGCAAGCTTGTTTTTTGCTGCCCTGGAGACTAGGACATGAAACAATGGCTTCAAACTACAGGAAAGGAGATTCCACCTGGACATGAGGAATAACTTCCTAACAGTGAGAGCTGTTCAGCAGTGGAGCTCCCTGCCCCAGAGTGTGGTGGAGGCTCCTTCTTTGGAGAGGCTGGATAGCCATCTGACATGGGTGTTTTGAATGTGATTTTCCTGCTTCTTGGCAGGGGGTTGGACTAGACGGCCCACAAGGTCTCTTCCAACTCTATGATTCTCTGAAATACTCTCCCTCCCATGTGAAAATAAGACATGCAAGTTATTAAATCAGTGAGAGGTGAATCTGAGATGAAACTTGATTGTTCATGGGTGATGCCTGGCAGAATGTGTTAGAGCTCAGATGGAACACAACAAAAGTGAGATTATACTTATCATAGAAATTGTTATGCTAATCTGATGGATTAATGTTTACTGATTGGAGTAGTAAAACATTATCTGATTTGCAAGATAAGAACTGAACTTTCATAAGTGTTGTCATTATACTGATTGAGACATGGATTGAATTCCTGGAACTGGTTCTAGGAAAAGGAGGCTTCAGACAAACTGTATTTGCACTTGTTCTGATTGTATTATTAAATCAGTAAAAAAAGGATTGCATTTTAATCTTCCTGAATTGCATTCTGTATGAAATAATGCGGCTTTTTAAAAAAAAGCTTTCAGTACAATGCTTATCCCTTTGGGAGTTTTTTTGCTGGTTAACCATAATCTAAATGGACTTCTTCTGAAGTGGTAATGAATGCTGTTAGTATATGCCAGTGGGGGAGAAATTAGCAATTAAAAGTGATTTAATAAATTTAAATATTTATTGAGGTAATGTACATTATGCAGAATAATAATATGGCGGAAAATTCAGCTGGCTTTAATATATCACCACATTAAGTTGTAACTGTGAAAATAGTTGCATAAAATGCTTTTTATTGGTGCAATATTCGTAATAGGGTACTTTGCCATTTGTTACTTCAGATTGGGATGTCCTTGGTGAGCAATCCATGGGAATCAGAATGCGCTTCCAATAGTGGCAGATGTGGGTTCATGCATTTCCTGTTAAAATGCTTCTGTCACTTTCAAAATTTCTTTGACTTTTAGGTTTTCATTTGTTTAGAGCAAAGTTGTGTAATGTTTTGCCTACAGCATAGTTCTTCCTCCATTATATTCTCCAGTATTTATTCCTATGACAAGGAACTGCTGGGAAAATATAATATTTAAATCACCTAGATTGCAATATTAATTAGAACTTGGTTTGTTCACTGGCTGATACTTTCCTTGAATATTGTAATGCAGCTTTCAGTTCAATGAGGTGTCTAAATACATTTAGAACTGGATATTTTGAGACAATACAGAATTAAAACAAAAATTGAAGTGATATTGTTGTATGGATTCTATTTTAACTCACAAACAGATTAATGTACAAACAGGAAGACTGGGCTTTTCAGCTCCCTTACATCCGAAGAAGTAAAGTTTACAAAATCTTGCGTTACCAGTTAGTCCCAAAGGTTCTACAAGAACCTTTTACATAGCTCTCCAAATGCTATAATTTCCAGCATGCCTCCCCATTGGTTTTGCTTGCTGAGCTGAAACTTGGCAGTATATGGAGGATACATGTGATGTTTATTTATTTATTTATTTAAAAGTTTTGTATACCAACCTTCTCACCTCTCTTGAGGGATTCAGACTGGTTTCCAATCACATACAGTCAATAAAACATCATAACTCATATAAAAATTACATTCAATAACTACAATGGTCAGTTGTCACACTAAAATCGTTGTTCATCATCCTCAATCCATATCTCAGGGTGTTGGCTCAGTCGGCGAATGCCTGTCGCCATAACCACATCTTCACCTGTTTCCTGAATGTCAGGATAGAAGAGGCGGGTCTGATCTCCAGTAGGAGAGAGTTCCAGAGTCGAAGGGCCACCACCGAGAAGGCTCTGTCCCTCATCCCCACCAGTCGCACTTGTGAGATCGGTGGGACTGAGAGCAGGGCCTCTCCAGACAATCTTAATAATATTGATGGTTCATAGGGGAGAATACGTTCAGAGAGGTAAACAAGGCTGGAGTTGTTTAGGGCTTTATAGGTTAACACCAGCACTTTGAATTGTGCTCGGAAGCTAATTGGCAGCCAGTGGAGCTGGTGTAACAGCAGAGTGGTGTTCTCTTCTGCAATGTTATGTGTATTTCATAGATAGTTGAATGCAATGTTTTATGCTGTGTTATAAATGTGTATCTAAGTACGAGGGTTGACTAAAAAGTAATGCCTCCACCTTCATAACTCCTCAACAGATGGCAGTACTGGTATGCGGCAGGTACTGGCTTGTTCAGTAGACTCTCCTCTACAGTTCCATTTTGGTGGGAAGATGTAGCATTGAATGATTGTGTTGTTAAAGTGCAAATATGGAACCCTGCGCAGACAGTTGGTCAATGCGACTTAAGCAATGTGCAGTCATTGAATTCTTGACAGCAGAAGGTGTTACCCCAAAGGAGATTCATCAGAAAATGCAAGTTGTTTATGGTGATTGTGTTGATGTGAGTACTGTGTGTCATTGGGCGAGTGTTTAAAGATGTTGAGGTGGGAACTTCTGACTTGCGTGACAAACAAGGAGTTGGGCATCCTGTGACAGCAACCACTGAGTTTCACAAGCAGAAGGTTGACAGATTGATTCAGGACAATCATCATATCATTCAGAGAGAAATTTCATGCATAATCGGCATTTCACAAGAACATGTGGGTCACATTATTGCTTTGCTTAGCTATCGGAAGATCTGTGCATGATGGGTTGTGGAAACAGTGCCAACTTCTTCCATGACGGCTTCAGAAAACTTGTTAATCATTGGCAGCAATGTATTCAATTGTCTGGTGATTATGTCAAAAAGTGAATAGTGGTAATTAAAGAGCACATTCTAAGGATTATTTCTGCATTTGATTTATTAAAATATTCCCATCCAAACCCAAGTAACAAAGGTGGAGAAGTTACTTTTCATTCAACCCTCGTATACAGTACTAGCTGTTTTTTGGTTAGTGATTTGGTAGGAGTGAGAAAATGTTTACGAAGTGAATGGCGAGTGGTTAAATGTTTAAGTAAGAACATTTGAAAAGTGGGTTGACAGCTGGAGTGTAATAGTTGTAAGTGTGGATAAAATAGTTAACATCGTTGTTTTAGTTTAATGGATGGAGTGGATTTTAGATAGGAATATCAGTGTAAGCTACATTAGGGAGGAATATAATCATGCAAGAAACCATAATATAAAAAGTGGGATTGCATTGAAAATGTGTGCTTCTGCACACAGAAAAATCCTGCTATTTTAGTTTTACTTCTGTGGAAAATAAATCTTTTGACATACAAACATATTTATTTATTGGTTGTGCCCAAGGTAAATATATTTTAAGGTATATAGTATCTATGCTGTCAGCAAAACAGAAGGAGAGTTTAAATCAGAGAACTGGTACCCTTTCACACATTTGTTGTGAAATGATTCTAGTTTAACTGTCATAGTAGTATCTCATGGAATCCTAAAGTTCATAGTCAGGTTAATCACTAGAGCTGAGGTTGAACTGTTTCTCCCAAAAGTTCAAATTCTAGGATTGCACAGATGGGTAAAAGAGCCCCAGCAAAGAGATATACATTTTTGAAGAGATATACGATGTTTTGGAGAGCTGGGGTTAGTTCTGAGACTGGAGTGAAGTAGAATCAATCATCTCTAAGAGAATATTAAAGGGAATCCTTGGATAACAGTGTTTTTTCTGTTAGAGAAGATAAATGCTCTCCCACCTGTCCCTGACAGTAGTGGGTTGGAGAGGAGTGGATCCATATTGGGAAAACTGTGGTTGCTGGATTGGGCCTTGCTGTATTAGGAAGTGTATATGCACGGTTCAAATAGGACCAGTTGTGTGCCATAAAGATAGTGCTAAACTGTAGAGCTGGGGTCCTCAAACTTTTTAAACAGAGGGCCAGGCCACAGTCCCTCAAACTGTTGGAGGGCCGGATTATAATTTGCAAAAAACATGAATGAATTCCTATGCACACTGCACATATCTTATTTGTAGTTCCAAAAAAACCCCACATGAAAACAATACAATAATTAAAATGAAGAACAATTTTAACAAATATAAACTTATTAGTATTTCAATGGGAAGTGTGGGCCTGATTTTGGCTGATGAGATAGGATGGTTGTTGTTGTCATGTGCTTTCAAGTCATTTCAGACTTAGGTTGACTCTGAGCGAGAGCCGGGTATCCAGCCCCCGGGCCTTAGTTTGAGGACCCCTAATGTAGAGTGTGGTGGTCTGGACTGAAATTATGCTGAGTTTTGTCGGATCTTAATTTTACATGACTTTCTTCATCATTGTTTGTTTTGTAGCATCTTAATCACCACCTATTAATTATAATTAGACTTGTGATGCTGCTATGATAATAATTAGCATAAAAGTTAAACAACTGGTACCCTTAGAGGTGGAAGTAAGCACTGTGCAGTTCTTATTTATTCTGGTAGAATAAAACTGGTTTTTTAAAAAAAATAAACTTTAGTTCTGTTAATTGCAAATTGCCGTGTGCATTTGGGGCAGAGAAGGAAGGAAGGTATAAATTTAGATTAGCAAAGCTGCTACAACTACTTAGAAGTGTAATAATATGAAATAATATAGCTCTGTAATAGCTGTGGGAAATAAAGAAATTCAATGTATTGTCGAAGGCTTTCATGGCCGGAATCACTGGGTTGTTGTAGGTTTTTTCGGGCTGTATGGCCATGGTCTAGAGGCATTCTCTCCTGACGTTTCGCCTGCATCTATGGCAAACATCCTCAGAGGTAGTGAGGTCCTCTGAGGATGCTTGCCGTAGATGCAGGCGAAACATCAGGAGGGAATGCCTCTAGACCATGGCCATACAGCCCAAAAAAACCTACGACAACCTAAAGAAATTCAGTTAATTTATATACTTACCATGACTGTATCCACAAAGGATGTCACAGTTTCTGTACCCCTTTCCAGTCCCAATTTTTAAAACTTACTGACTTCTGCAAGATATCCTCTCTACTAGTTGTTATTAGGCTTGGGTAACCACGGAAAAATTTGGTTCTAAACTCGTTTCGTTTTTAGGGGGGGGGCTTGCATTTCGTTTCTTTAAAGAATTCCGAAATTCCTTTAAAAAAGTTCGAAATATACGAAATTTCGTAAAATTACGAATCGATTCGTTAATGGCGGACGCGATTGCGCAATATGCTAAAAAACCCTCCAAATGGGACAGGGGGAACTTCTGAAGCTTCCCTCTCCCTCTGTTGTTGACTGTTGGTGTGATAATTTATTTTTTTTATCATTGATAAAACAAACAACAACTATAAAACTTGCACCAGACATACGGAAATAATTACGAAACAATTACAAAACAATTTCGAAACAATTTTGAACCAATTACGAAACAATACGAAAATAAATTGGAAAAATTGTTTCGATTTTTAATTACTCCTCACAGTAGTCCTGCATGGCTCAATATTGGATCGTAAGCTAATTTAAATACGAATTAATAACGAATTACGAAATTAACGAACGAAACCGCCCAAGCCTAGTTGTTATTTAAATTTCTTCTTTTGCCTTTCATCACACCCCACTGATAATCTCCTTATTACTTCTTGAAACCCTTTTTTTCTTCCCATGCCTCTTTGTCTTACAGTATTGAAGTTTTTTTTTTTTAAGAAAGGGAACTTGAGTTCTGATGTATCTTACAAAAAGTCACTTATGGCCAGCATTAAAATCATACTGTAGTTAAAGTGCCTATGGCCTTTTGGTAAATTTGAAAAGGCAACATGGTCTATTGTGAGGTCATCTAGTTTGTATTTAAGATGTCTGCAAGGTTACAGATGATGTAATATTATTTGTGTGGTCAGTGACATGATGGCAAGACTGAGGCAAACTAAGTTTTCTGCATCAGCCATCTAAATAGACAATAGTTTCTTTTGCTCCTGTTTTCCTCTGTCTGGGGAGACATTGAAAAAAGCAAGGATGCTTGTCATGTCTTCTGTAATATCTCCAGAAGTGGTAAGTAGCTTCCATATCCAGGGCATAAGTTTTATTTCAGACTTTAAAGGAGTTGTTTGAGGTACTGAACTCTGTCCACAACTAGAAACAGAACTTTGGATAGATGATGATAATGATGGTGATACAAAATGAATTTATTATAGCTTTAGGATGGAATTCTAAAGCTAATATTTTGCCCCATTTCCACTTGAAATACTGGGATGTAAATATTTTAAATATGAAACAATATTAGGATATAACATGTTTTTTTCTGGTTGACAGAAGAGGTGAGACAAGAAAGTAATTGTGGGATGTTTTTGTGAGAATTCTTCATAACTTCAGAATATATATCTAGATGTTTAGTAGCTGTATCTTCCACTGTAGTCATTGCAAGAGTCAACTGTCTTGGAATAAAGCTCAAGAACTTGCCATGTAATTTGTTAAACTCAATTACTAATTCCACCTACAGGAGACCTGTTGAATCGATTTCTTAATAGCAAATCAATACTTATGCAAATATCATTGCTTTACTCCATCTAATTTGCCAGTGACTAGAATTGGATTGATATAAATACATATGTATAACCAAGAGTCTCGAGATGCCTTTATAAACTTTGTTGAATCACCACACCTATTTTTGACATACATGAGCCTAACCTATATAAATAAAAATGTAATGTTCATTTGTGGTATTCACAGAACTCAAAAACCACTGGGGCAATTGGCACCAAATTTGGACACGATACACCTAACAACCCAATGTATGTTCTTCACTAAAACAAATGATTTTGTCCTTTGGGAGTTGCTGGGATTTATAGTTCACTTACAATCAAAGAGCATTCTGAACCCCACCAAAGATGGAATTGAACCAAACTTGGCACACAGTTCCCCCATGACCAGCAGAAGATACTGAAAGGGTTTGGTGGACAGTATTCTTTGGTTTTGGAGTTGTAGTTCACCTACATCCAGAGAGCACTGTGGATTCCAACAATGATGGATCTGGACCAAACTCTACATGAATACTCAATATGCCCAAATGTGAACACTGGTGGAGTTTGGGGAAAATGGAATCTTGACATTTGGGAGTTGTAGTTGCTGGGATTTATTGTTCACCTACAATCACAGGGCATTCTGAACCCCACCAACGATAGAGTTGGGCCAAACCTCCTACACAGAACTCCCATGTGGGCCACAGCAACGCGTGGCAAGGGACGGCTAGTATCAAATATTAGTCTTCGTTGATTTTACTGAATCAGACTAATGGCTACCTTACTTAAGTAGATAGGTAGATAAATAGATACTTGGAAAATACTTTTTGGTGAGACACCTTTCAGAATATTCCAGACAACATATTTACTAGCTGAAGGAATGTTCTAGAAAGATACAATTCACACTCTCTGATACACATTTTGCTCATGAAATCAAGTTATACCATTCACCCTTTGGTTGACTTTTTCCTATGGACTGTCTATTCTTTTACCCCTGTTTTTATAAATGCAGAGTCTTATTCATCAAAATTGCTAAGGAAAAGTAGTGTATTATATGGGGTGAAACACTCCCCTTCCCCATTTTTTTTCATAGTACAGTGTATTTCTCAGCATGTTGGATCCAAATACATTTTAGCATGTGTAACATGCTGGGTAACGTGACTAATAACAATATAGTCTGATGTATAATTAATTCAGCATTTCACAGTATGTACACTTCTATTGGGAAGTAGAAATATGTGGGTAATGCTGGCAGATAATTAACAAGTAAAATAACAAGCAAAGTACTGTCAGTTAGCTGTTGCCTTCTGAAGCAAACAACAGTTGTTCAGAGTTAAACAGGGATGGGGTGTGGAAAATATACTTCCGTTTGCAGGCAAAGCCGTGCAAAATTTTGCTTAAATAAAGAACATGGAAAGGAACTCAGAAACAGAAAGAACTGGGATATCACTTGAGGAAGGGAAAATAGAAAGGCATTATATGGAGCCAAATGGAGCATGGATGTGGTGGCATCTGGATCATAAGAAAATTTGTTTAGCATTATGTCAATTAAGCTCATATAATCATATATCCCTGGCATGATAGAATAGCAAGCTTTATTGATGGCTTAAGCAAAATATTGTGCACTTTTATGATTATTTTTAGCTGTATAAAATTGGCCATTTGGTTAGTAGTTTTGGAAATTGCCTTTCAAACTATATAGCAGTGCTTGAAAATAAGCATTTTGGCAAAGGGAAAAATACATTCTCTGCTCTCAGTGTTGATTTGTGGTGTTGTTAATTTTAACTGCTCTACTAGAAATGATGCCCCTCAAGTACTGGGAATGTGTAAGGAAGGATCATTGTCAAGATTTTCTCAGCTCACTATAGATGAGTCAATGAGTAAACATCAAACATGGTTTCCATTCAATGTTCACTGTTGGTTATGTGTTGCTAGATATGTCATGCTTCCTCCCCCTATGCCCCAGCCATTGTCTTTATGTACCAACTGATTTGCCTTTCATACCTTATACTAGGCTTGTTCCTTTCAATGTGTTTCAGCTGGCCAGATTCCGGTAGACCCCCATGTAATAATAATAATAATAATAATAATAATAATAATAATAATAATAATAATAACACTTTATTTATACCCCGCTACCATCTCCCCAAGGGACTCGGTGCGGCTTACATGAGGCCGAGCCCGCAATACAAATAATCCAAGCAATACAAGCAATAACAGGTACAATACAAAGCAATTAAAAATAAAAAAAACATACACAAATAGCATAACATTAAACAGATACAGTGCACATTTAAAACTATGCCTGGACCAAATGTAATTAAAGTTTAAAAAATAATACTAGGCATGGACAAGATGCAGGAGATGGGGCATTCATGGAGAAATACAAGCAATATAAAGTGCTTTGTGGGACATAGTTCTAAGGGTTCATTACTCTGGAAAGGCACACTGGAACAACCACGTTTTCAAGCTCCTCCTGAAGACTGCTAAAGATGGGGCATGCTTGATGTCCTTAGGGAGTGAGTTCCAGAGTCAAGGGGCCACCACCAAGAAAGCCCTCTCTCTTGTCCCCACCAATCACATTTGCGATGTAGGGGTTGTGGGGGGTTGTGGCGCAGCTGGCATTAAGATCCAAAAAGGTCATGAGTTTGAAGCCAGCCCGGGTTGGAGTGGGTTTTCAACCAATTGTGTGTAACCTGTTGTTGACCTTTGCAACCCAAAAGACAGTTGCATCTGTCAAGTAGGAAAATAAGGAACCACCTTAAAGTGTGGGGAGGCTAAATTAACTGATTTATGAGGCCATAATGAAGACTCCAGCAAAGCATTCCAGTGGGGAAGCATGTGGGGAATGCAGAAGTGCTTCATCAGCGTCGCAGATGGACGATGAAAGCAACAGCTCCCCTGGCAGCCAGAAAAAGTTCAAGAGCCTCTGTGTATGTCTGTATATGTTTGTATGTCAAAAATTGGCATTGAATGTTTGCCATATATGTGTACACTGTAATCTGCCCTGAGTCCCCTGCGGGGTGAGAAGGGCAAAATATAAAAGCTGTAAATAAATAAATAAATAAATAAATAAATAAATAAATAAATAGGTGGGAGCACGAGTAGGGCCTCTCCAGATGATCAAAGAGATCGTGTGGGTTCATACAGAGAAATGCGGTCACATCTCATATGACACAGATATGCGGTCATATCTGTTTTCACACACCTCCTGCAAATGGGTGTGTACCTTTTGGTCTGCCGTCAAAAGATATGGCTAGATCTGGCCCATTGGAGGCAATGGGAAACTTACAAGGCTCCCCTTTCTGTTCCTGTGACCCTTTCCTTTTTTCCTTTCAAGGGAGCCTGGGTTTCAGCAATGGAGTTAAGGAAACACCCTTCCTGGGACCCTTTCCCTTCTTCCCTTCAAGGGGGCCTGGCTTCAGCAACGGGGTTAAGGAAGCAGTCACCGCGTAAGACACATCATCTTTGCACACCACATAATACTGAATAGGGTATTGACTGCCACATGGTCCCATAATGGATTAAAAAAAACCATGACATTTGAGCCCTTGTCATTACAGCCATCCAACCAAGCTGAACAAAATGGCTTGGCCACAGGGAACCAACCACTCCGAATCCATGCACAAGCCTACTTTATACATCAAACAAGTCATCATTCTTCTCTGTGCCTTTGAATTGTTCTTTTCCACATCTCTCTTGCCTCACCATTGCTTCCTCACTTCTCTTCCTATGTCCCTAAATGCACTTTATTAGTGATCTAGGATTGTCTGCATGCCCCTTATCCTAGTTATATTTCACCTGGTCATGTTCAGCATTTTTTTAAAAAAAATTCAACTCGGCCCAGTCATAGTTTTTTTTAACGCTGTTGTGTTATTGTTGATGTTTACTGCTTATTTTCTGTTTATGAGTTTTATTTTATTGTTTTGTATTACTGTTGTTGTTTTTGCTGATGTATTGTGAGCTTGGCCTCATGTAAGCCACACCGAGTCCCTTGGGGAGATGGTAGCGGGGTACAAATAAAGTTTTATTAGTATTATTATTAGTATTATTATTCCTAGAATCTCATAGAATCAAAGAGTTGGAAGAGACCTCATGGGCCATCCAGTCCAACCCCCTGCCAAGAAGCAGGAATATTGCATTCAAAGCACCCCTGACAGATGGCCATCCAGCCTCTGTTTAAAAGCTTCCAAAGAAGGAGCCTCCACCACACTCGGGCAGAGAGTTCCACTGCTGAACGGCTCTCACAGTCAGGAAGTTCTTCCTCATGTTCAGATGGAATCTCCTTCTGCTGCTTTATGGCATTGTTCCGCGTCCTAGTCTCCAGGAAGCAGAAAACAAGCTTGCTCCCTCCTCCCTGTGGCTTCCTCTCACATATTTATACATGGCTATCATTCTCCTCTCAGCCTTCTCTTCTTCAGGCTAAACATGCCCAGCTCTTTAAGCCGCTCCTCATAGGGCTTGTTCTCCAGACGCTTGATCATTTTAGTCGCCCTCCTCTGGACACATTCCAGCTTGTCAATATCTCTCTTGAATTGTGGTGCCCAGAATTGGACACAATATTCCAGGTGTGCTGCTGTGCTGGTTCCATTTTTTTCCCAGCTTGACATTTTCTTACACCATTTCTCAATGTCCTTTTCTTTCATCTATCATTCCCATTCAACCATAGCCCACTTTTATGGCTATGTGGACTTCCATGCTGATTCCCATTTGAAGGAGCAAAAAGAAAAGGCAAGAGGTCTTCTAAAATTATGGATGGGAGTCATTGATCATTGTCTTTAGTTAAACACAACTGATAACTCCAGCAATTGTAGATTAATTATTTCAGTTGCTGAATGATAAATCAAAATGTACCCAAAATCCATTGATTCAATAACTCTGCCCTAAGTGGGGCAAACAATTCGATTAGGACCCATTTTTCCCAGTGTTTTGATGAACAATGGTGATTATTCTCTTTCATCTGGCTTGCTAGGTGTATATCCAGTATGAGGGTATATAGGCTTTTGTTTTTTGCCTGTCTCTTTCTGCAGTGATCTTCATTTTTGTTTGATTATACATGATCATATATTCCCCTTGTTTAGAAACCTCTGGCATTCTCCTTCATCTCACAGCACAGTTATTGGCACCTTGTTCTAGTGTGTTTGCTTTTTTTCATAAATTGTTGGATGCTTCAGAAGTGACCAAACAACAACAGACAAGCTGGTGAGCTGCCATTTGAGAGCAGGATATGACAACAGCCTGGCTTTTCTTTCACCGCGACTTTGCACATCACATAATTAGCTTCAAAGGTTTCCTAATTTCTAGCAACACTTTTGCTGAATGGCTTCCCCATTTGAGGACACTAAAAAGAGAGATGAAGTGATGTGAATATCATTTAATTCAAATGCTCATAATCTGTATTTGATTTAGTTATATATAAGCTGTATCTAAATTATCTATCAGCGTCTCAGACAACTTTGTTTTGAAGCAATCAATCCGTTAAACCATATATTTCTTGTAGTGAATTATTATTATTATTATTGGGTTGTTGTAGGGTTTTTTTCAGGCTATATGGCCATGGTCTAGAGGCATTCTCTCCTGATGTTTTGCCTGCATCTAGCAAGCATCCTCAGGGTTAGTGAGGTCTGTTGGAACTAGGAAAATGGGTTTATATATCTGTGGAATGACCATGGTGAGACAAAGGACTCTTGTCTGCTGGAGCTAGGTGTGCATGTTTCAACTGATCACCTTGATTAGCATATAATGGCCTGACAGTGCCTGGAGCAAACTTTTGTTGAGAGAGGTCCTTGTTTGTTTCCTCTCTGTTGTTGTGCTGTTGCAAGAGTCCTTTGTCTCACCCTGGTCATTGCACAGATATATAAACCCTTTTTCCTAGTTCCAACAGACCTCACTACCTCTGAGGATGCTTGCCATAGATGCAGGCGATACGTCAGGAGAGAATGCCTCTAGACCATGGCCATATAGCCCGAAAAAACCTACAACAACCCAGTGATTCCGGCCATGAAAGCCTTCGACAATACATATTATTATTATTATTATTATTATTATTATTATTATTATTATTATGTGAAATATGGAAGCTGTAGAGTTAAATGCTTCGGTTTCTGTTGTTTTCAACTACTTGAATGTGAACCAAATAATACAATTGGTAATGTAGCAGTTGTAGACTTGCGAGATAGAATATTCTGAAGTGTGGCATCACTTACCTGTAATGTGAATGATGTCAGGTATCATCTTTCAGGCTGAAAACATATGCTGTTAAGGTGTTAAGTCCAGACATTTTCTCTTGTTTCTAATGTTCTCAGATCAGATGGCACCTCTCTTGCGAAAATTGAAAATCTAGAGAGGCTGCGATTATCTGAGCTGAAGCTGTTAATGGGTGACTCGTCCAATTTGTTCCAATCAAGATTGTGTATTTCTGGCTTGTAAAACATACGCAAGGTCAGTTGTTGTTTTTACTATCTCCTGAATGTGATATCATTGATATGTATGCACAATGATATAAATTGTATTCCTGGACTTGCAGGTGATCTACCAGTAGCTTGCAAGCAGGATTGGTTTAAGTACAGCGCTCCCTCATAAGCTGCCTAGATTTTCAGGCCGGTGGAATGTGACAAGAAGTGGCTTACTGACTACATCATTTGCTAAAAGTAGGAAGTCTGATCTGGTAGTCGGGTAATAGGAGAAACTGGATGAAAATATAGAAAGAATTGTTGCTGTTTTCTGATTCCAGTCATCTAGATGATGTTAGTATATGTATGTGATTAATGTATGGAGGGTCTCATCTCTATAGATAGTTCTTTTTCAAGATACTAATTTCTCTCTCCCCCCCTCCCCGCCTTTTGTAATCTTTGTCATGGATGTTCTGATTTGTACAGCCAATTCCATATGATTTGTGTTTGCTTGAGGCTTCAGGATTACATGTTTAGACAGGCAAGTTTGATGTAAAAGCCTTTTGTTGTTGGGTTGTTGTAGGTTTTTTCGGGCTACATGGCCATGTTCTAGAGGCATTTCTCCTGACGTTTCGCCTGCATCTATGGCAAGCATCCTCAGAGGTAGTGAGGTCTGTTGGAACTAGGAAAATGGGTTTATATATCAGTGGAATGACCAGGGTGGGACAAAGGACTCTTGTCTGCTGGAGCTAGGTGTGAATGTTTCAACTGACCACCTTGATTAGCATATAATGGCCTGACAGTGCCTTGAGCAATCTTTTGTTGAGAGGTGATTAGATGTCCTTGTTTGTTTCCTCTCTGTTGTTGTGCTGTTGTAAGCATGTGGTTACAGAAATAAATGCCATTTTTATAGGAAATACAGAGTTGTGTGGTTCCAATCTCCCGCTCCCGCCCCTTGGCCGCTCTTCCATGTGATTGGCTGATGTGTTAACAGCTGGGGAGGAGGCTTGTAATAATAATAATAAGAAGAATAAGAATAAGAATCATCATCATCATCATCATCATCTTTATTTATACCCCGCCACCATCTCCCCGATTGGGACTCGGGGCGGCTTACATGAGGCCAAGCCCTACAACACAGTACAGTAAAAGAAATCAAAAACACAAACAATAACATAATATTACATAAAACAAAAAAATACAGCAAACAATATAAAATTAAAATAAAATCATTCATAACACAGTAACAGTGAGTGGGCCGCATGTACAGAATAAAATACTAAGGCTAAGAGATAAAAAACATGGGGTGAGATAGAGATAGAGCAGATTATTTGTGAGGGAGAAACTCTCCAGAAGTGGAGTTGAGAAGGGTCTTCATACAGGAGAGGAGGAGGTGTACTCTAAGGACAAACGTTGAGGGGTAGCAGCAATATAAAATTGTATGATTAATCACCAAAAACGTTACGGAAAAGCCAGGTTTTGAGATTCTTCTTAAAGCTTTCTAAAGTATACACTGAATCAATAAGAACTTGGTAAGTCAAAATGTTGCTTCTGTGGGTAAGTTAGTAATTGAAACTAATAACTGGATTTCAATTTTAATTAATAAATTAAAGAAACTATGAAAAATGGGGCCAAAGGGCTAACATTTGGTGAAACGTTAAGGCCAAATGATGGGTGGAGAAATATTGTAATCTATTAAATAGAGCCGCGTTGTTGATCTGTCATTCCCAGATAAGGCAAGATGAAATGGAACACACTGAAACAGGCAAAATTGTGGTTAATAAATAATACAGACACCATAGACTGAAATTTCTGAATATGGTAATGAAATCAATAAATAAAGCCAACATCATTTATTCAATAGCAATTTCTTCACTTTGTGAAATGCACAAAAAGATGTTGTCAGCAAGTTGGAACTTTTATAACTTCCTTAAAATGTATCATGAAGCTTATTCTAGCAGTTTGAATTGCAGCTTATTTTAGCACTAATATATGGCATGTCTTCCTCTGTCTCTATCAATTTATCTCTTGTCTTAATATGCTGAGCAATTTGGAGCCTATTGGACAAGATATGTATTCCATATATATATCGGTGTGTGTGTGTGTGTGTGTGTGTGTGTGTGAGTGTGAGTGTGTTAAAATATGTGTTTGCAAAATACCTTTTAAGTGACAAATGTCTTTGCTCACTGAATTACTGTTAATTTGTATCATCTGAATTTAAAGGAGTAGAAATAGCTTTTTCGTCAATCGTATGTTTTGTCAAAGCAAGCCCTAATCAGTGTATTGTCAAAGGCTTTCATGGCCAGAATCACTGGGTTGTTGTAGGTTTTTTCGGGCTATATGGCCATGTTCTAGAGATATTCTCTCCTGATGTTTCCTTGCCCAAGACACCACCACCAAGGTTGTAGATTTTGCAGTTTATTGAGAAAAAGCAAAATCAAAACAGGGAAATAAAGAAGTAAAGTTCATTGAGCAAAACAGAGTCTTAAATGTAAAGGCAAGGTATCCAGGTTCCAAAGGCAAATAACATAAAGCATAGTCCTTAAGCATTGGTTAAACAAGCATCCATGGCAGCAAGACAAGGTCTCCAAGAAATCAGGATCAAAATCAAAGTCCCAAAGAGCCAGGAGCTTTCCATAAAAGCCAAGGTAATTCCACAGAAGTTAACAGGGTAGAAACCACATTGGACTGATGGTGAATGCCCTTCGCCCAAAGCATTAAATAAGTTTTCCCAACATGAAAGCATTATGTTGACCTCTAGCTTCATGCTTGTTGGCAAGGCGTGCACTTCTTCGAACTCTTAATTGTAACCGGTCTTCTCTAATCAAATATCCACTACTATCTTCAAGGTCGGTTACCTCATTATCTTCGCCCAGCTGGGCCTTGTCGTCCTGGGAACCAGGAGGCCCAGCGCTCTCAGAAGGAGTCTCCACCTGGAGCTCCAAAGTTTTACTATCTTTATCTGAAAACACATTCCTTTCTCTAGGGAACAGAAATGCTGTCTCTTCCTCAGAATCAACACTGTCTGCCTCATTTGACTCACTGACCGAAACATGTTCAAAAATCCCATCCTCCTCCTCATCCTGAGCAGGTTCACAAAGCTCAGGCTCAGACTGAGCCACAACACTGGTGGTTTTTGTTTGTTTGTTTTAGCAACTGGAAGCTTGAATGGAATACATAAATGAATTATCCTGTCCTGGAGTATACAACAACACATGCTCTTTATATGGAGTGGAAAGTGCACCAGACTTTTGTCTTAAGAAGACAAATTTCACCCATGTTGAGTCCCTTTGGGGAGAGAGGGCAGATTAAAGATAAAGATTTATTATATTATTATTTTTTGCTCGCATTAATTAAAGCATAGTTTCCAAGTAAAGGGAAGTATGATGATGTTTTTGGTTAATATTGGACTGATTATTTCATATTGTGTCTTGAATTTTGAACCTTGTTCTTTCTATGTTGTACACCACTGTGAGTCGCCCCCGGGCTGAGAACAGCGGTATATAAGCAAAGTAAATAAATAAATAAGTAATAATTCAATTATATTCTGCATTGGTCAGTATCATCTTGAGTAAAATATTATATTAGCTCAGGGCATATCATTTTTACAAGGATATAGGCAAATTGGGGCAGGTTCAGAGAAGTATGAGAATGAAACAGTAGACCATTAGGCCCTTCCAATTCTACGATTCTATGTTTCTATAACTCTAAGCGTACCTCTATACGAGACCTGCACAACCTGTGGCCCTCCAGGTGTTTTGGACTTTAGCTCTGAGAATTTCTGACCATTTGACAGTAGGCTTGTGCATAGATTCAGAATGGTTGTTTCCCTTCTACCAATTTAGCTTGTTCAGCTTGGTCAGATGGCCATAACAGCAAGGGCCAGTTCTCATGTTTTTCCATCCATACCAGGACCACGTGGCAGACAATCCCGACTCCGACTCCCCTATTCGACTTCATGAGGCTGCTGTGTTCTTCTCACACAAGGTTTCCCTGTGAGCCCTGCCTGTTGAGTCAATCGGAAATGAAGAACACCGTTGTTATGAACCCAAAGAGGTTCCTGTTCTTTTGTGCAGAGTGTTCAAGGAATAGTAAGGTAGTTTAGACCAATGAGACACTTTAGAGACCAAATTTGGGTTTAACAATTTGGTTGTAACATTTATTGAAAAGAGGAATGAAAGGATGGAAACCTGATAAACCTGTGTCAGTGAACAAATGGCTACATATTTAGTATAGCAGAAGGGAGAAAATCCAAGTGGTTTTTTTTTTCAATTAGCAATAATTTATTCTTGATTACGAAAAAAAAATAAGAATATTAGATAATGCAGGACTAGCAATGCTAATACTGCTGGGTAAATTATAGATGGGAGAAGATATATGCTCACTTTTTAATTAATATTATGGTTTTAATCACTGGAAGAAGTAAAGGGCAAATGATCACCAAAAATGTGTGGTTTGGCAGAAATGCTAAACATACATACATAGAAGGCTCTGGTCCTAACTTCTATAGAAGCCAGATGTTCTATGAGGCTTCCTTCTGAGCAGCTTGCCTCCAAATGGAATGCTGAGTAAAATTGATACATTTTGACAATATTTGATCTATCGCTACTCTCTCTCCATCCATTTAGTGTTTTCTAACAGAGGGGGACTTTTGACTAACATAGACCGCCTGCCTTTAAACCCTGTAATTTGCCACTAGAATTTTTCTTGTTCTGACTCCTGTCCCCGCTGCAACACCATCACTCTTTTGTTGGACAATATCTTAGCATGCAGTGAGTGTAATGTGAGAGAGTTCTGGTTCTGTAGTGAGTGCCAACAGGAACAGGTTTTATTTTCCATTTGGCAGCTCCTCCTGGCACTGAAATGGTGCAGATGGCAGCACATACGAATGCGATGCCTGAAGCAAGGGGCCATGATGAGCTGCCTGTAGCCTCAGGGCTGTACTGTTGGCTACCCTTTTCCTTAACAAATAAAGGGCTCGACATTCACAGGGCTACTGTTGTTGAAAATTCAGATGCCTGTGGATGTGATTCAAAGGGCATCCTTGACACAGGACTTAGTCAACCTCAGCACATACGCCTATAGATATTGCTAGTCATGGTGGCAACCAACACAACTACTACCAGACAAGATGGGGAGGATGCATATCAGGGTTGATACCCACACTTTCATTTGCAATCTGTTGCCTTTCATGCACAGCAGAAACTTGATATATAAAATAATTCCCTTGAAATAAGAAATATGGGAAGCTTTGCTGAAACATCTGCCTTTGTATAAACATGATAAATGAAAGTATAATGTAATAGCTCTGTGTGAACAAATCCTTTAAACGGTTTTGCTTTAACCCTGGGTGGGTGGCATCAGATTTGTTCATATTGTCAACCTCATTTGGCAAAATGCAAATTTCTCTGGGGGTCTAGTCATAGTGATTTTACTTTGATAGAGTTTGTTAGTCTGGGAGGAGGGAATGAACTTGTTTTCTGCTGCCCTGGAGACTAGGACGCGGAACAATGGCTACAAACTACAAGAAAGGAGATTCAATCTGAACATTAGGAAGAACTTCCTGACTGTGAGAGCTGTTCAGCAGTGGAACTCTCTGCCCTAAAGTATGGTAGAGGCTCCTTCTTTGGAAACTTTTAAACAGAGGCTGGATGGCCATCTGCCAGGTGTGCTTTGAATGCAATTTTCCTGCTTCTTGGCAGGAGGTTGGACTGGGTGGCCCATGAGGTCTCTTCCAACTCTATGATTGTATGATTCTAATATTCAGATGTATCTAATGGCACCTTCAAAACTAGCCAAGAGAAAGAAGTTGGGAACATAAGCTTTAATAGACTTAAGTCTGATGCATCCAATGAATCTACAAAACTTTTGCTTCCTACTTCTTTCTCATAGTCTCAAAAGTGCTGTGACATTGCTTTGCCTTCATTGTGGTTTACCATAAAAGATGCCATGGCCTGATTATATCTGCTGACAGGGTTTCTCAAGGCATAATGAGAAATGAGTTTCTTAGAGGTCCTCTGCATTTTGGGTCATCATCATCTATTCTGACCTTAATTGCATTTGTTCTGATGGCTTGCTCCTGGGCTGCAAGAATCAGGCCTTCTGTCTCCTTAGTGTTGCATTCATGAGTGATAACCGTGTCTTCTCCTTATCAACTTTTCCTTCAGTTTTGTCAAGGAGCTGCCCATGCAATGCTTTGTTGTGCCAGCTGTCAGCTCTGGAGTGCAGTCTTCTTGTACTAATTCTTTGTCTGCTGTGCTTTGAGAAGTTTCCAATTACTGACTTCAATTAAAGCAGGTTCTTGGCTTTCCTTTAAATATTCTGCCGGGGGATGTTTTTCTTCTTCAACTGCTTGTTTTACTTGTAAGAGTCGTCTGCCACCAGACCTTCTAGGCAGATAGAGCCGGTCAACATCACTTTGAGCATGTAGTGAATTATGAATGGTCATGAGTTTTCTTGTTTTTCTATCCAAATTGTCCAGTTCTGCCTGTGTCCAGTTTATGATGCCAGCAGTATATCTTATGGCAAGTATGGCCCAGGTGTTTATGGCCTTGATGGTATTGCCTCCATTGAGCTTGCTTTTGAGAATTTTTCCGACCCTTTGAATGTATTCTTTGCTGACCACAGTTTTCACATGGTCATGTTTGATGTTGTCCAGCTGTAGTATGCCCATATATTATTATTATTATTATTATTATTATTATTATTATTATTATTATTATTGATGTAAAGCAGGGGTCCTCAAACTAAGGCCCGGGGGCCGGATTTACCTGGCCCTTGCTTAGGGTCAACCTAAGTCTGAAATGACTTGAAAGTACACAACAACACTTACTTAGGCGACCTCTCATTGTCCGAGGATGATGGTCCTCCAAGATCAGTGTACTGATGGTGAGTCTGTAGGTGATTGTGGAGCCCTATTCTGGATCTGCATCTTCTCCCGCATTGAGAGCATCCGTTTCCAGATGGAAGGTGGTCCTGAACGGGGTTGGCTTGACACGCCTTCCTCTTGGCATGTTTCTCTCTTTCACATTGGTTTCTAGGTGGAAGGCGGTCTCGGTCGGGGTTGGCTTGATGCGCCTTCCTCATGGCACGCATCTCCCTTTCGCCCTCCATTCGTGCCTCTTCAAATTCTGCAGCACTGCTGGTCACAGCTGACCTCCAGCTAGAGTGCTCAAGGGCCAGGGCTTCCCAGTTCTCTGTGTCAATGCCAGCGTTTTTAAGGTTGGCTTTGAGATCCTTAAATCTCTTTTCCTTCCCATCAACTTTCCAATTTCCTTTCTTGAGTTTGGAATAGAGCAACTGCTTTGGGAGATGGTGGTCAGGCATCCAGACACAACAACAACAACATTCCTATCTCATCAGCCAAAAGCAGGTCCACACTTCCCATTGAAATACTAATAAATTTATATTTGTTAAAATTGTTCTTAATTTTAATTGTTGTATTGTTTTTAAGTGTTCTTTTTGCACTACAAATGAGATATGTGCAGAGTGCATAGGAATTCATTCATGTTTTTTTCAAATTATAATCCGGCCCTCCAACAGTTTGAGGGACTGTGACCTGGCCCTCTGTTTAAAAAGTTTGAGGACCCCTGATGTAAAGTCTTCTTCAGCTTGAAGCAAGACAACACTTCCTTTTTTGTTCCTATTTTTGATCTTATTTTTTGACTCCAGGCTAGAAAAGCTGATTGCATTGCATGTGTGTTTTGTGTGTCTTTGTGACAACTTAATACTTTGTGGCTATGATCTGGTGACAAAAAACTAACTATGAAAATGGTCAAGGAATGGGACCTTAACCATACCCACTGTGTCAAGACAGTTTGATGCTCAGTTGTGAACCCAGCATTTTACTGGAGGCTGTGGGAGAGGAAAGATAATTTCCATGATGCCCCATCCCAAAGAAATGAGTAGGGAGGAGATTTCAGCTCAGTCTTCTTAGAAAACCAGTTTTCCCAGTATAGGCTTTCCTTTTATCCTTGGAGTGAACACTTCCAGTACTTTGTCAAGAAACTGCTCATAAGCACAGGCTTCAAAACAAACAGTAGGAGGATGAACTCCATTGGCAGAGTGCCCAGGAGGAACCAGTGGATACAGAATCAAATGAAACAGCAGGATTAGACATGCATTAAACAGCTTCCAAGAAACGACTTTGTCCTTATAATAATCACAAAGCAGCAATGGAATACCAATTCAAGATGCATATTCTGATCAGCTTTTATTTATTTAAGAAAGCAATCATTATGCAGCAGCAATGTGCGTAAGAAGCTGTACTAGAGGAGCAGGAGCCTTTTTCAAAAAAATGCTACATAACTGACAACCGTGTAATTTCATTACCTCGTGACTGCATAGTGGCATATAAAAGCATAAAATTAATGCTACTTGAAAGGGGTTATGAGCTAATGCCCAGCATGGACAAAAACAGGAGTTTTATGAAAAAATGTAGCTGAAGGCAAATAGGAAGGTAGAGTATAAGAAGCGCGAAGTGTGAGCTGGAAGATGAAGGAATGGAAAATGTTTAGGAATCAAAATGCTGGTTATGCATTATATGCAATCTAAACATAAAAGACTAAATTCTAAGTGTACAGGTTCTTTTACAATTGTCAGGGTAGGAGTATCCCAAGTCTTAAGATTTCAGGTGCAAACCTGAGACCATGGAAGAGTCCTCTGTGAAGGCACTGATTATAGCAGGGGTGTCAAACACATTTTCACTGAGGACCACATCAGCCTTGTGGTTGCGTTCAAAGGACTGTTTGTATTGTAAGACTTTATAAATCCATGTCGCTCTTTATCTCACAATTCAGCAGCAGATCAGTTGCACAACTTCAGCGCTTTCCAACTTCAGCTAACCTGCGACCTGTCGGTTTTCAGTCCTGCCGGTTAAACCCCTGTGCCGGCAGGACTGAAAACTGACAGGTCGCAGGTTCGAATCCGGGGAGAGGCGGATGAGCTCCCTCTATCAGCTCCAGCTCCTCATGCGGGGACATGAGAGAAGCCTCCCACAAGGATGATAAAACATCAAATCATCCGGGCGTCCCCTGGGCAATGTCCTTGCAGGCGGCCAATTCTCTCACAACAGGATGCTCCTGACACGACAAAAAAAAGCGCTTTCCAGTAGCTTCTTCCTGCACAGTATTTTCAGTCAACTGTCCCACAAACTGCGGTCACTCAGGAACTCTCCACAGGCACTTGAGCACATGACCGGCCATTGTCAGTTTTACTATTGTTTTCCCCTCCAATCTAGATGACACTACAAACTTACCACAGCACACGGTTATATCTTGTCTTAGCAGACAGGTTCCTTTAATAAATTACACAGAGCCTTCGGCAAACAGCATCACAGCACAAGGAGAGAGAATACACTGTACATGACTTCCTTATATACAATACATTTACACATAGCAATCTCTGATTGGTTCCCAACTCATTGACTTAACTCAAACCCAGGATTGCATCATTCACAATCACCAGGACCAGACCAGAACACATTCCCCAAATGATTCCCTATATACAGTTAATGCATGACAGCATTTCTAATAGAAGCCTATTAGCAGTGCATGACTCAGCTATATTACATTACAATACATTGTAAAACCTGACAATCCAACTATGTTATCCTGGCATTGAAAGCTTTCAAAGATCACCACATAAAATGATGTAGTAGTCCTTGTATTCGACACATGTGGATTATGGTGTAGAGCAGGGGTCCTCAAACTAAGGCCCAGGGTCGGATACGGCCCTCCAAGGTCATTTACCTGGTCCTCGCTCAGGGTCAACCTAAGTCTGAAATGTCTTGAAAGCACACAACAACAACAAATCCTATCTCATCAGCCAAAAGCAGGCCCACACTTCCCATTGAAATACTAATAAGTTATATTTGTTAAAATTGTTCTTCATTTTAATTATTGTATTGTTTTAAGTGTTTTTTGCACTACAAATAAGATATGTGCAGTGTGCATAGGAATTCATTCTTTTTTTTCCAAATTATAATCCGACCCCCCAACAGTTTGAAAGACTGTGGCCTGATCCTCTGTTTAAAAAGTTTGAGGACCCCTGGTATAGAGTAAGCATCAAGGACACTTGCTCAGAGCATGTAGTTCAAATATGAGACATATCATCTGCCAAATAAGAAACTATTTCTCTGGTTGGAAATGAAGTTTTGCAAGCTCCACCATGAAAATAAAAGAGCACCTTTTTCTTTGTGTTTTTGACACTTTTTCAAACAGTGATTTTAACAATAGATGGTTGTAGTCCAATTAAAAACACTTTCACAAACAATAAGAGATTTTTCCAGGCTCTACTCTTAATGGGTTTTGAAAGAATCTTGCTGTCCCCAAATAACAATCATTTCAATGCTACTCATAATTATCCAATGTTTTGAGGAGGGCAAAATGATGAAGATGGTGATAGTCCTGAATGATAAATGATGATAATAATGACAATAATCCAGCAGGGCAATCACATCTATGCATTTCTATTCAGAAATAAACCCACTTCAGTTTAATTAGACCTACTTTTCAGCTTAAGGCCCTATTCATGGTTTTAAGGGCTTATTTTTTAATTGGGTGAGTTGGAGAAGGAGAACAAATAAGAGATACAGGGAGGGAGAGACAGAGATGGAAGATGATGAGTATGGTTGAGGAAATTAAAGTAAGGCCATAGCAACCACTCTGAAGCAAGTACAAGTGCATCACACAGGTTTTCTTTCTTTTTGGCTCAAGGCAGGCTGCATGTGCAAACAAAATATTTCCAAAGCAGATCTCCTACTCTGAGAACATGGCCCAGGTCTGGAGATCTGGGAATCCTAAGGTAGAACATCTCAGAATTTCTTTTTACAGGCTTGAATTGGAAGCGTAGATGGGCGGGGGGGGGGGGGGGGTTGGTGGTTCTCAAGTTCTTCAGAAATTGTCGACATATTTTTGCACACCCCTGCAATAACCATCATAACTTGAGGTGCAGTAAGATAGATTATGATGAAATTTCTGCTAGTATGAGGGGTATTATTTAAGTAAGGTCTGTTTGAACATAAGTACACAATGAAAGTTTATTTCAAAAAAGTAATTTTTTCAGAAAGTACATACTTCACTCTATTTTTTGACATAGTTGCCAAGTTTGTTCAAACACTTATCATACCTCTGAACCAATTTTAATATACCCTCTTCATAAAAACTTGCTGTCTGCTCCGATAACCAAGAGTTCACTGTAATCAAAGAAGGGCGACCGGAGCGGTCCTCATCATGGACGTTGTCACGGCCATCTTTGAATTGTCGTACCCACTTACGCACTTTGCTTTCACTCATAACAGTATCACCGTACACTTCACAAATCTGTCGATGAATTTCTGCAGCAGGCAGGTTCCTTGCTGACAAAAACCGTATCACTGAGCGAACCTCACATGCGGAGGGTGAGTTGATAGTCTTAAACATTTTTAAAGCACAGAACAGAACCGTACAGGTTAGCTACAGAGTGGAAACTGAGCACAGTTGTTCCCGAGGCATGCCGGTACACGACGCACGTGCTCGTTGCGGTATGCGCGCGAACTACTAGTGTCTACAACAAAACGGACCTTACTTAAAAAATACCCCTTGTAACAACCTAGCAGTTACGGCAGTCAGAGAAGTCAATACAATTGTGTTTCTCTGATAACAGAGAGAGAAAAGAAACTAGCTGAAGGATTTTGGTCAGGGAAAGGGAGATAGTAGCCTTTCAGATTGTTTTTATTGCAACTCTCATTGGCCATAGGAGGAATGGAAAGAATATTTGAAACTATTTGCTAAATCCTCTCCGTTCCCCTACAAAAACAATGCAGTCCACACATATTAGAAACAATTATAGTGACAATATTGAAATGACAAGAATCTTCAAGGTTCATTTTCTGTGCAAAATTGCGTGCAGTTATTTGTGCAAAGGACATCATTTTTATACACAAGATTCTACATTTCATGTATAGAGAACAGTAATATGTAGAAATACATTGCATATGTAGAACATGTTGTGTTCTTAAGAAAAACAACTTTTTTCTGCACAAAAATATTTATACAAATTACTGAATTTTGAAGTGATTGAAATGTATACAAAATATGTCTCAAGTTACTGCATTTTGTACATAGAGATATTTGTACATTAATGCTGTCTTATGCTTAAATATACCAGTTGTGAAATTAGTGCAGAATAGGTTCTAAGCTGCAAATATATTCAAAACCTGGATATTTTTCTTGGACTTCTATTGAAGTGTTAATAAAATTGCTAAAATTTCTTAATGTTTCCTTCAAAAAGGAAATCAATGAAGAGTTACATCCCTGATATCCATTGTAGCCAATGGCAATGATGATGTTGATGGTTGTGATGATGATAATGGTGAAAACAATGTAAACTGCAATGCTACATTTGGAAGGCTACAGCTATCTGTTTTGGAATAGATCAAGCAATAGCCTGAAAAGGCAATACACCAAGGGAAACAGAAGGGCCCCCATTGACTGTTCAATGCAATTTCAAACCACTATTGAGGGATGTGGTTTCACTGTACAGATGTATAGATGATTATATTAAAAATCGTGGAATCGGTTTGAGGCCCGGATGCAGTGCACAAACCATTGAGCACTGGTGCACTTCTCTTTGCCTGCTTCGAGAAGTTCTGGCATACATGGGACCATAGAAGACTATGGTTTTTAATAACCCACAAATCCTTTGACAGCAGATCTGTAGCACTGTTAGTTTGTTCTGTTTCCCTGACTCTAAAAATCAAATAGAGAGAATCTTGGTAGATGAGACAGGCTAGATCAGTGTTTCTCAACCTGGGGGTCAGGACCCCTGGGGGGGGTGAGGGGGTGTCAAAGGGGTCACCAAAGACCATCAAAAACAGTATTTTCTGTTGATCATGGGGGTTCTGAGTGGGAAGTTTGGCCAAATTGTATCATTGGAGTGCTTCAGAATGCTCTCGGATTGCAGGTGAACTATAAATTCCAGCAACTATAACTCCCAAATGTCAAGGTCTATTTTCCCCAAACTCCACAGTGTTCACATTTGGGCATATTGAGTATTTGTGCCAAGTTTGGTCCAGATACATCATTGTTTGAGTTCACAGTGCTCTCTGGATATAGGTGAACTACAACTCCCAAACTCAAGGTCAATGCCCACCAAACCCTTCCAGCATTTTCTGTTGGTCATGAGAGTTCTGTGTGCCAAGTCTGGTTCAATTGCATCATTGGTGGAGTTCAGAATGCTCTTGAATTTAAATGAACTATAAATCCTAGCAACTACAACTCCCAAATGACAAAATAAATCCCCCAACCCCACCAGTATTCAAATTTGGGTATTGAGTATTTGTGCCAAATTTGGTCCAGTGAATCAAAATACATCCTGCATATCAAATATTTACATTATGATTCATAACATTAGCAAAATTACAGTTATGGTGCCGCAACAAAAATAATGTTGTAGTTGGGGGTCACCACAACATGAGGAACTGCATTAAGGGGTCACAGCATTAGGAAGGTTGAGAACCACTGGGCTAGATGGAATTTTTGACAGAGTTGTTCATTGCTTTAAAAAATCGGATCTTAGGAGTATAATTTGAAGAGTGTATTGGCCGTTTAATAATGGACACTTCAATATTGTTTGGCCCAAGATAACAGCATCCATGAGAATATTCTTGTACATCTTGCTAAAAGAAGTTAAGATGATTGTTATAAATTCTAACTTCTAAAAACAGGTGACATCTCAATTCCAAGCTTCTTCATGATGTTCTCTTTGCCCCAGATGCCGATCAATAATATTACAAATATAACCCATTACAGCCATTCTTCAAACAAGTCATTGAGTAATCAGGATACTTCCTGAGAAAAATAGTTCCTGCATTGCGTAAGATGTAACATCAGCTGAAATGGAATTATGGCAGGTTTATCCGACTGTGCTCCACTACAAGGTCACTTCTGGATTTAGTAGAAAAGATCTGTGGAACTATGTTATTGAAAGTATTTGAAACAATTCTTCATCATGCTGTTTGCATCACACATTATTAAAGCCTTCCAGGCTCTCTATTATTTCTTATACAGTGGAACTGTAAACAGTTCTCAGGATCCCACAGCCTGTGTGGCCTGATTGAGAGGTTCGGAACCATGGCAAAAGGACCGAAAATTGGCAAAATATCTCATAGACTGAATGTAACCTAGGCCCCTTCTACACTGCCATATCATCCAGATTATCAAATCAGATAATCAAATAACCGGGATTGTGGCGCAGCTGGCTGAGTGTCAGCTGCATTAAGATCACTCTGACCAAAAGGTCATGACTTCGAAGCCAGCCCGGGTTGGAGTAGGTTTCCAACCAATTGTGTGTAGCCTGTTGTCGACCTTTGCAACCAGAAAGACAGTTGCATCTGTCAAGTAGGAAAATTAGGTACCACCTTTAAAAGTGTGGGGAGGCTAAATTAACTGATTTATGAGGCCATAAAGAAGACTCCAGCAAAGCATTCCAGCGAGGAAGCATGCGGGGAATGCGGAAGTACTTCATCAGTGTCGCAGATGGACGATGAAAGCGACAGCTCCCCTGGTGGCCAGAAAAAGTTAAATAGCCTCTGTCTATGTCTGTATATGTTGTATGTCAAAAATTTGCATTGAATGTTTGCCATATATGTGTACACTATAATCCGCCCTGAGTCCCCTGCAGGGTGAGAAGGGCGGAATATAAAAGCTGTAAATAAATAAATAAATAAATAAATCTACTTTGGACTGGATTATATGAGTAGGAGATGTTAAGGATGTATGATTTTATTGACTTTTTTATGACACTCTATTTTATATGCTATGTTTTTAATTGTATTTTATATGTTGGGGGGGCATCGAATTATGTCGAATGTAAACCGCCTTGAGTCACCTTTGGGCTGAGAAAGGCGGTATATTGATTTATTTCATTTATTTACTGTGTTTTTATACTGCATTTCTCAGCCAAAGGTGACTCAAGGTGGTTCAATAAATACAGCAAATAAATAAATAAAAAGAAAGAGTCTAGACCAGTGGTTCTCAACCTGTGGGTCCCCAGATGTTTTTGGCCTTCAACTCCCAGAAATCCTAACAGCTGGTAAGCTGGCTGGGATTTCTGGGATTTGTAGGCCAAAACACCTGGGGACCCACAGGTTGAGAACCACTGGTTTACAGGCTCTCCAAAAATAATCTGGATTTTATATGGCAGTATAGAAGGGGTTCGAGAGTCCTCAGAAATCACCCAATACTTCTCTACCTTCTATTTGCTGACCAATCTTTATTTTTTAAACAACCAGTGTAGGATTCTAGGGTAGGTGCAATGTGCAGACAGGCTTAAATCTCTAATAAAGTGCATCCGGGACATGATGCTGGGCGTTTCCTATTCTGGAAAGGCACACTGGAACAGCCAGGTCTTCAAGCTCTTCCTAAAGACTGCCAACGTTGGGGCTTCTCTGATGTCCTTGGGGAGGGTGTTCCAGAGTTCCACCACAGAGAAGGTCCTGTCTCTCGTCCCCACCAAGCACACTTGTGATGCAGGTGGGATCGCGAGCAGGGTCTCTCCAGATGAACGGAGGAACGTGTGGGTTCATATACGAAGATGCGGTCACGCAGGTAGGCAGGTCCCAAACCATTTAGGGCTTTGTAGGTAAGCACCTGCAACTTGAATTGGGACTGGAAAATGAACGGCAGCCAATGGAGCTCCTTAAACAGGAGGGTTGACCTCTCTCTGTAAGGAGCACCAGTCAACAACCTGGCCACCACCTGCTGGACCAGCTGAAATTTTTGAGCCATTTTCAAGGGCAGCCCCACGTAGAGCGCATTACAGTAGTCCAATCTAGAGGTGACCAAGGCATGGACCACCCCGGCCAGATCAGCCTTTGTCGCAGTTGCCGCACAAGTCTCAATTGTGCAAAAGCCCTCCCGGACACCACTGATGCCTGAGCCTCAAGCGTAAGTGATGAATCCAAGAGGACTCCCAAACTGCGGACCTGTGATTTCAGGGGGAGTGTAACCCCGTCCAGCACAGGTTGCCACCCTATACCCTGATCCGGTTTGCGATCGACAAGGAGGATTTCTGTCTTGTCAGGGTTGATCATCCTCATGTTGGGATGTTGGGATGAAGGCAGAAAGAAAAGAGAAATGGAAAAAACCTGTTTAAACAATAGCTGCCATGTTCTCCCCAAACATCCCATTGCTGTGAATGCTCCTTTCAGTGGTTGAAATTCCTGCTCATCCGTGGAAACCCACCAGGTGACCTTGGGCAAGTCACACTCTTTCAGCTTCAGAGAAGGCAAAAACAAACCCCTTCTAAACAAATCTTAGCAAGAACACTCCATGATAGGTTAATTTTAGGGTCGCCATATATTGGAAAAGACTTGAAGGCACACATCAGCATCTATGATTTCAGGGCTGTTTACAGTGTCCTTCTGATTCATCCTTGATCTCCAAGTCACTTCTCAAAGGACGACAATATGTAATGCTCTGTCAGTTTCTGCATGTATATTTCTCCACATACGATAGATTGCAAGTGTCTCCCATGTTCTGCCACCTAAATCTTTGTGACATTCTTTCTTCTTTTTCACATATGAACTTGAAAAAGTTTTTTTTAGGACAGAAATGCAGGGCACAGCTTGTATACCATTTGCCAATCAATACATTCTTTCACCTCACTTAAGAAGGTCCCCCAGCATTTTCTCTTTACTTCCCAAGGATTAAAAATCCCAAAGAAGTAAATTCTATGAGGTCGGTGTGAGGTGAACATTAAAGGACAAAATGCTTTCAGTCCGTTTACATGCCTGTGACTAAAAGAACCTTGTATATATCTCTGTGTTTTGCTCAACTTCAAAAATGATTGCATTTCAAGGGATTGAAGTTTGCATGTTGGAAATGCAGAAACTTGACATTAATGCATCCCCTGACATTTCCTCAGGGTCAGACTGGAGGTCTTGGCTTTATTTCAGTTAGTTTACAACATGCATACCATCACACGAATTAATATGGCTTTTGTCTTTTGCCTAATGACTAAAGAATGTAACAAAAGATTGTAATGGGAGCAAGGAAGTGTTTATTGGTTTAGGCAGCACAAAAGAGAATCATCGTATTCAAAGGGGTACAAATAATCCTGTCATTATTGTATAAAAAGCATAAGGCACGGGGTGAGAATTGGGAAGTGTGTAGCAACATTTGGCACAAATACTGTAAAGGCAGGGCATCTATCTTTGAGCTGCTCTCAGAATCATTAATCTGGGATTTATATATAGCTGTCAAAATTGCTTATTTGCAAGAAATATTCATATACAGAGAGATGCCAAGCAAAGGGTGTCAGAAGCACTTTACAAAAATGAGATTAAAGCCTTAAACCAAAGAGATGCTGCAGTGCTTATCTCTTGGATAGCTCTGATGAAGTCTAGTTGTGACTGCACATGAGGACTTCACCAAGGATGCCTTTGATATAAAGGGTGATTCTATAAAGAAGAAAGCTCTTGGGTTGTTGTAGGTTTTTTCGGGCTGTATGGCCATGATCTAGAGGCATTCTCTCCTTACAGCCCGAAAAAACCTACAACAACCCAGTGATTCCGGCCATGAAAGCCTTTGACAATACAAGAAAGCTCTTGTCAGATAGATGGTATTTTTAGATGGTAAGATGATGTATCAGATGTTTCTAGACCAGTGGTTCTCAACCTGTGGGTTCCCAGTTGTTTTGGCCTACAACTCCCAGAAATCCCAGCCAGTTTACCAGTTGTTAGGATTTCTGGGAGTTGAAGTCCAAAACATCTGGAAACCCACAGGTTGAGAACCACTGTTCTAGCCCAACCAGTGTGGTAGAGTGGTTTGAGTGTTAGACTACAACTCTGGAGATTGATATTCAAATTCCTGCTTAGCTACAAACACCTACTGGGTGACCTTCGTCAAGTCATACTCTCTCAGTTGCAGAAGATGGCAAAGGCAAACCTCCTCTGAAGAAATTTGTCACAGCTATCAAACTGGGATTCCAAACATTCAACCCCTTCAGAAATTGCACTCTTCATCTAAGGAGGAAAAGCCCAACAAAAAAAAAAACTGTCTTTTAGCAAAGGAAAATTTATGAAGGTATTTACAAATAAAGCAGTGTATTTAGAATATTCAGCTGCTTCCACATGATGGCTTGTAAACACAAAGTCCTTATCTCCAGATAAGACGTCTTCAGACATTGTAACAGTAATACACCTCCAGCAACTCCAGSTCCAGCCTTGGGCTCCAAACTCTCTCTCCAATCTATTTCCAGCCTCGAGTAACACAATGTACTTAGTCTCTATTAGTAGTACTTCAACTCCCACAGGTGGCTTGATTGTTGCTGGCCATACAATGATAGGACATGATTCTTACAATCACTTACCCATTTTTCACTTTAGAAATGATCTAATAAATATAAAACTTTGACAAAATTCTGCCAAAAAAAAAAAAGAAACCTTCCATGATAGGATCACAATAAGTCAGGAATTACTTGAAAGTGCACAGCAGCAATCAGCAATGGAGAACTTCTGGCCCTCTAGATATTGTTGGATTTTAAGCATCATCAGTCCAAGTCAACATAGCTATTAAGAGGAAATAATGGGAGTTAAGGGTACTTTGACATCTTGRTGATCAAATKCCTTATCCCTGGACTAAAAATAACTCCTTAGAACAGCGGTTCTTAACTTGGGGGTCACGACCCCCAAGGGGGTCGTTTGGCCATTTTGGAGGGGTGGCAAGGCTGCCTCCTTTGGCCTTGCCCCCAAGTCTTTGGCCCACCCCCCAAGGCTTTGCGCGAGGCCAGGCCTAGCGTGAAGGAGCCCTCACCTGCCTCGCGCTCTTGTGGGCCAGCCAGGTGAGGGCTCATTCGCGCAAGGCCTGACTTTGTGTAAAGCATGCCTCACTTGCTTTGCACTCTCGAAAATAATTTTATGGTTGGGGGTCACAACATGAGGAACCATATTTAGGGGTCACAGTGTTAGAAAGGTTGAGAACCACTGCCTTAGAACAGTGGTTCTCAACCTGTGGGTCCCCAGATGTTTTGGCCTTCAACTCCCAGAAATCATAACAGTGGGTAAACTGGCTGGGATTTCTGGGAGTTGTAGGCCATAACACCTGGGGACCCACAGGTTGAGAACCAATGCCTAGGGCCCCTTCCACACAGCTGAATAAAATCCCTGTGTGGAAGGAGCCTCAATCTTAGCTTGACCTACCTCACATGATTATTTGTAAAATAAAATAGATTATGACCGTAATGGCCTTGAGCTTACTGTAAGAAATAAACAAACCTCAGATCTCAGATTCACTTCCAGAAATTAGGATTCAGTGCCAAAGGGTATGAAAATATTTTCTTTAGCTCTCATGGCTAGTGCTCATATTCTTGAAGAGAACCATGTGGTTTAAGAGTGAACTTCACTGAACCCTATCCAGAAGTGAATCTTATTAAGAGCATTCAGGTCATTAAGAATGAACTGGATGGTCTCTACAAATTGCACTTTCCCTTATCTTTGTCAAGGCAGGTGTTGCTGGAACTCAAGTTGTGACTTTGCAGAGTTTCTTCATGTGAAGAGCAACTTAACTGCATTTTTGGCACCTGGATTGAGTGTTACATGCTCTTGGACTTTGATGTGCTCCTGCATATCTTAGGTTGTCCTTTAATCCTGCCCCAGAAAGAACCTTTGTCTTTTGGTGCTTCCTGACATCAGTCAAACAAAACTGTAGTGTGCCATTTCTTTAAAATGCCTGCCAGGCTTGAGAAATCCTTTCTTTAAATGAACAAAATCTGCAGACTGGAGACCATATAAAGCTTTGGATTACTCCACAAATATTTTTATCCTAAAGCGGTCCTTCTTAAGCTCCCCTCTTCAATGTCCCAGGTACCTATATGATGTTTGTGTCTATTGATTGCATCTGTTTCTTTCCTGGAAACTTGATGTGAACTGGCATCTCGTAGGTTACAAACCAACGCTGATCATGAACCATCATTTTTAAGTAGCGCTCTTCTCAAGCACGGAAAATCAGTTTGGTTAGATTTACAGTATTTCCAAAAATTAAGTAAAAGTAAATAGTAAGTAGGTAAGTATTTCCAAAAAGTGTTCCTAGTCAATGTTTCTAAGGATTCACCATTTATTTTTTGCGGGGGCATCGCATGTCCACTTTATTTGCTCAGTGTATAGTCAAGAGGGTGATGTTTGCCATTTTGAGAATCTCAGCTGAATGGGTTCAAGTGATAGTTTTATGTTTTACAGAAAGCTTGTACTGGGTGCCCTTGGCTGATACCCAGTAGAGGTTTTGTATAACATAATGTTTGTTATGTTGTATAAGAGAAACCTCATTTAGTGGGGTTGCCTGGTGTTTAAACAATTTTTAGTGTAGATATGTTTTTCTGGTACTAATGTCCATGAGTCAAGAAGTTACCTGAGCTTCATGAATCACAGTGTCAGTGAGACCTTTGAAACTAATGTCACACTCTAAAGCAGATGGTAGAAAAGTATTCTGAGTTATTCACATTTCTTCTTCTCCTGCTCATAGGAAGCAAGAATTAAACTGGCTATTTATCTTGTTAATGTGACACATCTAGACTACTATTTCCATTTGTCTGCTTTTTCACATACCTTACTTAGATATCTTCCTCATTAACCATGTATTTTGTTACCTTCACCAATCCCTGTGTCTGTCTGTCTATATATATATATATATATATATATATATATATATATATATATGGGCTGTGCGGTTTCGTTCGTTAATTTCGTAATTCGTTAATAATTCGTATTTAAAGTGCTTTACGATCCGATATTGAACCATTCAGGAGCAACTAAAAATCGAAACAAATTTTTAAAATGTATTTCGTAATTGTTTCGTAATTGTTTCGAAATTGTTTCGTTATTATTTCGTTATTATTTCGTTATTATTTCCGTATGTCTGGTGCAAGTTTTATAGTTGTTGTTTGTTTTATCAGTGATAAAAAATAAATTATCACACCAACAGTCAACAACAGAGGGAGAGGGAAGCTTCAGAAGTTCCCCCTGTCCCATTTGGAGGGTTTTTTAGCGTATTGCGCAATCGCGTCCGCCATTAACGAATCGATTCGTTATTGTTTCTAAATTGTTTCGTAATTTCGAAATTTCGTAAATATCGAACTTTTTAAAGAAAAATTTCGGAATTCTTTTAAATATCGAAACGCAAAAAAAACCCAAAAAACGAATCGAGTTTAGAAACAAATTTTTCCGTGGTTGCCCAGCCCTATATATATTATATATATATATATATATAATATATATATATATATATATATATATATAATATATATATATATATAGGCAAAGATGATTTGAAGCAATAGAAATGCTTGAAAACTGATTTTCAAATTTCAGTATGACTTGACCTGATGTATACCTCCAGACTAATGCACAGATCAGAGCCTGTCTATGTAGTACCAGCCGTTTTCTTGGGTTCAATACATCTTTCGAATGCATATATTAATGCAAACACATGTAGAAATTCAGATTAACTTTAGCATTATATTTTTAAATGTGCAGATTGCTGAAAGAAAAACAGAACAGCATTTGGGGTGGATATATTCAAAAATGACATGGAAGGAAAATAGATAGATTGGTCTATTTCTCTGCCTGGATCTACACTGTCATATAATACAGCTTCAGAATGCAGATTAACTGTATTGAATTGAATAATATGAGTCTACACTGGCATATACATTAAACCGTTGGGAGAGGTCATGCAGAGTTTTAATATTTACATGAAACTTCTGGGGAAGGTTATCCAGAGCTTTGGAGTATGGTGCCATCTGTATGCAGATGGCACCCAACTTTACTACTCCTTTCCACCTAATGCCAAGGTAGCTGTCCTGACCCTAAACCAGTGCTTGCCATCAGTAATGGACTGGATGAGGGCAAACAAATTGAAACTTAATCCAGACAAGTCAGAGGTACTTAATCCAGACAAGTCAGAAGGCAGACCAGAGAATAGAGATTCGGCCAGTGCTGGACAGGGTTACACTCCCCCTGAAGACACAGGTTCACATTTTGGGGTCCTGGACTCAGCATTGAACCTAGAGGCCTAGGTATCTGTGGTGGCTGGGAGGGCCTTTGCACAATTAAGACTTGTGCACCAACTGCACCCATTCCTTGCGAAGCCATACCTGGTACATGCCTTAGTTATATCACATTTGGATTACTGTAATGCGCTCTACATGGGGCTGCCTTTGAAGAGTACTTGGAAACTTCAGCTGTCCAAAGAGCTGCAGCCAGGTTGCTCACTGGGGCTGGCTACAGGGAGCAGACCCTAACCCTAAACCTGTTACAGCAGCTCCACTAGCTGCCAGTCTGTTACCAGGTACAATTCAGAATGCTGGTTATGACCCTTAAAACTCTAGACAGTTCAGGTCCAAGCTATTTGGCCAACTGCATCCCCTTGTACGAACCTACCCGAGCCCCAAGATCTTCAGGAGAGGTGCTTCTCTCAGTCCCACCTCCATCGCAAGCTCAGTTGGTGGGAACGAGAGAGAGGGCCTTCCTTTTAGGCAGCTGCCTCTTGGCTCTGGAACTCCCTTCCAAGGGAAGTTGGAATCATTGCATATGGGGCATGTATATGGTCCGTGTGATGTTTCTAAATGATGACACCCATCTGTGTTAGCTAGTACATAGTCAGTAGTGAAGGCCTCAGACAATTCTAATATAACAACATCTAGAAGTGACTCTCATACACCACCAATATTATTATGCCTCAGCCCTAACTCTACCACACTGAAGAAACTCCACAAAATGCTTCCAATATGCCAATCATTAAGCACAAAGGTGATGATGGTGGAAAAATATATTCTGCCTACAATGCATGGATGAGTGAGGTTTAGATTGCGTTTGGGCTCAAGAGAGAGGGGGGGGGGAACTTGCTAAATATATATGTCTATTTTTACCTGAGGGGATCATCCTCAACAGCTAGACAAGACAGAACGATATAATACCAATTCAGGATGGAGAAGGGTGAGGAAGGATGAAGTGACAATGATTTGATCAAACTCGTGTCTTCATTCTCCTGCTGCCATCCTGGATGCAGTAATAGCAAGAAATCAATAAGGGACACCTATCACAAGACACTCAATCATCTTTGTAATGTATTTTAAGATCATTGGGTGAACATATACTGTGTTGGAAACTATCTGTCTATCCACATCTGCCACACACTAAAAAATGATGAAGAATCAGTTGTTTGTAAGGGGAAAAAACACTGAGGTATTCTTCACCAGAAAACGCAATAGTGCCAAAAAATAGTCTTGAAGTGAAAACTCTGAAGAATGATATTGCTGGGATATAGAACTCATGTATGAGACCAGTTCTTTCTACACATAGAGGGCCCTTCCACACAATCATATAACCCAGAATATCAAGGCAGATAATCCACAATATTTGCTTTGAACTGGGTTATCTGAGTTCTCACTGCCCTATATTCCAGTTCAAATCAGATAATGCGGGATTTTATTCAGCTGTGTGGAAGGGGCCAGGGAGAGGAGAGAGAGAGAAATAGAGATGGGTTTCAAATGCCCCAAATAGTCTAGAAGTAGAACTTAGATGTGATACAGCCACTAGGCCATTACAGTGGATAGAATGAGATTGGAGAGATTCCAAGCAATTAGTTAAAAGCTTCTCTTTAAAACACATCCCCTTTTATCGATGTTTAAATTAGACTACAAATAGTTCAAAATCAAGTCAGAGTTTGATTTGAGGCTGAAGAATTCACACAGAGGACTAACAGGCAACCAGTGATTCATAGGAGGCAGTGGAAGTATTTTTTTCAATTAGAATTAGAACTATAGATGGGTTCAGATGGAAACTTTTGACCAGGTGCCAGCGGTCTAGTCATACTACACGATTCTTGCTTTAATGTATTCAGTTTTAATTGCCATAGATTTCGTCCTTTGGAATCCTGGGGTTTGTGGTTTGGTGAGGCATTGGAGCTCTCTGGCTGAGAATGCTTCTTCCTAACCTGCAACTCCATAGAAGTGAACAGTGGAGTAAAAGTGTTATGCAACTGGTAGTTGCACAGTGCAAACAGACCCCAGTCTCAGGTCAACAGCAGCTGTTTTGTCACCCACTACCTCGTTGGAATATTGTAAAATAAATCAAATCTCAGGAGGTTGAGAGGCAGAAAAGTGGGCATTTTATTGTCTTGTTTAAAAGCCCAGGAAGGCCTGTCTTTGAAAGGTCTGCTCCCTGTCTTCTCAGGTATATTATCCTAAGTTGTTTTGACAGACCATATTATGCCTTACACACTCGTCTCTGTCTTAAGAAAACCAGAAAAGGCAATTCTTTTGATCCAACCTGGAAGACACGATGTGTGACAGATTGAAAGAAAACTGTCTCCATAGCTGTCCCATACTTGTCAACATTCAGTCGAGAAGGCTAAGTTGACCCTCTCCTTGTCCTTTTAGAAATTGGCAAAGACCTTCTTATTTAAGCAAGGCTTTGCCATGTAAGTTGGGTTGTTGCTTCAAGGAGCTTTGACAACATGACTAGTGATATTATATATATTGGTTATTTATTTGTCATGTCAACCAGTCAATTATATTACATTTCTAACAGAACAAAGCAAACAAACAGACAAAATACAAAATTTGTGAGTTTGGTAGTTGATTAAATGTCCTTTGACCAGTATCTGGCCACTTGGAATGCTTCTGGTGTTGCTGCAAGAAGGTCCTCCATTGTGCATGTGCAGGGCTCAGGTTGCATTGCAGCAGGTGGTCAGTGGTTTGCTCCTCTCCACACTCGCATGTCGAGGATTCCACTTTGTAGCCCCATTTCTGAAGGTTGGCTCTGCATCTCTGTGGTGCCAGAGCGCAGTCTGTTCAGCGCCTTCCAAGTCGCCCAGTCCTCTGTGTGCCCAGGGGGGAGTTTTTCATTTGGTATCAGCCATTGGTTGAGGTTCTGGGTTTGAGCCTGCCACTTTTGGACTCTCGCTTGCTGAGGTGTTCCAGCGAGTGTCTCTGTAGATCTTAGAAAACTATTTCTAGATTTAAGTCATTGACATGCTGGCTGATACCCAAACAGGGGATGAGCTGGAGATGTCTCTGCCTTGGTCCTTTCACTATTGGCTGCTACTTCCCGGTGGATGTCAGGTGGTGCAATACCGGCTAAGCAGTGTAATTTCTCCAGTGGTGTAGGGCGCAGACACCCGTGATAATGCGGCATGTCTCATTAAGAGCCACATCCACTGTTCTAGTGTGGTGAGATGTGTTCCACACTGGGCATGCATACTCAGCAGCAGAGTAGCACAGCGCAAGGGCAGATGTCTTCACTGTATCTGGTTGTGATCCCCAGGTTGTGCCAGTCAGCTTTCGTATGATATTGTTTCTAGCACCCATATATATTGGTGCTTCTATGTAACAGTTTATCAATCTGCTGTTTTTCATTTTCTTATTCATTGTTAACTCTTTTGAGTGTCATTTGTTGACAGAAGGATGGGTATAAACTTTATTAATACATACATTGACTTTCTCAGTGTGGAGGCAGTTTACAAAAAACAGTGTGAATAAACTGCTGCTGGTAAATGTAGGATTACTCCATTAATTTACTGAATTTAGTTATTGAATACATTAAGTGAGTACAGCGTTATGGATATTTACAGCTTAATAATGTCCTTTTAAGGAATGGACAAGAGAAGACACATAGCCCGTGGGTCCTTCAGAACTTCAGTCAGGTTCTGTCTCAATCCTGTTTGTGGATGCCCAAGACTGAACCAGCTACTGAGCTTGTTCCCTTCTATGTTAAGAATTTCATTTGACCTTAACAGTGCTGATGATACATTTAAGTAAGATGATATTTAATAAGTACTCAAGTAATTTCAATTTATCTTCGACACTCCAAATGAAAGTGGTGACCTAACTTGTGAATTGGCACTGTGGCATTTGTAACATATGGCCTTCCAGTCTGGGTTTCAGACAGTTAAAAGATCATTCAGGAAACAGCAAAGGCTTCGAGAAAGAGTTCCTCAATTCAGCAAAGGCCAAAGCATTTTGTTTGTGTTGTCAAATGGTTAAAAGGATATGCCTTCTGCCTTGGCAGCTCTAGCTCAAAGCAGGATTAACTTTGAAAATCAAAACAAGATTTTGGAGTGCACTTAGGTCACAGGAATTTGGAATTTTGCCCAACCCATTGTACAATGGACTAAACACCATTTTGTGGGATTACTGCTTGTATTAAACAGAATAGGCATTTGTAAAATGGCTTGCTTTTATAAAAAGAAATTAGGTGGACTCCCTCCTCCTCGCTGGAAAAACATCCTGATACTTAAATTCACTTAAACATCCTGATTCCAAAACTCCTACTTGGTAATTTTATTATCCATATTGCTGATTAGTATGATTTGTAATTAATTTTGATATGAAGACTTTAATACTTCAATTGGTCATAATTTAGGCAAGGTGGCCTGTGACCCAGAGAGGTTACTGATTACCAGATGTTATGCAGTTTAAATAACTGGTATATTTTGCTTAGTGACTCACAAAGGACTAAACATTTACTGTGAAGCAGCAGCTAGAAATCTTATAGTGTATTTCATCATATAATAGCTGCATATAAGTTGCACTTCCATTTTTGGGGTTATAAATAGGTATTTTTGCTGTTCCTCACATGCTAGTTTTCCCCATTATTCACTTGCCCAGGCAGATAGCAAAAAAAAAAAGTAATAATACTCATCATTCAGTATTTGAATTTGCTACTTTTATTGTTTCAAAACTAAATTCTCATTTTGTTTTATGACTGCTTTTAGGAATCTTTAAAGAGCATTTTAATGTGATTTAAAAAGTTTCTATATTGTTTAATTGGTTTTTATAGGGCCATTCCTTCAGGGGCCATTATGTGCTGGGAGGTCATATAGAAATGCTTTAAATAAATATTGCCCTGTTGGTGCACTTCTCATAGGCAAAGGATCGGCTGATCTGGAAGCAGAATCTCAGACCAGATAGGCTTTTGATCGGAGATATCATGGCTCTTTTTATGTTTTTGCAAATCACTAGCTGTCCCCTGCCACGCATTGCTGTGGCCCAGTCTGGTGATCTGGAAAATAAAGTAATGAGAAAGTGTTGGTTTCTAATATATGTAATTCCTTTATGCTTGTGAGTAAACAGTATTTCTTGTTGTTTCTTTGTCAGTGTTGATGTGGAGAGTGTCTGGTTTGCCTACTCTGGAATATGCAACCTATCATAGTCCTTCTTTAAGGGTCTCTTTCACATCTATGATACTATATCTCTCTGTGTGTGTGAGAATCATATCTATCTATCTATCTATCTATCTATCTATCTATCTATCTATCTATCTATCTATCTATCATCTATCTATCTTTATGACTGGATGGCTCTTTGTCAGGAGGGTTTCTTGCCTTGTTGAAGAGAGTTGGACTGGGTGACCTTAAGTATTTTCTGTTGGTCATGGGGGTTCTGTGTGGGAAGTTTGCCCCAATTCTGTCATTTGTGGGATTCAGAATGCTCTTTGATTGTAAATCCCAGTAACTACAAATCCCAGTAACTACAAATCCCAAACATCAAGGTCTATTTCCCCCAAACTCCATATGTGTTCATATTTAGGCATATGGAGTATTCCTGTCAAGTTTGGTCCAGATCCATCATTGTTTGAGTCCACAGTGCTCTTTGGATGTAGGTGAACTACAACTCCAACTCAAGGTCAATGCCCACCAAACCTTTCCAGTGTTTTCTGTTGGTTCATGGGAGTCTGTGTGCCAAGTTTGGTTCAATTCCATTGGTGGAGTTCAGAATGACTCTTTGATTGTAGTGAACTATAAATCCCAGCAACTACAACTCCCAAATGTCAAGGTATATTCCTAAACTCCGTGTTCATATTTGGGCATATGGATATTCGTGCCAAGTTTGGTCCAGATCCATCATTGTTTGAGTCCACAGTGCTCTCTGGATGTGGGTGAACTATAATTCCCAAACTCAAGGTCAATGTCCACCAAACCCTTCCAGTTTTTCTGTTGGTCATGGGAGCCCTGTGTGCTAAGTTTGGCCCAATTCAATCATTGGTGGAGTTCAGAATGCTCTTTGATTGTAGGTGAACTATAAATTCCAGCAATAACAACTCCCAAATGACAAAATCAATTTTTTGAGTGAAGGACATACATTGGGTTGCTAGGTGTCTTGTGTCCAAATTTGTGTCAATTCGTCCAGTGGTTTTTGAGTTCTGTTAATCCCACAAACGAATATTACATTTTTATTTCTATAGACTTGTGGCTTGATGTTAAGATATAGCGGTGGGGTCGAGAGCAGGGTCTCCCCAGATGATCTCAGACTCCGGGGTGGGACGTAGAGGGAGATACGTTCAGACAGATACACTGGACCGGAACCGTACAGGGTTTTGTAGGTCAAAACCAGCACCTTGAATTGTGCTCGGAACTGAATCGGCAGCCAGTGGAGCTGGCACAGCAGGGGGGTGGTATGCTCCCTGTATGTTGCTCCGGTGAGCAGTCTGGCTGCCGCTCGCTGGACTAGTTGAAGTTTCCGAACAGTCTTCAAGGGCAACCCCACGTAGAGCGCATTGCAGTAGTCTATTCGGGATGTAACAAGAGCGTGGACCATATATACACACATTGCTATTGATCCCCCATTACCTAACACTTAGAATTAATTTAGTATGTTTCTATCTGGATATGTGAGCTTCAATTCTTACTGGGCTTAATTTAGTGTTGGTCCAATTATAGAGGTCAATACAGTTAAATAACAGAAGTCAGAAGGGAGGACTGAAGATACCTTTTCCCTGGTTTAGTGACAGAAAACAGTTGCTATAATCTTCATGTGTCTTCTACAGCTGACATCAGAATCTATAGCTTTGTGTGCACTTTTCTTTGTAGATGGAGCTGTTATTCCCTCCCACCAATAAATCATGGCTTTCCTTCAGATTTCTAGCTGTTTAATGCTGCTCATATTTATCATTTTTGTGGAACCCATCCACCACTACTGCCCCTCCTGTACTCTTAAAATTGCCATTTATTTCGCCCAGAATAGAAAGCATGCATCCATGCTGCATGGATGAAAGCCATTCTTTCTTAATTAGGAGCAATGGCACAGCTCTCCATCTTTCTCTCTGTCTTTGTGAAAGAGGTGAGCAGTTGCTGAGTCACCTTCCTAAATTTCTCTCCTTCACCTAGAGATGGATAAATGTAGTTGTGTTTATAGCAGTACCCGAGATAGATTTCTGTTCATTGATAAATCTTTTAAAAGAGCTGGGGAAGGATGAAAAGCACCAGAAGGATTTGTAACATAAGCCTACTGAAAAGTCAAAAGTTTATTTAAAGGTGACTCTGCTTCAATCATTTAATAAAGCATGTCCCGCACTGGGAGAGAAGGGCTGATCTCACATCCATACATCTTACAACTCTCATTATTAATTAACATATCCTTTGATGACCCTTATAGCCACAATCAACAGATCCATGCATGCAATGGAATGAGTTGTCCTGAAGTGATAGGGTGTACTCCACTATTTTAAGCCATGAATGGTGGCTTTGAATCCTCTCCCTTCAGCACCTCAGGACGAAATATTTGAGCTTAATCATACAGGATAGAATTTGGCTGTCACAGGCATTGTACGATGATGTTTGGAAGGAGAAGAGCTAGAAAATATTGTCATAGAATCATAGAATCAAAGAGTTGGAAGAGACCTCATGGGCCATCCAGTCCAACCCACTGCCAAGAAGCAGGAATATTGCATTCAAATCACCCCTGACAGATGGCCATCCAGCCTCTGTTTAAAAGCTTCCAAAGAAGGAGCCTCCACCACACTCCGGGGCAGAGAGTTCCACTGCTGAACGGCTCTCACAGTCAGGAAGTTCTTCCTCATGTTCAGATGGAATCTCCTTTCTTGTAGTTTGAAGCCATTGTTCCGCGTCCTAGTTTCCAAGGAAGCAAAAAACAAGCTTGCTCCCTCCTCCCTGTGGCTTCCTCTCACATATTTATACATGGCTATCATATCTCCTCTCAGCCTTCTCTTCTTCAGGCTAAACATGCCCAGCTCCTTAAGCCGCTCCTCATAGGGCTTGTTCTCCAGACCCTTGATCATTTTAGACGCCCTCCTCTGGACACATTCCAGCTTGTCAATATCTCTCTTGAATTGTGGTGCCCAGAATTGGACACAATATTCCAGGTGTGGTCTAACCAAAGCGGAATAGAGGGGTAGCATGACTTCCTTAGATCTAGACACTATGCTCCTATTGATGCAGGCCAAAATCCCATTGGCTTTTTTTTGCCACCACATCACATTGTTGGCTCATGTTTAACTTGTTGTCCACGAGGACTCCAAGATCTTTTTCACACGTACTGCTCTCGAGCCAGGCATTGTCCCCCATTCTGTATCTTTGCATTTCGTTTTTCCTGCCAAAGTGGAGTATCTTGCATTTGTTCCTGTTGAATTTCATTTTGTTAGTTTTGGCCCATCTCTCTAATCTGTCAAGATCGTTTTGAATCCTGCTCCTGTCCTCTGGAGTATTGGCTATCCCTCCCAATTTGGTGTCGTCTACAAACTTGATGGTGGCAGGCATTTTGGGCAAATGCATGTAAAAAGTTGTTTCTTATTTATTTATTTATTTACTATATGTATATACCGCCCCTCTCAAACCTGCCTTCTAACCCTTCATCTAAGTCATCAATAAAGGTGGTGTTTTCCTTTTCCCCTAGTGCTAACTGTGGGAAAGATTGCCTTAAAAGTCTGTAGACCTGAGCATCCTGATAAAATGGGACCCAAGATAAAATGGGCATGTCACTTCTTGTACTCACATTTACTTATTTATTTATTATTTACTATATTTCTACCCAACTCTTCATGCCCCGAAGGGGGCTCAGAATGGTTTATAATTCTGGCAAAATTCAATGCCGAATTATGAATACAAATAAATAAATACAACACATTGAGCACCATGCCACTTCCTGTATGACTTTTGTACATTGTAGAGCTGAACAGTGATGGTGGCAGGCATTTTGGGCAAATGCATGTAAAAACTTGTTTCTTCTTATTTATTTATTTATTTACTATATGTATATACCACCCCTCTCAGCCCAGAGGCGACTTGGAGCGGTTCACAAATTTACAACAATTCGATACCTCAACAATTATAACAAGTAAAAACAATCAAGGAATTCTGTTAAAAACAATAGCATATGATATAAAAATATAAAAACCGTACCAAGGCTTAAAACATTATCGTGAGCGTCGCCATGTCAAATCGTTATTCCACTGTGTTATCAAGTAGTTCCATAATTCCGTTTAGTTATGCCATATTTGGGAAGGTCTGCTCAAAAAGCTAGGTTTTCACCTTTTTTTGAAAAGTCAGGTGTGAGGGATCTTATATCTCTAGGCAGGACGTTCCACAGTTGAGGGGCCACTGCTGAGAAGGCTCTGTCTCTCATCCCCACCAGACGCGTCTGCGAAGAAGGCAGGAGTGAGAGCAGGGCCTCCTCAGAACATCTTAACGTGCTTCTCCTTCTATGAGGATGTGCAGCCAAAGTAGCAAAAATCCCCTTTTGATTTTGATTCTGAATTCGCCCTTGTGGGTAGTTCCTTTTGCACAAAAATGACTTTTGTATCCCTACCATGAGACAGAGAAGAATGATGACGCCAACAGTGTTAATTGATCCTCCATACAAAACAGCCCTTAGCTTGCTACCACAAGAACAAGAGAAACAATAATCTTTCCTTATCAGAAGAGATTTTGCCTGCCACTGATACTTAGGGAGGTGAGTTTTAAAGCCCATTACATACATTACAGATAGTGAAACAAGATACTGTTGAGAAGTATGCAACTTAAAGGTGTGGAGATTGACAGCACTAATAGTACATGTAAGAGCAGCCTTTCAAAATGCCTATGCAACTCGTACTTGACTGTTTGCAAGTCCTCGAGGTATAGCCTTGAAGTACTTAACTCCCCTTGAATTCTGTTCTGCAGAACTCATTACCATGCCAACTCAGTCCGAATTGTTCTTACTTTCTGACAACGGGAGTACAGACATTTGCATGCCTTTTTTCCCCTTTCCGTGGCTTTCCCCATCGTTTGGTATTTTTCACTCTTTATACCAGCCTCCCCAGTGTAGTTCTACTGGAATAGAGCTTTCATCAAACCTGCCATACAGGTTTGTTGTAGGAAGGAGCAGAACTATATATGCTACCTCAAACTTAGTATTGGAAAAATAGGGTAAAGAGAAAATGGAATGAGTTTTTTCCCAGTTTCATTGTTAAAACCCTGTTGGAGATATTCCCCATTATGGGGAATATCTCCAACAGGATTTTAACAATGAAACTGTGGGAAAAAAAACTATAGATAAAAGAGCAATCTTGCCTTAGATTGTTTGGGTCTCTCTGCAATATGACATAATCTCTCTTACCTGAGCCTCTTCTCTCTTGCCTTACTCTCAGGGTTCATTGCTTCCTAGAAGCCCTTGGGAGGATGTGGTTGAGTAGCTGTCTCAGCCAATTTCTTTCAAGCACTCCAAGTCAAGTTAGTAGAAACTACTAACTTGACTACCTTTTGGCCATCTGTAGTTTCTACTAAGCTGCTACATAGTTTTGTTGAACTACCAACGAGGTAAAATGAGATGAAAGTGTTTGGCACTATAGGTCAATAGATTTCCACAATCAGGTGTTTATTATCGAAGAGAAATAGGCAAGGACCCCCTGTTTCTTCTGTACTAATTAACAACAACAACAATTTTATTGATTAGCCAGTTGGCCTTATCAAAAACAGACAGTGCAAACACAACATACAACATACAACATACATCTGGTCCTATTAAAATAGAATACAAATATATAGGAATTTATCAACGTAAAACCAATGTAGCTTAGCCATAGATATATGCATCAACTATCCTCGTCTCCCCTACACTGCACCCCAATCTGATCTATGTACTCTGATCTCCTTTTAGCAGCTTTAAACAAATAAAGGGCAACTTGTGTCATCAGAATGGGGTTAAAACCAGCCAACAAAAATGAGGTTTTAGCCGCTGTATCCCAGCTTATTTTATTGCAAATGAAAGGCCATAAATATTTTTTTCCTTTCTTTTTCATATAGGTTGCAGTTATGTAAAATGTAGTTCAAATTTTCCACTTCAGGGGCTCCACAGATACAGAGTCTTCCTTCATATGGGATATGATTGAATGTGCCGTGTCTCTCCATGGATTCAATTTGTTCAAATCTTGCCCTGGTAAAAGTGGTTCTTAGGAATCTTGGCATGTCAGCTTTTAGGTATGGCACCCTCTAGAAATTATGTTTAAAGCACCCTAACCATTTCAGGGATCCTGTGTTTGACAGGGTGGCTATATCTTTCTGGACATCAATATCTAGGACCCTTTGAGTTACAGTCCTTTTTTCAGCATCCCTGTTCTGGCCTAAGGAGGCAATTTGTAATCCGCAGGTGCGGAGGAACCTTGTTAATTGTTGTGACCAGGAAGCTTGGTTTTGGCCATTAGATTGTTCTAAAAAGCACAATTTTGGAAGTCTATTATCTTTGAGATTTTTTATTTTAAACCAGTAATTAAAGGCCCTGATTTTGGCGAGTTCTTCGATAGAATATATTTCTAGCTCTGCTCTGACTGCAGCGGCGGCGGTCTTAATGTCAACACCAAGTATCTGTCTTAGAAATTTTGATTGTTCTTGTTCCAGTATTGGGAATTTGCTTAGGCCCCAGATTTCAGCTCCATATACTATCATGGGGACATTTTTTGCTTTATAAACATTTACTGCACAAACTACTGCAGATGCTGAAGTTTAGATCCTGACATTCCACAGAAAATAATGCACCTCATTGAGGATGGCCATCTCGAGGTAACTACCCTTCAACAATGAATTTAATGAAGATTTAGTAATGACAAAGTTCATGAACTTTTAGTAGTGCAGCATCATTCCAGCARCTATCAATGGAATGGCTAATATTAAACAAAACAATCCTTCCAAAATTTTATTTTTTATTTATTTCGGACATTTATACCCTGCCCTTCTCAACCCCCCTGGGGGGGGGGGGGGAGGACTCAAGGTGGGACTCAATAGCTATCCTATGAGAGATCCTGGGAAATACAGGAGAGTTGGATACTCTAGCCATGTCAGTCCCTCCCTAATAGAATATTTTATCATTTGAAATCTGAATTAAATACATCCCTCTCCTACAGTAGTTGTGGAGAAGCTGCAGTTCCCATATATTGTTAGGCAACAACTCACTGTTTTTCTCACCTTTGGCTTTGATGAGATAGGATAGTGGGAACTGGAATCCAACAACATCTGGAAGAAATCATTTTCCCCACTACTATTGTAGAGCTTGACCATGACCTTTCTTTTGGACTCAAAATGTGTTTGTGGATTTTATAGTCTTTGTTCTGCTCTTTTCCTTGGGCAAATGAAAGCAATGCTTTTGAGCTTTTTAGAGTCATTATAGGTGCCTACTCTGTATCTTTCTAGGGCAGGCACGAGGGTAGAATTTGACAAAAGACAACAGCTTACAAGAGTGAATTGAAATATCATGCCTTTGAACAGTGTAGTTTCACTATCCACATACAGTAACATCCTATGATGAAATAAAGGGCGGTGGGTTAGGGTTGCCAGCATTTGATTTGAAATAGTTGGAACCTAAAGATTTAGCCAGAGGCGGCCCTAGGTAATTTTCAACAGTAAGCAAAGAGTATTTTGGTGCCCCCCTCCCCCCAACCAATCATTCATATATATTTTCTGTTCGTCATGGGAGTTCTGTGTGCCATATTTGGTTCAATTCCATCTTTGGTGGAGTTCAGAATGCTCTTTGATTGTAGGTGAACTATACATCCCAGTAACTACAACTCGCATATGTCAAGGTCTATTTTCTCCCAAGAGCGCCCCTGGGCAAAATCAACTATACTGCGAATGCTTACTTTGCGTAATGGTTGAGCCGCCCCTGGTTTTAGCTCATACCCAACTCTGATGTACCAGCTCTGAAGTTTCCTTTGGCTAGTAGACAGCATTTAGGTCTGAGAAGCAAACAACTTTTTGCTGTTGAAAAAGTACAAGAAACAGACTATTTAGGCAGGTTTTAACCAGAGATTCCAGCTCCTCCCTTCAGTAAACTATCTGAGAAAATTTCAGCTAGGAAGAACATATTTGACACATATGGGAGAAATCACACTGAACAAATTCTGTCAAAAAAAACCTGTGATAGGTTTGCCTTATGGTTGCCTAAAGTCAGAAGTGACTTGAAGGCACATAACAACAACAACAACAACTAAATATATTTAAATAAATCTTATGGGAGAAGGAGGAGGAGAGGGGAGAGGGGGTGGAGGAATGAAATCTAAGGGCACTTGTATACTGACTCTATAATGCAGTTGGAACTAGTTCAGGAGGAATTATTTTGTTTTGTGGATGATGATTACACTGCCATGCCTATAAATGGTTTGAGGCCAGGATAGTTTTTACATTGAACATGTCCTCAAACTGCTGTGCAGGTTTCTTCCCTCACTGCACCCCACCCCACCCTACCCTATCCCACCCTGATTTTTTGCAGTGATGCACATCAGCACATGGAGGCATACTATAGACTTTTAAAAGTGATAGTAACCATTTAAGAGCAGAGGTAATTGATTACCCCTCCTGGGGGTCAATTAGACCTCTGCTTCCCAGCCATGCCTTTGGAGCATTACCTATCAGCCCCCTTATCCCCCTGATTTCAAATTCCACAAAGCACATTAGTAATGGTGGGTGTCTACAATGCACTCTGCATTTTTGCAAAGCTGATTTCACCCTGGATCTGGGTTATACTGGGATATGCTACAGTGAATTTGTATGTCTTGACTCATGTATTCATGAAACTTGTGTCCCCTTTAATATGTGCTACAACATGCAACGGTGGCATGTGTTTTGGGGTTGTTGCAGTTTCAAGTAATCTTGAATTTGCATTAAATGGTCTTGTAGATGGGCACGAGATAATATCCAGGTTTTACTTCTAGGGAACATTAGTATGGCAAAGCTTTGTTATAATCCAGTTTTTCCCCAACTCCCATAGGAAAAAGTTTGGGATGCCACTTGAGAAATGGTCATCTTTTTTACTCAGAAAAGTCTGGTAAAGTACTGGACACTTTGCTCAGACTATGCAGAGGACTTTCTGGCCGTAGGTCTAATAGCACCCACCCCAACCCACTCCCCAAATTTTCATGCAGGAGTTGGATAGATGAGATGACTGATAAAAACAATTTTTAGCATTGAATGTGGAGCAGAATGACTAGTGCCAAATATGATGTGCAATGACATAATAGGATTTGCTACGTGATATGAAACAATCTAACTATATTCGGGGGGTACTTACTCCTTGATAATTATGGTAAAGATTGCAGTCTTAATCTTATTTAATTTTAATATAAGAATATAGTACTTATATGATTCGATAATACAAACAGAAAAAAAGATAATAACGAAGATATATAAAAAGCTACAAGAATGGAATAGAGAAAGAAAAGAAGAAAATGACTACATGAAGAGATAGAACAAAAATATAGGAAGGAAAATAAAGAAAGAGGAGTGGGAAGAAATATGGACTAAAAAACTAAAATATTCATACGCAACCAACCTAAAGGAAAATTGGATTAAAATCACTTACAGATGGTATATAACACCCCATAAACTAGGAAAACGTTATAAAAACGTAAATACAGAACGCTGGAAATGCAGGAAAAAAGAGGGAACTTTCTACCATATGTGGTGGACCTACGAAAAGGCAAGAATTTACTGTAAGAAGATAAAAGAGACAATACAGGAAATGCTGGACATGAAAATATCTCTAAAACTGGAATTATTTTTATTGGGCATGACAAAACCAAAAATGGACAAAAATATGGACAAATTATTATTTTTACTAACAACAGCAGCTAGAATATGCTATGCTAAACTATGGAAATCAGAGAAAATACCAGATATAGAAGAATGGACGCAAAAATACTTGATATAAGAAACATGAACAGACTCACATTCTTATTATCTAGACATAAAGAAACACCGATAAAAGAAACAAATTGGGGAAAAAATAACAGAATACTAAAAGAAGAAGAACTATAAGACAATAATTTAAAATAACGGACTGGACCTCAAATGAAAGAAAGAGAGAAAGAGTATAAACAAAAAAGGAGAAAGGAAAAAGAAAAGGAAGACACCCCAAATGTCTTAACGAGGATGTTAAGATCGTCCGGGGAGGCCCTGCTCTCGGTCCCGCCTGCGTCGCAGGCGCGGCTGGCGGGGACGAGAGACAGGGCCTTCTCGGTGGTGGCCCCGCGGCTATGGAATGCCCTACCCGTAGACATCAGGCAGGCCCCTTCGTTGCTGGAGTTCCGGAGGAGGGTCAAGACGTGGCTCTATGAACAGGCGTTCGGTCAACAAGGCAACTGAACTCATGAAGACGGTATAAATGAACAAAGGAATGGTAGAAGGATTATGAGAACGGAATCTGATTTTACTGAGGCGTTGATGACCACGTTGTTTTGTCTTGTATTGTCTGTCGTGTATGTTGTGTTTTAATCTAATTGTTATTGTTATATAAATTGCATTGTAAACCGCATTGAGTCGCCGATTTAGGCTGAAAAATGCGGTATAAAAATAAAGCAAATAAATAAATAAATAATAAATGACGATACCCAGGAAGTCATAAAGAACTATTTTTTTATAATTTTTATATTTTTATTTTTATTTTTTCTATTTTTTTCTTTTCTCCCTCTTTCCCTATCCTTTTCTATTGTCCTGTCTTCTTGCAATTATTCCCCCACTTTCCCTGTAACTTTTGAAAACACCTAATAAAAATATATTTTTTAAAAAGAATATAGTACCCATATGTGCTTTCCCTGACAAATAGTTAACTACCCAAACTCTTCACTCTGCACTCCTCAGTACTTTTATTGGTATCTCTTGTTCCGTATTTTTCAAAGAAATGACATGTTTCAGTTGTCAGTCTACCACTTACTGATCACAGCTTAATGAATTTCATGAAGGGAAGAGCTAATACCATTTTGGAAGATGGCAGAGGAAATATTTATAGAATTGAGTAAAGAACAAGGTCATGTTGACCAATAGTACCAAGTAAGGGGAGATCAATAAGTAACATTGTTGAAATAGGAAGGAAAATGACTTTTTGACAAATGTAGAGAACTAGCTTGGGTACCTGGTGTTGCCTGAGTATACATTTTTAATGGGACCATTCATAAAATTGTAAAACTAACAATGAGTATTTCGAATAATTACCATTAGAAAATGCATACATGAGCAACCCTGGATGCAGAAGATATCAATAAGTGGTTGTTTGTGGCACACTCTCAGCCTCAGAAAAAAATGCAGACAATCACCTTTTAAATACACCCTTAAACTATTACCTTAAGCACTCTTTTGACCTATTATTATCAGGATATGTGCATAATTGGACAGAATATGGTGGCTTCTTGGATTGACTCATGTGGTCCAAACAAAATGTAAGACTTCAGATTGAGCAGTAAGCAGTAGTTACATCTCGTATGGATTATGTCTATGCCAGAGTTTTTAAGGTTGGCTTTGAGCCCATCTTTAAATCTCTTTTCCTGTCCTCCAACATTCCGTTTTCTGTTCTTAAGTTCGGAGTAGAGCAACTGCTTTGGGAGACGGTGGTCAGGCATCCGGACAACGTGGCCGGCCCAGCGGAGTTGATGTTGGAGGACCATCGCTTCAATGCTGGTGGTCTTTGCTTCTTCCAGCACACTGACGTTTGTCTGCTTGTCTTCCCAAGACATTTGCAGGATTTTTCGGAGGCAGCACTGATGGAATCGTTCCAGGAGTTGCATGTGACGTCTGTAGACAGTCCACGTCTCACAGGCATATAGCAGGGTTGGGAGGACAATAGCTCTATAAACAAGCACCTTGGTATCCCTATGGATGTCCCGGTCCTCAAACATTCTCTGCTTTATTAGGAAAAATGCTGTGCTCGCAGAGCTCAGGCGGTGTTGTATTTCAGTGTCGATGTTGACTTTGGTGGAGAGGTGGCTGCCAAGGTAGCGGAAATGATCAACATTTTCTAATGTTACACCATTAAGCTGTATCGCTGGCATTGGAGAGGGGTTGGCTGGTGTCTGCTGGAACAGCACCTTGGTTTTTTCGATGTTCAATGACAGGCCGAGCTTCTCGTATGCTTCTGCGAAGGTGTTTAGAGTGGCTTGTAGATCTTCTTCTGAATGCGCACAGATGACATTGTCATCAGCATACTGGAGTTCTATAACAGATGTTGTTGTAACCTTGGTTTTGGCTTTCAGTCTGCTGAGGTTAAATAGCTTGCCATCTGTCCGATAGATGATTTCCACTCCGGTGGGAAGCTTCCCATCAACAAGGTGAAGTATCATAGCGATGAAGATGGAGAATAAGTTGGGGCAATAACACATCCCTGTTTGAATTACTCTCCATAATAAAATAAATAAATAAATAAATATATTATTAGATTTTGAAATATTGGTATACATATAGTGAGATATCTTGGTGATGGAACCCAAGTATGAATAAAATAATAATAATAATAATAATAATAATAATAACAACAACAACAACAACAACAACAACTATTAGTTTGGAAAGATTTGATCCCATATCAGGCCCTTCGACAAGTTAAATACATAACTTGACAATTTAAACTAACCTTGAAAAAAGAAGTGCAACCATAAAACAGCTAGCCAGTTATTTGCTTGGAATTGCAAAGTATTGGCTCCTCAAAGCTTTGCAAAGTATGTTCATGTAACCATTAGCCCAAGCATCTGGAATGGAAAATTTGGCATACATTTCAAGCCATGTTCCTTGTCACATGTTCAGTTTCTAATAAGCACATTTCCATAGTATAGGACAAATATTTTCACCAAACATGTGTAACTGTATTTTTAACAAATCAGACTTAATTATTGCCTATACTAATTGTAAACACACTGTGTACAGCAATTAAGTTCGAGTTGAATAGTACATTAATTAGACCTAGGAGTGTTCTAATGTGGGAAATGGCCAGTAATCACCACACAGAGACAGAACATAGAGAAGTGGAAACATCCCATGTGGAGGATAGGAATGGGGAAGTGTAGTAACAGAATTACAAATGAAAAAATATACAGTGATACATTTAGAAGCTTTATACTGATTATTGGAAAGAAGACATTCAGAAATGGAATTCCCATTGGCTAAATGGACAACTGAGCATCAGCATGAATATGTTTGGTGGAAGGAAAGTACCCAATGACAATAATCTGCAAGGGTTTTTCTTCCATTGCAAATTATTACTTCTGTGAAGTCTTCAGTTTGAGACTGGCTTGGAAGCAATGGCTTAAAACCAACTTCCACTCATCTCAGGGCCAAATGTGATATCCATCCCCATCCAAATTAAAAATGAGACATACTATGTTAAGGTTGAAGGATAATAATGTTTGGTGTGATCTGAAACAGAATGTAGGAAGGAGCAAGGAAGATGGAGAAAGGGATGTGTTTAGGCAGAGTTCTCAAAGCCTATACTCCTTAAAATTTACCATGAATGGTAATTATAACAAAATACTTGTAGACTAGAATGTCCTCCTAAATGTGCCCCCTTTGTTTCTCTTGTGGTGAGATTCAAGGTTTTTTTGTCAGAACAATTGTTAGGACATAACAAATGAAAGGTTGAGAAACGTTTTTAGTCCAGTTCCCCACTAGTGCAGAAAATCCATTGTTAAAGCAGCCTTGACAGATGGTTTCACAATCATCTTGCTCATAAATCTCCAGAGAAGAGAGGTTACTAGCTTTTGAGACAATTCCTTCCATTTTAGGTCTGCGAAGGGAGATTAAGGTCTTAGGACGCATCCATGCCAACCATTTAATGCCGTTCAAAGCTAGCTTCAAACGGTGGGTGATCAGACAAACTCTCACAAAAGTGCTTTAAAAACGCCCTTAATGTGTATTAGTGCTCTGTGGTTTGTGTCAATATGGTTGATAGGGAAGAATTGGCTCAAATAGGGTAGCAACAGTGAAGGCAGGATTAATTTGCATATGTGAAGCCGATTGGTCGTATGCAGATGAGATTATGCCAGGATTTGAAAAGGCCGCTGAGCCAGAATGGCAGTTACAGAACTGAACATTCTAAAGGGGCGGAGTCAAGTTTGAAAGAGGCAGTTAGAGATTGTCAGTTAAAAAAAAGGAGGAGCAGTTAGGAACCTCGGTTAGAGAGAAGCAGTTGGGAAATGGAGCTCAAGGTTTAAGGAAAAATAAAAGGCGCCAGTGTGGCCTAAGTCAGAATATAGTTCAGCCAAGAGTATATGAAGAAAGTAACATTTTCATTGATGTGAAACAGTGAGAGTTTCATAGGAAAATTTAACCAAGTGAATGATACTGAATGTAAGACTCGAGACTGTAACAAAACACACATGTAACCATAAAGCATTGGAACCAGAAGCTATAAATAAACTTTGTTACTTCGTTGCTTACCAGAGTGTCTCAAGCCTGTGATATAAAGCACAAAGGTTAAACAGCTCACAAGAAAGCCCCAGCCAATTTAAAAGGGAAACTGCAGCAGTACAAGGCGGTAAAGGGATTTAGAAAGGAAATTCCTTTTCCCCTCACTGAGTCAAAAGGAAAGGCACCTGTAAAAGGACAGAAACAGAGTACGTCCCAGGTATTAAAGTGGTGACAGAAAACTACATATGTGGTGTGGCATCATGTATTCAGTTATGTGCAATGTTACGCCCCACAAGAGTGCTATGGTTTTCTTGCTTTGCAATGCTAAAAAAGGTTAGAATGCAAGAATGGAGATAAAAACAGCTGCTAAGTGATATTGGTGTCCGTTTTAAAGAATTCAAATTGTCCTTGTTGTCACTATTTTTTTGTATATTCTTTAATTGCGGTTGATAATTACAGTCCTTTCCCACATTAAAATATCATAACCTGTTCAACCTGGCCAGTATATTAACACTGGATTCCAGGAGGGGATCCAGCAGAAAATGTTGGGTCAAAAGGAAACTGTGCTCTGCTTGCTAATAGGAGAATGTCAGGCTGCAGACCCAGTACAAACAAATGTTATTATATGTTTCCGGTTAAGGCTGGATGCGATGAGACAACTGTGAGACTTTTCTATCAAATGCCATCTTCTCTTTCAGCAATCTTACGTCTTCCCTTGTACAAATCAATCAAGTTAAAAATTGCCTGCTCAAGTTCACCACGACCTTTCTTAGGTATGGAAGCAGCTTATTTTGGTCACATTTCAGTTATTTCTTGAAGTTTTTTTTAATTACCCTCCTAGCCAAAAGAGATAAATAAAGACAACCGTGTGCGGAAACAATTATTGCATACATTTATGGAAGTGGAGCAATGAATACCTTCATTTTAACATCTGAAGCATATAAGAGGCTGGCTATAGCATTCTGTAGAAGGTTTCACCACAACAGATCTGAAATATTCCAATCAGACATGTATCAGTATGAAAAATATCATTTTAAAGTGTTATATTTCCCCGTTTGAAATAGTGTACTGGAAGATCATTGCAGAAATTATTTTAAAATATGTATATTAACTGAAAATAAGTATTACACATAGTAAGTAGAAGCATAGAATGTCCTTCCTTAAATTCTTACATTGTCTTCCTGTCTGCTTTTGGAGGCTAACATAAGCTAATCCTTCCTTCAGAATGTTCTGTCACCTTGGGGTGCTTTCTGGGCTCTAGGACATGCTTTCTGGGCTATAGGGCGTGCTTTCTGGGCTGTAGGGCATGCTTTCTGGGCTGTAGGGTGTGCTTTCTGGGCTATAGGGCATACTTTCTGGGCTGTAGGGCATGCTTTATAGGCTGTGCTTTCTGGGCTGTAGGGCTGTCTTTTTGCAGCATTTTCTCCTGATATTTTGCTTGCATTTGTGGCTGGCATCTTCAGAGGATCTGTTACCTTGTTCCTCCTGCTTTTTTCATATCCTCTACCATTATATTCCTGACATAAATGCCATTAATATAGCAAAACCAAATGGGAAAGGTGCCACTTCAGGAGTAATGTCCAATTTATGGTCAGCCTTCCATATCTACAGATTCCTAACCCACAGATTCATCCATCCGTGGCTTGAAAATAAATAAATATAACTAAATGGAGGAGAAATTGTATTCCATGAATAATTTCTTAATTCAGTCTCTGCCATCTCCAGTGAGGAAGACTGGGTAACCAGTGACAGAAGAGACATGTTTCCAGTGTTGGGTACCTGTAGAATGATGACTGGCCATAATAGAAAATACTAGGAGCCCCCTGTGGCACCATGGGTTAAACCCCTGTGCCAGCAGGACTGAAGACCAACAGGTCGCAGGTTCGAATCCGGGGAGAGTGCAGATTAGTTCCCTCTATCAGCTCCAGCTCCTCATGCGGGTACATGAGAGAAGACTCCCACAAAGATGGTAAAACATCAAAAAAACATCTGGGCATCCCCTGGGCAATGTCCTTGCAGATGGCCAATTCTTTCACACCAGAAGTGACTTGCAGTTTCTAAAGTCATTCCTGACATACATACACACACACACACACACACACACATATATATATATATATATATATATATACTAGACTAGATGGACAAATAGTTTAGTGTGACATAAAGAAGCTTCCTATTTCTTTTCTCAGGAACACATTGCTGGATATGGGTGCTCAGGAATTAACTTCCCCATGCAGCTGGGAATGCAAGTGCTTTGCCACCTCTTCTGAAGGAGAGACAAAGAAAATAGCTCCAACTGGAGCTATTTTCTGGGACAGAGCTGCAGTTGTTAGCAGCCACCTTCTGAGTTCCATTCAACCAGCAAGCTGACCAACCCTCCTACCCAGTAACAATATAATTAACTAGCTGTCGCCTGCCACGCATTGCTGTGACCCAGTCTGGTGATCTGGAAAATAAAGTAATGAGAAAGTGTTGGTTTCTAATATATGTAATTTCTTTCTGCTTGTGGGTAAACAGTATTTCTTGCTGTTTCTTTGTCAGTGTTGATGTGGAGAGTGTCTGGTTTGCCTACTCTGGAACATGCAACATATAATTGTCCTTCTTTAGGGGTCCCTTTCAAATCTATGATACTATATCTGTGTGTGTGTATCATATCTATCTATCTGTCTATCTATTAGGCCTGGGCGGTTTCATTCGTTAATTTTGTAATTCGTTTAATATTCGTTAATATTAGCAATTACAAAACGATTACAAAACATATTTTCAAACCCGGAAGTGTTTTTAAATATCGAAACGGCATCCTCCATCTTTTTTACGGGCTTCCGCCCGTTTCGGAAATGACGTTTTAGGATGGAGGATGCTGGGTGCGCCGGGAGCCAATCCGGCGCTCCCAAGCACCGTGGCTCATTGTTATTGGGCGGGCTGCCCTTTAAAAGCGGCTCCGCGTGGCCGCATTGCTCATTGCGAAGGAGACGGGAGGTGCGGGAGGGAGGCTTGATAGTTGGCTCTGTCTTGGCTGCTTGCTTGCATTCATTCATTCATTCATTCATTGCTTGTGCTTGCATTCATTCATTCATTCATTGCTGGGAGCAGCGGGGAGGCTTTGCCCTGTTTTCACCCCACAACAGGGTAGGGCAAGCATTTTGTTAATTTTCCATTTTTAAATATTTCTGAAAAATATCTTTTTCTTTTATTCTTAAAAAAATTCAAAAAATATTCTAAAAAAATAAAAGACCCTTGTGTGCCTGTGTGTGTGAGTTTGTCCCTGTCCTGTGGCTGTGTTCGCTCCACAACAGGGCAAGCATTGTTAATTTTCCATTTTTAAATATTTCTGAAAATATTTATAAATAAATATTTCAAAAAAATTCAAAAAATATCCTAAAAACGAAATTAACGAAATTAACGAAATTTCGTAAATACTGAACTTTTTCAAAGGAAAGTTTTGTAATTATTTTAAATATCGAAACGCAAAAACCCCCAAATACAAATCGATTTTAGAAACAAATTTTTGCGTTGTTACCCAGGCCTATATGGAGACACTCATGATAATGTTCTTAAGGAGGACTTTGATTATGTTTTCTTGCCCTGAGGAAGGGAGTTGGATTGGATGGCCTTAAGTATTTTCTGTTGGTCATGGGGGTTCTGTGTGGGAAGTTTGCCCTGATTCTGTCGTTCGTGGGGTTCAGAATGCTTGATTGTAGGTGAACTGTGAATCCAACTACAACTCCCAAATGTCAAGGTCTATTTCCCCCAAACTCCATCTGTGTTCTTATTTGGGCATATTGAGTGCTTGTGCCAAGTTTGGTCCAGATCCATCATTGTTTGAGTCCACAGTGCTCTCTGGATGTAGGTGAACTACAACTCCCAAACTCAAGGTCAATGCCCACCAAACCCTTCCAGTATTTTCTGTTGGTCATGGGAGTTCTGTGTGCCAAGTTTGGTTCAATTCCATCGTTGGTGGAGTTCAGAATGCTCTTTGATTGTAGGTGAACTATAAATCCCAGCAACTACAACTCCCAAATGACAAAATCCTAATTTTTTGAGTGATGGTCACTCCTTGTGTTGTGACATGTTTTGTTGCCAAATTTGGTGTGATTTTGTTCATTGGTTCTTTTGTTTTTAAGGTACTCATTATGCACAGAGCATTTATATATATATAGATAGATCCTGAGTTGTTGTCTCTCAACGGCTGCTCCTCAACTCTGGAAACCCCATCTGCCAAGGAAAACTAGAATGGCCTCCTACAATTGAAAGCCAACTCCCTTTATTTTTCAGACAGGCTTATAAAGAAGAAAGTTTTTAAGATCAAGTCATGCGGTGCTGTGGATTAGCTATGAATAGGTTTGAAATACATTTTAAGAGTTTTAACTGTTTAATTTTAATACAGTTAATATTTAATTCCATTTTAATGTTTGTATGTTTTTTGGGTTTAAAATTGTATTGTATCAATTTTGACTGTAAGCCACTTTGGAGAGAGAAAGTAGGATATTATTAATTAATTAATTAATTAATATGTAGTGGCAAAAATCAATAGAGCATAGCTGGGCACAGCATGAAGGGATCATGTTTTACTGGATTTCTGTCATGTTAAAGATGAACCTGCCAGGGAAAATAAAATGCAGCCCTAATTAATTCAATTGAACACAAGTGAATGAGTATGAAAGAATTCAAAACCAGACAAATCAAAGCCACGTTATAAGGTCTGCTTGAATGGAGAAGTTGTCATTTTCCTCCACATTCAAGGCACATCCAGAGAGTGCCTAAAATGCATGAGCGCACCCGTTTTTTCCCTGGGGCATCCAAACGACGCCTTAGGTAAATATGAATTAATTTGGCACCTGGAAAGTCCCAGGTCTTTCAAGGTATGGTTGCTGTGTGGATTGTGCCCGTGGATGCATTGCATGACTTCCAGTCCCAATCCACACAGGTGTCTCGGGTTTTTGGGGATCCTGGAAAAACCCAAGACAGCCCCCACACCCTCCCAAAACCCCTTTAAAAAGCCTTAAAATTTAAAAAAAATAACTTACCTGGCAACCATTCCCTGTTCTCTGGAGCTCTCCTAGTGAATAGAAATGATGCACCAGGAGAAGGGGGGAGAAGGAAAATCTCTCCCACTACCCCCTTCTCCTTGCATGTCATTTCTATGTGCCAAGCAGGCGTGTAGCCTGGGGGGGGGGGAGGCTTGAGGGGCTTCAGTCCCCCCCTCTCCCCGAAATTCTCATGGTGGTTTGCAAAAATGCCTTACTGGTGCATTATTTAAACTGTTATGTTTATTCATATCATGATCTGATCACCATAATCAATATATCCCATATGCATGGGGGTATTGGGGTAATGATACAAAAGGTTTGCTAGGCTAGACCCTCTTTCACTCAGACTCAGCCCCCTCCCCGAAACTCAGCCCCCCCGAACCCCCCTAAAAATTTTTTGCCCCCCCCCCAACGAAATCCTGGCTACGGGCCTGCAAGCAGGGCATCTGGACACACATTCCTGCAGGATTTTTGAATTTTTTTTGGAGGGGGGTAGGTGTGCGGACTTTAACCTGGGCCCAATCAATTTCTATCTGTTAAATTTATGGAAAAACATGTGATTTTGAAAAGTGTTTTAATTTTTTTAAAACAACAAACAGATCTCTAATGAAATTCTCCACCTAGTGATTCTGTAGGAAGGGCTAAAAATGTCTATGTAAAAAAAAAGAAAAAGAAAAAGAAATTTAATAAATATCCACAACAATCTTGATAAAAGTAGTATTTTCTTTCTTCTCAATTAAAGAATATGTACAACTTGCATTGGGCTTTTGCACAAGCTATTGGTGCTCATCTCCATTTCTAAGCCGAAGAGCCAGCATTGTCCGTAGACACCTCTAAGGCCATGTGGCTAGCATGACTGCACGGAGTGTCGTTACCTTCACATGCAAATGTGATCTACTCACATTTGCATGGTTTCGAACTGCTAGGTTGGTAGAAGCTGGGGCTAACAGTGGGAGCTCATGCCGCTTCCCGGATTCAAACCTGCAACCTTTTGGTAGCATTATTTTAAGCTGGAAAGCCAGAGTTAGGGGATTAGGAACCATGGGGCAACAGGCTTTCCTCAAGACCTTTGTCTTCCATCACTTTTAGACTATGAGTTATATAATTCTCAGGATTCAATTTTTGGAGCTTCTATGAGCATTTGAAGAATCAACAACTCTCTGTTCCTGCCTGAACTATCTCTAATATAGGATGCTGCTTTATGCTGAACCAAATCAATGCCCTTCTAGCCCACTGTTTTTTCTTACACATGATTCTTAATGCATTGCTGTGATGACCATCTGGTTTAATTCAAATATTGAGAGAGACCTATATTTATTAGGACTGTTGCAAGTAGGGAAGGAAGATTAAGGCGCCATCTACACTGCCATATAATTCAGTTTCAGAATGCAGGATATTGGCATTGAACTAGATTATATGAGTTGACACTGCCATATAATGCAGTTAAATTGAATTCTGAAACTGTATTATATGGCAGTTTAATGGGGCCTTGAGCCCTCCCCTTTCAATCACCTTCCTCATATGAAGAATCATTATAACATGTAAGGAAAAAGTTCCCACTTTTGTCAGAAGGAATCTTTACTCCAAAATTGAGTGTTAGGAATTATTTTGTCAGGAGAGGGAAATATTAAACATTCCATGTGAATACACATATGAAAGAATCTGTGGAAATTAAACATATCATCCATGTATACATATTTATAAAATAATCCACTTTTTAATTTATTACATCTGGCCCGGCCATAAGGTTTTAAAATTCTCTGTGTTATTGTTCATATGTAAATTATATTAATTGTACTGTTTTATTTGCTTGCTGTTTTGTTTTTACTGATGTGTTGTTGGGCTTGGCCTCATGTAAGCTGCCCTGAGTCCCCTTGGGGAGATGGTGGCGGGGTATAAAGAAATTATTATTATTATTATTATTATTATTATTATTATTATTATTAACAAAGGCTATGTGAATAACAGTCCAGTAAGGTTGATCCTGTCCTTGGGCATGATGCTACCAACTCAAATGCAAAGAGAAGACGGGGAAACCATTGGTGATTTTGATAATTCCAAAAACTTTATGTTGGACAGAACACTGAAATATGATCTGTACCTGTAAAACTGCAAGACAAACTTACTTACCTTGTTAATTATAAAAACAATGTAATCATTTGTCAAAGAACTGACTTAAGACTTAACAGACTTGACAAGGTCCATATTTATTATGAGTGAGAGTACAAAACCAAGATTTCAAGAAGCTTGGCTTCAACTTTTTGTTCATTCCAAATCAACAAGGCATGTGAGATAATTTCCCAACAATATTTTCCATATTCAGAATTATAATTTATGTTGTTTTTCTTTGTGTCTTATTTATTACATACTAGCTGTCCCCTGCCATGCGTTGCTGTGGCCCAGTCTGGTGATCTGGAAAATAAAGTAATGAGAAAGTGTTGGTTCCTAATATATGCAATTCTTTTATGCTTGTGAGTAAACAGTATTTCTTGTTGTTTCTTGTTGATGTGGAGAGTGTCTGGTTTGCCTACTCTGGAATATGCAACATATCACTGTCCTTCTTTAAGGGTCCCTTTCAAATCTATGATACTATATCTGTGTGTGAGAGAGAGAATCATATCTATCTATCTATCTATCTATCATGTATATTAGGGCTGGGCGGTTTCGTTTCGTAATTTCGTAATTCGTTAAAAATTCGTTATTTTTTTTACGAAGCGATAACGAACCATTCAGGAGCATCTAAAAACGAAACGAATTTTTCAATTCATTTCGTAATTGCTTCGTATTCGTTTCGTATTCGTTTCGAAATCGTTTGGAAATCGTTTTGTTATTATTTCCGCATGTCTGGGGCAAGTTTTATAGCTGTTGTTTGTTTAATCAGTGAAAAAAAATTATAAATATCACACCAACAGTCAACAACAGAGGGAGAGGGAAGCTTCAGAAGTTCCCCCTGTCCCATTTGGAGGTTTTTTAGCGTATTGCGCGGTCGCGTCCGCCATTAACGAATCGATTCGTATTCGTTTCGTATTCGTTTCGTATTGTTTCGTAATTTTACGAAATTTCGTAAATATCGAACTTTTTTAAAGAAAAATTTCGGAATTCTTTTAAATATCGAAACGCAAAAAACCCAAAAAAACGAATCGAGTTTAGAAACAAATTTTTCCTTGGTTGCCCATCCCTACTATCTATCTATATTTATGACTGGATGGCTCTTTGTCAGGAGGGCTCTGATTACATTTTCTTGCCCTGGTGAAGAGAGTTGGACTGGATGGCCTTAAGTATTTTCTGTTGGTCATGGGGGTTCTGTGTGGGAAGTTTGCCCCATTTCTGTTTGTGGGTTTCAGAATGCTCTTTAATTGTAGTGAACTATAAATCCCAGTAACTACAAATCCCAAATGTCAAGGTCTATTTCCTCCAAACTCCATCTGTGTTCATATTTAGGCATATGGAATTTTTGTGTCAAGTTTGCTCCAGATCCATCATTGTTTGAGTCCACAGTGCTCTCTGGATGTAGGTGAACTACAACTCCCAAACTCAAGGTCAATGCCCACCAAACCCTTCCAGTGTGTTCTGTTGGTCATGGAAGTCCTGTATGCCATGTTTGGTTCAATTCCATCATTGGTGGAGTTCAGAATGCTCTTTGATTGTAGGTGAACTATAAATCCCAGCAACTACAACTCCCAAATGTCAAGGTCTATTTCCCTTAAACTCCATCTGTGTTCATATTTGGGCATATGGAATATTCGTGCCAAGTTTGGTCCAGATCCATCATTGTTTGAGTCCACAGTGCTCTCTGGATGTAGGTGAACTACAACTCCAAAACTCAAGGTCAATGCCCACCAAACCCTTCCAGTATTTTCTGTTGGGCATGGGAACCCTGTTTGGCCCAATGCCATCATTGGTGGAGTTCGGAATGCTCTTTGATTCTAGGTAAACTATAAATCCCAGCAATGACAATTCCCAAATGACAAAATCAATTTTTTTGAGTGGAGGACATAAATTGGACTGTTAGGTGTCTTGTGTCCAAATTTGGTGTCAATTCCCCCAGTGGTTTTTGAGTTCTGATGGTAGCACGAACTAACATTACATTTTTATTTATATAGAAGATTATAGCTGGGGTGGGCCTTTTTTCTCTTGCTCTTGAAAATGCTAATATGTCCATATCACACATCAGTGTTCACAGAATATGATTCAGTTTATAAACACCATGCTTCTTTTTTGTTTTCTTTAAGCCTTCGCAGTCTCCTTTTATATTTGAGCAGCAACAAAACAGGTTGATTAAAAGGCTGAATTTACTAGCAGGAGAGCTGCTCAGTTTTTAATGCATGCCTTACTTCTTCTAAGCAACGGAGAATATAGCTGCACTTTATAGCAGTATAAATATGGCTGTCTTAGATTAAATAGGCCCTTTGCTTCTAACCTGTAACTTTAATGGGCCTGCTTCATACACTTCAACTAGGAGGACGGCTGTCTACTTAATCCACCTGTCTATGAGACATCCCATCCCACCCTTCTATGAGGTACATGATAAATGTTATTACATAAGGTGGCTGCCTAAACCTGAGTTGCTGCAGTAGTTGCCAGTTTTCCAAAGGGATGAACCTTGGAAAAGTTATTTTCCTGGGAGATTCCAGAAGCTGTGCTTTGAAAAAAGAGAGATTTTCCAAGCTCTTGCAGAAATATAAACCTTTAGTCAAAGAGTTTATCTTTCAATGTGGTTTTCCGCTCCAAATATCTTGGGTTACAATTCTCACCTTTCCAAGAAAATGGGCAAGAACAGTGGGAATCACCATTCAAAATAGTCTAGAGATTGGAGAAAGCATGGATGTGGTCAAAATAAGAAGAACAAAGCTACCCTATATATCAGTTTTCCACAACATAGTTCTCTCTTCTTACATCCCCAGTTTTCTATCCAGAACAACCCTGTAAAATCAGTTAGGGTTCTGGTATTAGTTCAATTTCATAGATGGATAAAGATTAATAGAGATTTGAATGTCATTCTTGTTACAGTATATGCATGTATTTTTTAAGTAAGGTCCGTTTGAACATAAGTACACAATGAAAGTTTATTTCAAAAAAGTAAATTTATTTTCAGAAAGTACATACTTCACTCTATTTTTCGACATAGTTGCCAAGTTTGTTCAAACACTTATCATACCTCTGAACCAATTTTAAAATACCCTCTTCATAAATCCTCGCTTCAACTGAAGCCACCAAATTGTCTGTAATCAAAGAAGGGCGACCGGAGTGGTCCTCATCATGGACGTTGTCATGGCCATCTTTGAATTGTCGTACCCACTTACGCACTTTGCTTTCACTCATAACAGTATCACCGTACACTTCACAAATCTGTCGATGAATTTCTGCAGCAGGCAGGTTCCTTGCTGACAAAAACCGTATCACTGAGCGAACCTCACATGCGGCGGGTGAGTTGATAGTCTTAAACATTTTTCGTCTCCTATGTGTGTGTGTGTTGAGGAAAAACACCTGGATAATTGAAGCAATCAAGCTTGAACCACTCCCTGAATGGAGTATAACATGAGGAGTGTTACTAATGGATTTTGGGACTTACTGAACCACTTGCTTCAAGACTTGTCTCCTTGCACCATTGAGGAAGAAGAAGATGCATGGATTTAATGCATAGGACTTTGTGTGAGTTTTATTTCTGCAAATGGACTGAGTTATTTTCAAAGCTGGATATTTTTTATGAAGCTGCTTATTTGACTCTGTTACTTAAGAGTAAATTTTGTTTTCCCCATTTACTTGGCTCATAAATGGTTTTTTTTTGTGTGTCAGGAGCGACTTGAGAAACTGCAAGTCGCTTCTGGTGTGAGAGAATTGGCTGTCTGCAAGGACGTTGCCCAGGGGACGCCTGGATGATTTGATGTTTTATCATCCTTGTGGGAGGCTTCTCTCATGTCCCCGCATGAGGAGCTGGAGCTGATAGAGGGAGCTCATCCACCTCTCCTCAGATTCGAACCTGTGACCTGTCGGTCTTCAGTCCTGCCGGCACAGGGGTTTAACCCACTGCGCCACCGGGGGCTCCTTTGTTGTAATAAATACAGTGGAACCAAGGAAGCACAGATTCCAGACTGATCTGGAATGTCCAGAGGAGGGCGACTCAAATGATCAAGGGTCTGGAGAAAAGCCCTATGAGGAGCGGCTTAAAGAGCTGGGCATGTTTAGCCTGAAGAAGAGAAGGCTGAGAGGAGATCATGTATAAATATGTGAGAGGAAGCCACAGGAGGAGGGAGCAAGCTTGTTTTCTGCTTCCTTGGAGACTAGGACGCGGAACAATGGCTTCAAACTACAAGAGAGGAGATTCCATCTGAACATTAGGAAGAACTTCCTGACTGTGAGAGCCGTTCCGCAGTGGAACTCTCTGCCCCGGAGTGTGGTGGAGGCTCCTTCTTTGGAAGCTTTTAAGCAGAGGCTGGATGGCCATCTGTCAGGGGTGATTTGAATGCAATATTCCTGCTTCTTGGCAGGGGGTTGGACTGGATGGCCCATGAGGTCTCTTCCAACTCTTTGATTCTATGATTCTATGGTTTAGCTTTCGTATGAACCGCAACAGGTCTTCTGTGTTTTGTTGGGCTGTATGTTCCAGCAGCCCTAGCCAGCATAGCTAATGGTGATTGATGTTGGGTTTTTCAGTCCAACAATATTTAGGGAACTACACACTTCCCATCCTTTTTCTAGGTAAAAACACTAGGACAGGCATCTTCAAACTGCAATCCTCCAACTGTTTGAGTCTCCAACTCCCAGAATTTCTTACCATTGAACAAGCTGGCTAAAACTTCTGGGAGTTGGAGGGCCAACACCTTGAGGGCCACAGTTTGATAATGCCTGCACTAGCTGGTACATTATACTGGTTCTGTGGAGACCAAAATCCACTGAATGTGGTAATATGAAAATAACTAAATTAACTCAATGTATATATTACAAAAAAAACTGCCACATTCACATTAAGTAGAAACAACTGGTTCTTCTCTTAAAGTATAAAACAAAGTCTTCATTTGAGAAAATGTCCAAAATGTTCTATATATTCGCAGTTTGTACAAACTAAGTTCTTTCAGAACCAGCTAAAACTCAGTATAGAATCAATCACTTTGCAACCTGCTCCACTGAAGGTGTAGTATATGCCATCACCTGTCCCTGCTCACTTATTTACATTGGTCAAACAAGTCAAGTTCAGCCCTGAATCATTTCAAGTACAGATTTTAGAGGTGGTTACTCCACCCAGAGACATTGACTTCCAAACTAAACTTTTACAATGGGAATCCTTTTGGATCTTTACCCTGCAAACAGAACATCCAAAAGGGTTAAACAACACCAATTCATATGACTGTTTTTTATAACAGAGTAGGTTTTACCCCAATGTATTCTGAACTAATAATGATGTCACTATCACCTAACCAATGGACTTGCTATGTTAGTAATGGGTTGAGTTATTTTGATCCTATACTCGCCACAGAATAAAACGCCTTGCAGGGTATATTGCTCAACAAAGAATAGCTGTGACTATTATATTATTTTTGTTTCATAGGTATTATATTTCTCTATGTATGGTTTATAATTCATGTCACAATGTACTTTTAGCCACTATCTATGTCCCCTTAGGATCCACCCCTCCAGAAGACTGTTGGTGAATTTCTCACCTCAAAAGTTGAGCTTTTTTTTATATATAATTTGAGTAAGTAGGGTGTCTGTATATATTCTTACAAACTTGTTATAACAAATTGTTCAATTGTATATTTGTATTCATGATATGTGTTGTTTGTAGACCCAACCACCTGACAAAGGCCCTTGTGAGTCGAAACCGGTTGCAGGTTGGAGTCAATTCATGTGACTACTGGAGTCTACTCATATGTAATAAAGAACAGGACATTTTCTCAAATGAAGACTTTGTTTTATACTTCAAGAGAAGAACCAGTTGGTTTCTACTTAATGTGAATGTGGCAGTTTTTTTATATGTGTATTTGTAATGTATACATTGAGTTAATTTAGTTATTTTCATATTACCACAATCAGTGGATTTTGGTCTCCACAATTTCAGGGAAACCCATTTTTCTTTGTGACATTATACTGGTTCCCCATAAACAAGCCATTCTTGGTCCTGTTCAGGCTTGGAACCGAATTTTAGAGTTGATACCATATATCGAGAGTGGTTATGGCAGAGGGAAATTGTCTTCAGTATATGGTTGAAGAAAGAGATTGCAAGTGAATTCCATAGACAAAAGCTTTGAGCTAGGTGGTCCTCCTCCAATCCAGATAGGTCCTTCCATGCATTTGAAATAAAATACCTCTACATCACTGTGACAGACTTTCGTGGCCAGCTAGAGTGATGGATAGATGAGCTGAGAAGGTTAATCCTTTTCCATTTTTCACCCTTACATATTTGTTTCAGCTGGGTTTTTTTTCACTGCCTCAAGGTGGCCAATTAATCTTGCATTCCTTCATTCTAACAAAAGAACTACTGCAGACAGATCGCATTGTTCTTCACAAAGGTTCTATATTTTGAATGTGTACCAAGAAAAAGAGAGCACACAGGCAAAACCGCATTGCTTTATGAAGACTCTTCTGGGAACTGCATTATTCTGTCCTCTTCCCCATACCACCTCACCTTCTTAAAACTACAGATTGTAGAGTGGACTTTGAATAAAAGACATTTTTTAAAAAGACAGTAGGATCCCCTTTAGAAGAAATAATGCTCTGTGTATCTTCAACATGGGTGAAGTTCACTGCTTCTAAGCTTTAAGGCAGTGATCTTTTAAATAAAAGTATAGTCCTGTGAAGGCCACCTCTCTCAATGGGATATATCTGGTGCTACCTGAAATATAAGATTTTCTGAATGCGTATAGTGATCCAAACTTTGATTTAACTTTAAATGGAAAAAAAACCTATAAATCTGTATCTAGCATTAATAGTTCATTGGTGTAAATTCATTAATTCATAATTAAGTAAAATATACGGATTATTTTTATGTATCTTTCTATTTCCTTCCCTCTGTGACTAAAGGTAGATTGTAAAATAAATAATGAACATTACAGAAATACTAAAAAGTTATTGTAGGTTTTTCCAGGCTATATGGCTATGTTCTGGAGGCATTTTCTCCTGACGTTTCGCCTGCATCTACGGCAAGCATCCTCAGAGGTAGTGGGGTCTGTTGGAAGTAGGAAAATGGATTTATATATCTGGAATGACCCAGGTGGGGCAAATCACTCTCAACAAAAGATTCCCCCCAGGCACTTCCAAGCCATTAAATGCTAATCAAGGTGGTCAGTTGAAACATTCACACCTAGCTCCAGCAGACAGAAGTCCTTTGCCCCACCCGGGGCATTCCATAGATATATAAACCAATTTCCTACTTCCAACAGACCTCACTACCTCTGAGGATGCTTGCCATAGATGCAGGTGAAACGTCAGTAGAAAATGCCTCCAGAACATGGCCATATAGCCTGGAAAAACCTACAACAACCCAGTGATTCCGGCTGTGAAAGCCTTCGACAATACACTAAAAAGTTATGTTTGTATTTTTCAGTTTGCAGCAAAATCCCAAATATGTAACTTCTACTTGTTCAGTAAGGTGTCTGGGGGCCCCTCCAGACAGGTCCTATATCACGGGATCTGATCCCAGGTTTTCTGTTTATCTCAGATAATCTGGCAGTGGTGCCTCATATAATCCACTTTAAAGCAGGAAACCTGGGATCAGATTCTGGGATATAGGGCCTATCTGGAAGTGCTCTAGGAAACCCTAGCGTTTGCTGGGGGCTTCTGGTTAGCAAGGCAATGAATCGTCTCCATATTTTAGTCCAAATTTTAAAGGAGCTATCCACAGTTTGTGGATAGCTCCTTTGTATCTGAAACATATTCAGCTCTTTGGAAATTTCCTTTGCAGTTTTGTTAAGCATCAGAAAAGACTCATTGCTCAATTGACACAGAGGGGCAACCTACATCTACTTGTTGGATAGAAGATGTGCACCATTGAACTGGCTCATAACAGATCTTATGGCCCGTTATCATATGATTTGGAGCCCCCGGTGGCGCAGTGGGTTAAACCCCTGTGCCGGCAGGACTGAAGACCGACAGGTCACAGGTTCGAATCCGGGGAGAGGTGGATGAGCTCCCTCTATCAGCTCCAGCTCTTCATGCGGGGACATGAGAGAAGCCTCCCACAAGGATGATAAAAACATCAAATCATCCAGGCGTCCCCTGGGCAACGTCCTTGCAGATGGCCAATTCTCTCACACCAGGAGTCACTCCTGACACGACCAAAAAAAAAACCCATATGATTCCTTGTTGTTTTCCTCATTTCTGTACTGCCTCATTCAACCCAGGAAGCCCCTATGTAGCAACGTGATTTCCCCAACAACCAATGAAACACAAGGATATTAGGCATTCTTTCAGTTACAAGTCAACAGGAGGGACTATAATATGTTGGGTGTATACGGGAGAAGAGAAAAATGAAATCCTCTTTTGTGCACATTTGAGATACTTTGTCATAATTATCTTCTCATATCAAAAAAAAAACCACTTACAGCAAATCAGTTTGAAGTTCTCTTTCCAAATTAAAAACAAAAATGATTATCCAATTCACAGTGGTATACAATATGCATTCCACAGCTGTCATTGCTTTGTGGGAAGAGAGATTTTTAATGTTCATGCAGCACACGATTAGGGCCCTTCTGCTGTCAAATTATAATAGCAGCTTTGCAGTTGTGTGTGGGTTTTCCCCATGAGCTGTGTATTGCTTGTAAAGATTCACGTATTTAAAGTTAATGCGATTTTCGAAGGGGTTTTACATATCTGCACACGGACACACACACACACACATATATATACTAGCCTTCCCCTGCCACACGTTGCTGTGGCCCAGTCTGGTTATCTGGAAAATAAAGCAATGAGAAAGTGTTGGTTTCTAATATATGTAATTTCTCTATCCTCGTGGGTAAACAGTATTTCTTGTTTCTTTGTTATTGCTGATGTAAATATTGTCTGGTTTGCCTACTCTGGAACATGCAACATATAATTGTCCTTCTTTAGGGGTCCTTTTCAAATCTATGGTACTATATATGTCATAAATGTGTGTGTGAATCATATATTTATACCTATGGCTGGATGGCTCTCTGTCAGGAGGGCTTTATGTTTTCTTGCCCTGGTGAAGGGAGTCGGACTGGATGGCCTTAAGGCAGCATTTCTTAACCTTGGGTTTGGGACCCCTGGTGGGGGAGTTGCGAGGGGGTGTCAGAACGGTCACCAAAGACCACCAGAAAATACAGTATTTTCTGTTGGTCATGGGGTTTCTGTGTGGGAAGTTTTCCCCAATTCTGTCATTGGTAGGGTTCAGAATGGTCCTTGTTTGTAGGTGAACTATAAACCTAGTAACTACAACTCCCAAATGTCAAGGTCTATTTCCCCCAAAGTCCATCTGTGATTATATTTGGGTGTATTGAGTATTCGTGCCAAGTTTGGTCCAGATCCATCATTGTTTGAGTCCACAGTGCTCTCTAGATGTAGGTGAACTAGAACTCCAAAACTCAAGGTCAATGCCCACCAAACCCTTCTATTGTTTTCTGTTGGTCATGGGAGTCCTGTGTGCCAAGTTTGGTTCAATTCCATCATTGGTGGAGTTCAGAATGCTCTTTGATTATAGGTGAACTATAAATCCCAGCAACTACAACTCCCAAATGACAAAATCATAATTTTTGAGTGACGGTCACTCCTTGTGTTGTGAGAAGTTTTGTTGCCAAATTTGGTGTGATTTCGTTCATTGGTTCTTTTGTTTTTAAGGTACTCATTATGCACAGAGCATTTATATATATATATATATTAGGGCTGGGCGGTTTCGTTTCGTTAATTCGTAATTCGTTAAAAATTCGTTATTTTTTTTATAACGAAGCGATAACGAACCATTCTGGAGCAACTTAAAAATGAAACGAATTTTTAAATTCGTTTCGTAAATGCTTGTATTTGTTTCGTTATTGTTTTGAAGTCGTTTCGTTATTATTTCCGCATGTCTGGGGCAAGTTTTATAGTTGTTGTTTGTTTTATCAGTGAAAAAAAATTATAATATCACACCAACAGTCAACAACAGAGGGAGAGGGAAGCTTCAGAAGTTCACCCTGTCCCATTTGGAGGTTTTTTAGCGTATTGCGCGGTCGCGTCCGCCATTAACGAATCGATTCGTTATTGTTTCGTTTTTGTTTTGTATTGTTTTTTAATTTACGAAATTTCGTAAATATCGAACTTTTTAAAAGAAAAATTTCGGAATTCTTTTAAATATCGAAACGCAAAAACCCCCAAAAAAGAATCGATTTTAGAAACAAATTTTTCCGTTGTTACCCAGGCCTAATATATATATGTGTGTGTGTGTGTCTGTGTGTGTGTCTGTGTGTGTGTCTGTGTGTCTGTCTGTCTGTGTGTCTGTCTGTCTGTCTGTGTCTGTGTCTGTGTCTGTGTCTGTGTCTGTGTCTGTGTCTGTGTCTGTGTCTGTGTATATGTATATGTGTATGAACTTAGGTGTTTTGGGTGTACACGCATACACAAAAAATGTTTGGAGGTTACCCTCCTCTCTGGAAAAACGTATTGCTTCCTTTTTTATCACTCACAGTCAGCATTCTATTTAACAAGCTGGAGTTCCTTCCTTGTAGCTAAAACATTTGATCAGTGACATCTGTATTTGCCATGTGTTTGCAATGTACTGTTATAAATTAGGCAGAATATCATCTATTTTACTGCAATGCAGCTTTTACTGCAAAGTACCACTTTAAAAATATTCTAACCTACAGAAGAATTCAAAACTTGTTTTTTCCCACTGGCTTTTGTCTGGGAATTTGCATGACCTGCCCAATTCATGGGAAACCATTAAAGTTGTTCAACTGATATATTTCTCACAAAGCCTCAGAATTAGGAGTTTGGGACACATCGTTGCCAGAGAGTTGAATGTGTTATAATCTGCTTTGGCATCCTGCTTTCCAAGAAGTGATTTACTCTGTTGATTACTCAATCTCAGAGGGCTGGCTCTTGGCATTTTACTGCCTGATGCAAAGGACACATATGTTATGGCCTCCCTGCATGCAAGAACACATATGGAAACTTACTTACTTACTTAGGTGATCCCTCGTTGTCCGAGTAGGATGATCTTCCAGGGTCAGTGTGCAGTGTGTGGTGGGTCCGTAGGTGACTGTGGAGCCCTATTCTTGATCTGCATTTTCTCCTGCAGTGAGGGCATTGGTTTCCAGGTTCAAGACGTTCCTGGTCGGAGTTGGCTTGACGTGCCTTCCTCTTGGCACATTTTTCTCTCTT
>NW_026846588.1:116523372-116539838 GCF_025583915.1 Anolis sagrei ordinatus | reverse complement strand
GGAGCAGATTTTGGTGCTGTGTGGAAGTGCTTGTAGACAGCAAGTAGATGCAACATTTAATCTAGCATCACAATTTGGCAGTGATGTCACATTCCTCCTTATGGCAATGAAAAAAAATACTTCTCAAGATTACCAGAAAGGCCAAGATGCTGCTCCCCTCTCAACAATTAAACCATCCCTGTAAGGAAAGCAATGCAAGGAAGAGGGAAATAGTGCCCTCTTGACACTCTTTAAGCAGAAATATTAAATGCCATCCAAGGGGTGTGCCAGACTATAGGAAATAACCGGGGGATATATTAGCCTTGAAGGGACACCTGTTCACATTATTTTATAGCCTCAATTATGTGGCACTTAGCCAGCTTTCACTGCCATGGGCTTATATTTTTCCAAGGTAGAGCCAGCTCTCTCAATAAAAGACTGAAGGAACTGCAGTCATATAAATTTGCACTGCTGGAAAGAGAATTAATCTCAGAGCGGGCACATCATATTTTTTTTTGAAAAAAAAAGAGATTACATTCATATACATGTTTGTGTGTGTTGTGTTTTCTTTATAGTACTTTATAACATCATTCCATGATCAGACTCAGATTTTATCTTCCCTCCAGGCACCTGATGAGCTCCATGACCAAGTATAGATTTGATTTGATCTCATGTGGAACCACTTAACCTATGTAATGGGCAGATGGCATATTTTGCATTATCAGCAGTCCAGTGCTTAGTTGTATCATTTTACTTTTCTACTTATGAATATTAATTTGTATAAGGAGAAAGTTCCCAATCACCTAGCATTTATTTATAGGAGATACTAAGGTGTGATTTTGGGGGGTGAGGGCGGGGAGGGCGGAATTGAACACACATAGGCCTCTTCCACACAGCTGTATAAATCCTGTTATCTGATTTGAATTATATGCTGCTTTCAGTCTATATAATTATCATTCTATTGTATTAATATTATAGAATCATAGAATCATAGAGTTGGAGGAGACTTCATAGGCCATCCAATCCAACCCCCTGCCAAGAAGCAGGAAAATTGCATTCAAAGTACTCCCAACAGATGGCCATCCAGCCTCTGTTTAAAGCTTCCAAAGAAGGAGCCTCCACCACACTCCGGGGCAGAGAGTTCCACTGCTGAACGACTCTCACAGTCAGGAAGTTCTTCCTCATGTTCAGATGGAATCTCCTCTCTTGTAGTTTGAAGCCAGTGTTCCGCATCCTAGTCTCCAAGGAAGCAGAAAACAAGCTTGCTCCCTCCTCCGTGTGGCTTCCTCTCACATATTTATACATGGCTATCATATCCCTCTCAGCCTTCTCTTCTTCAGGCTAAACATGCCCAGCTCCTTAAGCCGCTCCTCATAGGGCTTGTTCTCCAGACCCTTGATCATTTTAGTCGCCCTCCTATGGACACATTCCAGCTTGTCAATATCTCTCTTGAATTGTGGTGCCCAGAATTGGACACAATATTCCAGCTGTGGTCTAACCAAAGCGGAATAGAGGGGTAGCATGACTTCCCTAGATCTAGCCACTATGCTCCTATTAGATGGCAGTGTAGACTCAGATAATCTAGTTCAAAGTAAATAATGTAAATAATCTGGTTAGATATTCTGGATTACCGTATATGGCAGTGTAGAAGGGCCCATACTCTTGCTCTCTTGCCTGTATACACACACAAATGCACACTTTCCCAAAAGAGAAATACGCGCCTTTTGTTTTAAACCAAAATATTTAGGGTTGATAAGATTCTGACCACAGATTGGTTCAGAAAACCTTATAAAGTCACAAATTGACAGGAGACCCAAAGGCACATAAAGATACCCACAAACACACATATAAGCTCATTGATCTGTGTTTCATGGAAGAATATCTTTCTTCTTAGTAGATATCTAACACTTCCAGAAGATGGCAGAATTGAGAAAACAGCAGCATCAGTGAATAATAGCAGTAAAAACACCAGGCTCGTAGCCAGGATTTTGTTTCGGAGGGAGCTGAATTTGAGTTGGGGGCTGAGTCTGAGTGAAAGAGGGTCTACCCTAGCAAACCTTTTGTATCGTTACCCCAATACCCCCATGCATATGGGATATATTGAGCATGGTGATCAGATCATGATATGAATAAACATAACAATTTAAATAATGTACCAGTAAGGCCTTCTCGCGGACCACCATGAGAATTTCGGGGGGGGCTGAAGCCCCTCAAGCCCCCCCCCCCGGTTACATGCCTGCACAGCACCCACCATTGTTTTATATGAGAGAGAGGGTATTGAAACCTGTGACCAGCAGTAACTTATAGTAGCTAGAGTTAAATTATAAATATGCACACAGAGAGTGTAAGAAAATAAATAAATGGTTCTTGATGCCTTGAGTAAGTGTTACTGAAGATCTTGAACTTGAACTTCTTTTAAAAAATAACCAGACAACATTTCTGTTGTTTAGAGTCTTCAGTAATGATTCCCAGTCCCAGCAGTAACATTTTATTCTCATCCAAAAGGAGATTTTATTTTGTTTTTAAAAATTCAGGGGTTGGTTGGATCGATAGAAAAATCTCAAGAACTTGTAAAGTTCAATGCTTGCAGTTCATACTGTATTCCTTGGACATTCTTCCTCCTTCTTGCTGTGGGGCTGGGAGAGTATAGGCATTCTCTTACACTTTACATAAAGGATTTAAAAATTGTTCCTATGAAAAAGAAAACATACTCATAATGGGTCTGAAAGCCAAACCAAGAATGAATAAAGGGATCTGAATGACAACATAGCCAAGTTGCCTCCAATGCCATACAGCTTCCTTGATCCTCCCCCTTACTGTTGTCTTCTGCTGGAGAAGTTCTAAGTTGATATAGAAATGGGATAGAAATAAAATTTTATTATGACCAGGCCTGTAGTGGGGGGGGGGGGGGGGGGGGGTAAAGGGTTCAACCCACCTGAAATTTTTCAAGTTAAAAACAAAACCTGGTTTACTCATGAATTTTAACTGGTTAACCAAATCCCCATGCTAAGTCTATGAGACACAAAATCCCTCCAGAACTGCAAGCACTATCTCAAGCAAATATTGACAATTTATCCACACTGTCATTACTTGCAGCAATAGCCGATGTAGCGAAGCAACCAAGTTGGGGGGGGGTGTTGAATGCTCTCATTAAGGAGGCCAGACTTGGTGGAGGTGGTTGACAGGTGGAGTTGCAGGCTATTGAAGGCTGCTCTGCCCCCTGCTGTGCTCTTTGCTTCAGCGTGAGCTAGGAGGCAGGTTTCAAACCCCCCCCCCTGAAATTTTCAACCCCCCTTTCAAAACTCCCCTCCCCCCCGAAATTTTCAACCCTCCCCAAAAAAATTTTCTGGCTACTGCCCTGATTATTACTAAGACTTTACGAGGGCTCTGGTTTCTTTGTCCTAGTCTCAATAAACCCATTGTTAGGATTGTTTTAACTGAATAATAATAATAATAATAATAATAATCATTTATTTGTACCCCGCTACCATCTCCCGAAGGACTCGGTGCAGCTTACAAGAGGCCGAGCCCAAATACATCAGTAAAAACAGGAAAAATATTTATTTATTTATTTCGGTTTCTTCTACCCCGCCCTTCTCACCCCAAAGGGGACTCGGGGCAGCTTACAAAGGCACAATTCGATGCCAGCATCACATAACAGTAGTAAAACAATACAGCAGCAATTAACAGTTAAGCAACCGTTCCTGCATTACAACAATAAAACCAATAAAATCAGTAAAACCAATACAAACCCAATTACTCCTCATTGACGGTTAGCGTTCGCTATCTCATAGTCCAAATTCCCATTCCACATTTTCATTTGGGGACTATTTCATCCTAGATATTCTGGGTTTTTTTTCTCCAGAATGGACATCCCAGGGTTCCTTTCTCTCTCCAAATTTGCATGACCCGCCCATTGCCTCTCCCTTAACCCTTTCCTTCCCATTCCTATGGCACACAACAAATAGGAATTGATCAGCAACTGAACAAGATTTAGAGAAGTTGTAGTTCACCTACATCCGGAGAGCCAATCAACGATGCCACAGATGCCCATGATTTTGGGAATTGCAGTTCACCCACATCCTTATGCATTTTCTAATGGGAACATTCATAAAAACAATAGGAAGGACTGGCTACAAATTACCAAACTGATATTACCTAACAGCCCAAAACAAACTGTCTTTTTCAAATAACCTGGGCCAACATAACATACTGGAGGGGTTTGAGGGGGGTGGGGATTGTAGTTCACCCTGCATCCAGAGATACTACCAAACTTCCCAAAACAAACAATGCCTTTCTCAAGTAACCTGAGCATCGCCGGGTTTCCAAGCTAATCTATACATAAAATTACCTTATCCATGAATATACAGTAGACTTTCAGTTAATCAGATTTTTTTTAAAAAAAATCTCTCAAGCAACTGGTAAGAAAAAAAGACCCAAGAAATAATACTTTAAATAAAAAATAAAACAAAATCAATTTTAGCTGAAATGAAAGTTTAAGTTTGTTTTTATTTGTCTAAATTTGCTTTTAATTACTCTATTTTGATATTACTATTACGTCAATACAGAGTTCATGGTATATTTAACTGAGAATCTACTCCATAATGTAGTCTGCCCTATCTTTTGAGTGACATCCCATCGAAAACAGCTGTTTTGACTCCCATTTCATCTCATATCCAGCTCTTTCAACCATTCCTTTCCAGATGTGTTCCCTTTCCACTGCATATATTCCACTTTGCCATTGTCCTAAATTGTGATTCCCAGAGCTAGACAAAGTATGCAACATGTAACCCAATTATTTCAGAACTTAAATTATTACTTTCAAGCACTTCCCAAATTTTAGCTCTCTCTGGAAGTTGTTATGGCAGCATCTGCATTTTGAAAAACATTTCATTACAGGCTGTCACTTAATGCTGCCCTTTTTGTACTAGGTAAACAGCTTTGAATGACTCCTCTTATCTCTCTTCCCAAACAAAGATCTTTGTATAAAAAGAAGAAAGAAAGAGATGAAAACACAACAGTATATGTGAGCAATTCTAATGATGCCAAGGACGACTTGTATAATCAAAATTAGAAGTACATTCCATTGTTATCCTGAAACAATTTATTTCTATTTGTCCTGTGTCAGTCTTTGAGATAAGTCTGTCAATTGCTGTATTCTAAAGTGAGTAATTTCTAACTCTTTGACTGATTCATTTCCACTAGCAATTGAATAGCATGTTAATATTGAGCTCCGCTATCTCCAGGTTTGGCTAAGCCACCAGTGAGCAAATTATGTCCCACAAGACAATCTTGGATTGCAACTCTCATCAGTGTTAGCCTGCTTAGTTAACAATGAAGAATGCCAAAAATTACATACTGATGACAACTAGAAGGTTGTACTTTTCCTTTATTGATAATGAACATTTGCTATGAGATTGGACTCAGAGGATAACCGTATAGTTGTGAAAAAGATAACTATTTTACTCAAACAATTCTGGTTGGTTTGGCCCGTGGAGGCAAGCCTGCCACTATATTCCTGAAAAGAAAGTATTATAATAAAGCACTTCCCCGGTGACGCAGTGGGTTAAATCACTGAGCTGCTAAACTTGTTGACTCAAAGGTTGCAGGTTCGAATCCGGGGAGCGACATGAGCTCCTGCTGTTAGCCCCAGCTTCTTCCAACCAAGCAGTTTGAAAACATGCAAATGTGGGTAGATCAATAGGTACTGCTCTGACGGGAAGGTAACGGTGCTCCATGCAGTCATACTGGCCATTAGGCCTGGGTAACAACGGAAAAATTTGTTTCTAAAATCGATTTGTATTTGGGGGGTTTTTTTGTTTCGATATATAAAATAATTACAAAATTTTCCTTTTAAAAAGTTCGATATTTACGAAATTTCGTAAATGGTAAAAAATTAACGAATCGATTTCCGAAACAATAACGAATCGATTCGTTAATGGCGGACGCGACCGCGAAATACGCTAAAAACCTCCAAAACCTTCTGAAGCTTCCCTCTCCCTCTGTTGTTGACTGTTGGTGTGATATTATATTTTTTTTTCACTAATTAAACCATAAAACTGGCCCAGACATGCGGAAATAATAACGAAACGACCTCAAAACAATAACGAAACGAATACAATATCGAAATACGAAGCATTTACAAAACGTTTTTGAAAATTCGTTTTTTTAATAATTGCTCCAGAATGGTTCGTTATCGTTTTGTAATTGAAAAAATTAACGAATTATTAACGAATTACGAATTAACGAAACGAAACCGCCCAGCCCTACTGGCCATATGACTTTGGAGGTGATTACGGACACCGCTGCCGGCTCTTCGGCTTAGAAATGGAGATGAGCACCAAACCCCAAAGTCAGACATGACTGGACTTAATGTCAGGGGAAAACCTTTACCTAATAGAACAAAAAACAAGGTTAAGAAGAGTTATTATTGTTATTTATTTATTTAAAAGTTTTGTATACCGACCTTCTCACCTCTCTTGAGGGACTGAGACCGGTTTCCTTTCAAGGACTATGAGTCTGACAGTGCCCTGAGCCTGTAACCATGCCAAATGGTGAGATTCTGAGTTATTGTTTTAAAAAGTCATCTTTTTCAACATCTGCAAAAAGTCACATGGCACAGGCATGTAGCCGGGGGGGGGGGCTTGGGGGCTTCAGCCCCCTCCCCGAAATTCTCATGGTGGTCTGCGAAAAGGCCTTACTGGTACATTATTTAGACTGTCATGTTTATTCATATCATGATCTGATCACCATGATCAATATATCTCATATGCATGGGGGTATTGGGGTAACGATACAAAAGGTTTGCTAGGGTAGACCCTCTTTCACTCAGACTCACCCCCTTCCCCCGAATCAAACTCACTCCCCCCTCCCCCGAATCAAAATCCTGGCTACAGGCCTGACATGGCACTTTAAATACCAACACTTTAAAAATTAGAATCACTAGAACTTTTTTCTTTCTGAAGTGGACAAGGTACCTCTTCACACAGGCTTTTTGGGATGCACCATTGTGCCTGCAATTGCTGATGAAAAGGAAGGTGCTCAGGGCTGCTTGTGGCTACCCGTTTACCCTCCCTCCTCCCTGCATCATATGGAGGGGATGGGAGAGGGTGCTTTAGTACCCTTTGCCTCACCTCATCAGATAGCAGAAAGGGTGGCAATGTGTGTTGCCCTGCTTTCCTTTCTGTCTTGGCACAGGAAAATTAAAGGAAAAGTATGGATAGCTTCATTGGAGCTACCCAAATTATACTTTTTGCCCTGTAGTGTATGGGAAAGCGCCTTTCGGCACGATTCCTCCACTTTGGGAGGAAAATGAGCAGGGCCTACAGCATGCTGTGTGATGGTGCACAGCAAGCTCCATCCTTGCCAGAATTAAAAATGGCAAAATGGGGCAAAAATGCCCCATGTGAAGAGGAGATATGATAGCCATGTATAAAAATGTGAGAGGAAGCCACAGGGAGGAGGGAGCAAGCTTGTTTTCTGCTTCCTTGGAGACTAGGAAACAATGGCTTCAAACTACAAGAGAGGAGATTCCATCTGAACATGAGGAAGAACTTCCTGTGAGAGCCGTTCAGCAGTGGAACTCTCTGCCCCAGAGTGTGGTGGAGGCTCCTTCTTTGGAAGCTTTTAAACAGAGGCTGGATGGCCATCTGTTAGGGGTGATTTGAATGCAATTTTCCTGCTTCTTGGCAGGGGGTTGGACTGGATGGCCCATGAGGTCTCTTCCAACTCTGTGATTCTATGATTCTGGGTCCTAGGATATCTACCCCTTTTGGCTTTTGAATAGCCTGTTCCTTATATTTCCACCCTGTTAATATTGACATATACCAGACCATGTGTAGCCACATTGATTTTTCTTTATTTCGCTTCTTATACAGTGAAACATAGTTCAAAATATCATGCAGAACCTTATATGATGAGCATTATTTAGCTAGCCTGACTAACCTGGAATTTTCTTCGTTATTCTGGGCAATGGTTCTCTTTGCTTTTGTACTGGAGTCTCTATAGGAGATTGAAGCAAAGGCTTTTGACAGACAAACATGCTTTCACATTGAGCTATGGGCCTTTTGAGCAAGACTAACCAGAAAGTCAGTGAAGAGGAATAATGGGAGCTAAAATCCCACAAAACCTGGAAAGTCACTTAAGTCTAACCCTGGATGAAATGGTCCTTCTGAACTATTGCAGTGCTTTCAGATCCTGCCAGCTGTTTTGTATTTTACCAGTCACCTGAGGAAAATGTGAGAGTGTGGGTTGGATGCCTCTACCTCATATGCATACTAATGTGAAGCATAATTTTGCAACATGACCTTGAAAAGATTAAATCTCACTCTCTGTGTGAATGTTGCACCAAAGACTTCTAACATGTATTTTAGGTGAAATTGTGGCTTGCATTTGATATGTCTGAAATAGCTCTCGATTGACTTGACTGATTTCTTACTTTCTGAATTAACTTTTGAAAATAATATCTTAAAAATTGACTTATAGCTGTGCAATGGTATCTTATACACTTAGAGGAACTCTATAAAGCTGCCTTAGATAGTATGGACAAGTTTCATAGAACTTGGAAACACTTTCTTTAAAAGATTCAATTTATGTTTTGTTACCAGCACCTAGCTCAAGTTCAGTTGGTGTTTGTTGTCTTTATCGATCCAAGGACCTCATCAGATGGAGCTTGGGAAGTGTCCAAGGATGCTTCCCCATCAGTCTAGCATTGGATGGCCAGGCTGCCCACCCCACAATGTTGCTGGACCTCTTCCAAAGGCCCTGCTCACAGTTGGAGTGGAAATATCACACAACTCTTCCCACCCAACATGTTGTGCTGGCTCCAATGGAGCCAACATGGATCTTGATTGCTTGGGCGACCCTTCCGACATGTAACGGGGGAAGTGTTGCCACAAAAGAGTGGTGCATGGGGTGATGGATTCACCCCACTGCTCCTCTGTTTCTTTGGTGAAGCCAGGAGAAGTGGGATGCTTCACCTGGCTCATGTGATAAGGTCAGATATATTCTTTCTGCTAAAGGCAGGACATTGTTTTGCTAAATTTGTCATGGACCTAAACCAGGCATTCAGTAGTTTGGTAAGACAGTTGACTACTTTAAACTAGGAAAGACTCAGGTATATTGATACAGGGAAAGATTCAAATATATCCAGGGCTTCCAACTACAGATGATGCTGATGACAGTGACAATGATATTCTTTTCTGAAATCTAGGATATAAGGCATTTTACAGTAATAAAACTAGACATAGCTTTAATAATAATAATAATAATAATAATAATAATAATAATAATAATAGCAAACTATTTATATTCTCCCCTATCTCCCCAAGGGGACTCAGGGCGGATTACAGTACACATACACGGCAAACATTCAGTGCCATTTTTGTATAGATAATACAGAGACAGACAGAACAGAAGGAGGTGTGTTGTCTTGACTCAAAAACAAACAACTAAATACAAAAGTCAAAAAGCTATTAAACTATTCATAAAGTTTTAACTAATTGAAAATAATTAAAAAACAAAATACTAATAGACAAGTGTACTGCAATTATGAATTGAGCATTAAATGGGAATTGCAGCCATCAGTGCCAAAGCATCAATGTATATGCCACCTCCATTATGAGACTGTATTCTCCTGTATATCAGTTGTTGGAGGACTGGAGGTAGGAGATGCCATTGAACTCAAGTCTTACTGGTGAGCCTCCCATGTGTAAGAGATTATTCATTCTGTGGACAGAAATCTGGAATTAACCAACAGTCTTAAGCTCAATTATCCTTGAACTGTGTAACTGTTAGTGTTGACCTTGTCCCTTGGCTAATGACCATATGATTTATTTTGTTAACCCTTGACTTTGGCCTATTCTTGGTTTTACTTTACTGCCTATTCCAAGTACCCCTTCATCTCAAGGGAACTAACCCTGATACTAACAGTTAAAAGACTACCCTTCACAGCTGGACTCAGGCCTGTAGCGAGGGGGTGGTTTTAGGGGTTCAACCCCCCCCCCGAAATGTTTCAGATTTTTTTAAAAAACCTGGTTTACTCATGAATTTTAACTGGTTAACCAAATCCCCATGCTAAGTCTATGAGATGCAAAAAATTAAGAGTCCCTCCAGAACTGTAAGCATTATCTCAAGGAAATATTGACAATTTATTCACACTGTCATTACTTGCAGCAATAGCCGATGTAGCGAAGCAACCAAGTTGGATGTGTGTGTGTTGAATGCTCTCATTAAGGAGGCCAGACTTGGTGGAGGTGGTTGACAGGGGTGGAGCTGCAGGCTATTGAAGGCTGCTCTGCCCCCTGCTGTGCTCTTTGCTTCAGTGTGAGCTAGGAGGCAGGTTTCAACCCCCCCCCCCGAAATTTTCAACCCCCCCACCCCAAAAAAAATTCACACACCCCCCGCCAAAATTGTCAACCCTCCCCGAATTTTTTTTCTGGTTACGGCCCTGGCTGGACTTGCAAGAATGTGACTTCTGAACTTCCTACTACCTGTGATAGTGAACATGAATCAGATGCCATAGGTTGTCAAAGAGCCATGCCTAGCAACTTTGCTAGAGTGACTTAGACTTTACAAAGTTTCTTTCTGTGGTGTCTGAGAAACACCAAGGACATCTCTCTGGTACAGATTAAAGGATATTTTAAATGCATGTTCCATCCCAAATGGCCTCCTTGCTATCTCTTTGGACTGTCCTTAAATTGGGGCAATAGCACAATGAAACTGTATAAATATTTTTTTGAAATCTATGAGGCTGCTCAAAGCATGTACAGTTATTTACTTAATAGGCACATGCCGCAATCACTTTATATTTTATTCTTCCACTGTACATTTCAATTAACTTGATTGTGGCATTTCAAATTGTTTAGGAATGACATATGTGTGCGACGTAGTGTCTGCACTTATCAATACCCATTAGTTTCACTGTGTCCCTTTTGCACAGGGACCCTCTTCCTTGTCATTGCCTGGCAACTGGACTGCCAGACTTGATTGGATTGTTATTGTTGCTGCTTCTACATAAATAATACATTCAGTCCTCTGCTGCATTATCTACTTAGGTTAAATTTAACCTACAGGGGAAATTTGAATTGTTTGAGAGGTGAAAGCATTTGGAGTCAAGCCTATATTAAGTTAGACTGTTTCTCATCCAACAGAAGTGGGAGAAATTGAGTAAATGGAATTAACAGAATGATTTATATATTAGAATTAAATTTGTTCACCAAAACTAATAGATGCTTGGAAACTAACTGCAACGGGATGATCTGGGTTGCTCAAGAAGACGAAATGAATCAAACAGCTATGCTTGACTTTTCCAGTTGTCTTTTTGTTTTAAGGATTATGACCATTTTTCATTTGAGTATAAAGGGAGAATCCACAAGAAATAATTAGTGTTCTGAACTATGCTCTCCTATTGGGAAGAATCTTTATCCTAATTTTAAGCAAAGCAACTCAATTTGGTTGAATGAGGAGAGAAGTTAGACCTGACCTTTCTTACCTTTTCTATATTTTTTTTTCATTTTTACCCCTAGAGGAAGAAGTTAAAATGTTGCTGGGATTTGCATATGATGAAAATGTAAAAGTGATTAAAATGCTTGCAAGCAGATGAGGGAAATGTGAATATATTTTCCAAAGATTCTGTTCTAATTCACACTTTCAAAATTATTTCATCCAGTTATTGGTTTGGACTCCATCCTCTATGCTCATAGAAGCAGTTCTTAATGTTGGTTGGTTGATCTTTATATAAAGAACTAGCGGTCCCCTGCCACGCGTTGCTGTGGCCTAGTCTGGTGATATGGAAAATAAAGTAATTAGAAAGTGCTGGTTTCTGATATATGTAATGTCTTTCTGCTTGTGGGTAAACAGTATTTCTTGCTGTTTCTTTGTCAGTGTTGATGTGGAGAGTGTCTGGTTTGCCTACTCTAGAACATGCAACTTATAATTGCCCATCTTTAGGAGTCCCTTTCAAATCCATAATACTTTATCTCTGTATGTGAATCATATATATCTATCTATATCTATGGCTGGATGGCTCTCTGTCAGGAGGGCTTTGATTACTTTTTTTTGCCCTGGTGAAGGGAGTTGGACTGGATAGCCTTAAGTATTTTCTGTTGCTCATAGGGGTTCTGTGTGGGAAGTTTGCCCCAATTCTGTCATTTGTGGGGTTCATTCAGAATGCTCTTTGATTGTAGGTGAACTATAAATCCCAGTAACTACAACTCCCAAATGTCAAGGTCTATTTCCCCCAAATGCCATCTGTGTTCCTAGTTGGGCATATGGGATATTTGTGCCAAGTTTGGTCCAGATCCATCATTGTTTGAGTCCACAGTGCTCTCTGGATATAGGTGAACTACAACTCCCAAACTCAAGGTCAATGCCCACCAAACCCTTCCAGTATTTTCTGTTGGTCATGGGAGTTCTGTGTGCCAAGTTTGGTTCAATTCCATCGTTGGTGGAGTTCAGAATGCTCTTTGATTGTAGGTGAACTATAAATCCCAGCAACTACAACTCCCAAATGACAAAATCATAATTTTTTGAGTGATGGTCACTCCTTGTGTTGTGAGACGTTTTGTTGCCAAATTTGGTGTGATTTTGTTCATTGGTTCTTTTGTTTTTAAGGTACTCATTATGCACAGAGCATTGATAGATAGATAGATAGATAGATAGATAGATAGATAGATAGATAGATAGATAGATAGATAGATAGATAGGGGATGTTGTTGGTCAGCAACTACCATGATTTCTGGGCAGCTTAGTTACTAATGGGTCAGTGAAAATGTAGTTCAATAACATCTGGAGAGTATGGTTATTATTTTCTAACTCTGGTATATTGAGAAGGATACCAGAAGGTTTGTGTGTTATATCCAGTTTGTTATGAGTGAGTTGAAGGAGGGGATCAAAAGAAAAAATCTCAGTATATGGAATCACAACAAATAACATTTCCCACCACAACACAGATGTGATGGGAGAGAAGTTTGCCTCCTCTCAAAAAGGAGAGCAATGAGTTCCATTTGAAGGGAGTGGAGCCAGGCCCTCCGCACTGGCCTGCCCCCTTCTACAGTCTGGAGCTGAGCGTCGACTCACCACTCCTGCCCATTAAACAGTATATTAAGGTTGCCGTTAAGGGGCCTGGTAGGAATTTTTCCCCCTCTTAGGCTATAGGAGGGTTTTTTTGCCTACCCTATACTGTTGCAGGGCAAATTGGGATGGTGTGTTACTAAATAGGTGATCACGGTAAACAGTTGGGAAAAGCTAGAATTTAATATACGCCCAAGGCACCCCCTTCAGGAGGGAAGGCCATTAAGTAAAACACTCACCTAAGATTCAATTTGATTAAGTGAGGGGAATTGGAATGGCCTAAGAATGGGGAGAGTCGGGTCTCAGATACCCTGAGAAGGACTTCTCCGACACATTTTCCTTAGAGGTTGCCCAGATTAGGTTCCCTAGGGACCCGGGTGTTTTCACCCTAACTAGCCGAGAGATAGGTCTGACAGAGACACTAGCTCGGCTTTGCCACCAAGTTCAAGATCCACAGATTTAGATCCAGTCAAAATTTAACAGGTAACAGTTAATAAAAGTTGCCCATATTTAAACCCAAATACTGGTGTGTGGTCTCGTTACTTTGGGAGTGGGCAGGCAATGAACTATTAGCAGATTAAAGACCATCCCAACTGCCACTACCATGGCCTCAGAGGGAGAGAAGAAGGGGCAGTATCTGCTGAACCTAATCTCCTCCAACTCTGCCATTCCTTTTCCTTGTGCGTCTTGTCATAATTACATTGTAAGTCCGAGGGCAGGGAGGGCATTTTGATTTTCTTTTACTTTTACAGTGATCATGTTAAATGAATTGATGATGCCAATGATAAAAACAAGTATATGTGATTGACAATATAAATTGAAAACAGCTAGCACTCTTCCTCTCCATAAACATCATCTAAATTGGCCATGTCTATTGTTTTCCTTTTATCATAACAAGCTTTGTACTCAGAATAATCTTTTTCAATAATTTAGTTATGACTGACCATATCTTTGATGACAGAAAAATATAATTTTCCTGCTTCCCTTTCCAAACATTATTTTCCTGATTTGTTTTTCCCTCCCCATAAAGCTGTAGGAAGCAATTTTCAGAGAGATCATCAGTAGGAAGCTCTGGTATCCAGGAGTTGCAAATTCTTCAGAGTTGGGTTGTTGTAGGTTTTTCCAGGCTATATGGCCATGTTCTAGAGACATTTTCTCCTGACGTTTCGCCTGCATCTATGGCAAGCATCCTCAGAGGTAGTGAGGTCTGTTGGAACTAGGAAAAAGGGTTTATATATCTGTGGAAAGACCAGGGTGGGACAAAGGACTTGTCTGCTGGAGCTAGGTGTGAATGTTTCAACTGACCACCTTGATTAGCATTTAATGGCTTGGAAGTGCCTGGGGGAATCTTTTGTTGAGAGTGATTTGATGTGCCTGATGTACTGAGAGCTTGTTTTGCTGTCGTAATTTTTGAGTTTATAATACTGGTAGCCAGATTTTGTTCATTTTCATGGTTTCTTCCTTTCTGTTGAAATTGTCCACATGCTTGTGGATTTCAATGGCTTCTCTGTGTAGTCTGACAGTGTTTTGAGAGTGGTCCAGCATTTCTGTGTTCTCAAATAATATGCTGTGTCCAGGTTGGTTCATCAGGTGCTCTGCTATGGCTGATTTCTCTGGTTGAAGTAGTCTGCAGTGCCTTTCATGTTCCTTGATTTGTGTTTGGGCAATGCTGCGTTTGGTGGTCCCTATGTCGACTTATCCACAGCTGCATGGTACACGGTAGACTCTTCGGAGTTGTATTCACAAGAAGAAACTTTTCAAAGATTTTGAAAAATCTCTGAAGGGGAAGAAAAAGTAGATGAGTCAACCTTCTGCTTTCATGGAACTTTCCTGAGTTTTACATTGGAAGGCTACTCACTGTCCAAACCAGTGTCTATTAGCCCCTTTCTTCACAAATTTATGAACTCCTAACTCAGATCATCCTTAATTAACATGACCAATTTGGGTGGATGAAAAATGTAATACCAAATATCTAGAACAGGGGTCCTCAAACTTTTTAAACAGAGGGCCAAGTTTGTTGTTGTTCATTCGTTCAGTCGTCTCCGACTCTTCGTGACCTCATGGACCAGCCCACGCCAGAGCTCCCTGTCGGCCGTTACCACCCCCAGCTCCCTCAAGGTCAGTCCAGTCACTTCAAGGATGCCATCCATCCATCTTGCCCTTGGTCGGCCCCTCTCCCTTTTGCCTTCCACTTTCCCCAGCATAATTGTCTTCTCTAGGCTTTCCTGTCTCCTCATGATGTGGCCAAAGGACTTCAACTTTGTCTCTAGTATCCTTCCCTCCAATGAACAGTTGGGCTTTGTTTCCTGGAGGATGGACGGGTTGGATCTTCTTGCAGTCCAAGGCACTCTCAGAACTTTCCTCCAACACCACAGTTCAAAAGCATCTATCTTCCTTCGCTCAGCCTTCCCTAAGGTCCAGCTCTCACATCCGTAGGTAACTAAGGGGAATACCATGGCTTTAACTATGCGGATCTTTGTTGCCAGTGTGATGTCTCTACTCTTTACTATTTTATCGAGACTGGACATTGCTCTCCTCCCAAGAAGTAAGCGTCTTCTGATTTCCTGGCCACAGTCTGCATCTGCAGTAATCTTTGCGCCTAGAAATACAAAGTCTGTCACGGCCTCCACTTTCTCCCTCTATTTTCCAGTTGTCAATCATTCTTGTTGCCATAATCTTGGTTTTTTTTATGTTTAGCTGCAACCCAGCTTTTGCGCTTTCTTCTTTCACCTTGATTAGAAGGCTCCTCAGCTCCTCCTCGCTTTCGGCCATCAGAGTGGTGTCATCTGCATATCTGAGGTTGTTAATGTTTCTTCCAGCAATTTTCACCCCACCCTTGCATTCATCAAGCCCCGCACATCGCATGATGTGTTCTGCATACAAGTTAAAAGGTTGGGTGAGAGGATGCAGCCTTGCCGTACGCCTTTCCCAATCTTGAACCAGTCTGTTGTTCCGTGGTCAGTTCTTACTGTTGCTACTTGGTCCTTGTACAGATTCCTCAGGAGAGAGACAAGGTGGCTTGGATGCCCATCCCACTAAGAACTTGCCACAATTTATTATGATCCACACAGTCAAAGGCTTTAGAATAGTCAATGAAGCAGAAGTAGATGTTTTTCTGAAACTCCCTGCCTTTCTCCATTATCCAGCGGATATTGGCAATCTGGTCTCTCGTTCCTCTGCCTTTTCTGAACCCAGCTTGAACATCTGGCAACTCTCTCTCCATGTATTGCTGGATTCTTCCTTGAAGGATCTTGAGCATTACCTTACTGGCATGAGAAATAAGGGCCACTGTACGGAAGTTTGAGCAGTCTTTCGCATTTCCCTTTTTTGGTATGGGGATATAAGTTGATTTTTTCCAGTCTGATGGCCATTCTTGTGTTTTCCATATTTGCTGGCAAATGGCATGCATCACCTTG